>JANBXA010000642.1:4915000-5320000 GCA_030556225.1 Cricetiscus sungorus
TAAGTTGCTTTGGGTCATGGTGTTTATCCCGGCATCAGGAAAGCAAACCAGAACAGCAGGGTAGAGGAAGATGTAAGGAAGGTGGCTATTAGATTATACAACTGTAGCCTGTGGAAAAATACTTTATGAAGTAATACTGGACGTTTGGCGTGATTGTGTGTTCTTTGACATGGGTGATGTAATGACACTTTCTGAATGAATTCTTACTTATTGCTTTCAGAAACAATAGTATAAATAGGCCATTATTCTGGGTGAAGAGGGAAGTGAGATATTCTGATAGGGGACTGCCAAGGCCTGTGGTTTAGGCATGCAGCACTATTGAAGTGATCAGAGAGACACCTGAGGTCAAGCAGGAGCATGCCAGAGCCATGGGAGGGCTTAAAGATGGCAGAGGCCAGAGCTCACTGAGGAGTCTGGCTGGGCTAAGAAGAGGACGGGGCTAGTGACTAGCATTTCACCATCAGAGGTTTGAAGCCAACAGCAGGAGCTGTTATGACCCACAGTGGAAATTAGACCCTGACTGCCTCGATTTAGGTGACTAAAGAATCATGGAGGTTAGAGGGACAGGTTGGGGCAGCCGTTGGAGGCAGATAGTGTTAAGGTTGGGGTAGGTCTGCTTACCAGGAGATTCATGGGAAGTTTGCCTGTGCACTGATGCTGTTGGAGAGGAGTTGGCCTAAAGTCCCAGTAACTGGGGGCCTTGGCCAGCATTTGGTTTGCTCAAATTGCCAAAGTCATGCTTATTCTTAATTTGCAACATTAGGAATTCTATCAGATAAAGCTTCGCTGGGTCACTCAGACTCATGAAGTTGAGAGGGCCATGAACTATGCTGGATCTAACCATCTCTAGCTAGCATCATTCTGCATTTAGGGAGCAAATATATTCTTTGAACATTGTGTTTCAGCACTGCCTTTGGTGGAGCCCTTCGATGTACTTTTGGTTTATGATCCTTTGTTGGATTGCATCATATGGTTCCTCCCAAAGTCTTTCTGGAGACAGGCATTAGCCTGCAGGAATTTTAATTAAGCAATAAGACAGTAGGTAGGAGTGAGTCTGATATGTTCAGGGAAGAGATTTTAGTGTTCTCCAAGCTCCAACAATTTGGCACAGCCTTCCTTATGTCTCCAGAGCTACGCTGTCAGCAGTTTTAACATTCTTTGTGCTGTTTGTTCCTAATACTTGTCTAGGGTGGTCTGCACTCTGGCTCTCACTCGATCCTTTTCTACAGAAAGTAGTAGTATTTATCTACAGACACCATTTGTTGGTTCTCTCCATTTGCTTGCTTTTTTAGACATTGTTTAGTATACATACTGAATAGGGTTTATCTCGTCCACTGCTTCTGGGTGCTTACTTCATTTGTATCTTTTATAAATCTGTCATCTCTGCAAATAATTTGGTAAATTCCTTGATAGATTCTGTTCCTTTCTTTATATCTTGCTTTCTTGCCATGTTGTAATTATCTGTTAAGAAACTGGGTTTTTTTTTTTTAACATTTTTTACAATTTTTGATACACTGTAATTTTACTTTTCACAGGGCAAACTCAGAAAATGAACCTCTTTCAGTCAATAACAAGTGCCTTGGATAACTCATTGGCCAAAGACCCTACAGCAGGTAAACTTAATGTGTGTGTACAGCTTTGTTCCTTCCAGAATCAGATACCTGAGCACATCCTTAATATGGAGTGTTAACACATATTTACCCCAGTTGTTTCTGATACAATTCTCATGTATACCTTTGTTAACTTGCTCTTCAAAGCATATGTGTTCCCCTTATTATATGTTGGTTTCTTACTGACACCTGTTGGCTACGCCTGTGTGTAGAAAAAAAAAAAAACAGTAACTGCCACTTTGTTTAGATATTTATATAATAGCATAGAGACTTGATTTGTATATATTTATGGTTGTTTTTACGTTGAACATGTTAATAGTTTTGGAAATGATAATTTTAGTATTTCTGGTTTTAAAATGAGTTTTTAAGTTACCATACAAAGAAGTGGGATTTACTACAACTATTTCATCCATGAGTGTCTGGGTTTGTTCTAATTCGTCTTCTTCCCCATACCCACTTTCCCTCTCTTTCTGAGTCTGGTAATGATTTATGATTCTACCTATTTTCCTGCCAATGTCAGGATTTCATTTTTCCTCGTGGTGAGTAAAATTTGTTTGTGTATATGTATCGCATTTTCTGAACAATTTTATAGGTAACTTGTGCTTTGATTATTTTTAGTTATGTCTGTCTGTGTATGAGTGTGTGCATTTGAGTGCAAGTGGTCTAGAGGTGCTAGAGGCATCAGATCTCCCCAGAGGCGGAGTTACAGGTGGCTGTTAGCCACCTTATGTGGGTGCTGAGAATCAAACCCGGTTCTCATGCAAATTCAGGGTACACTCTTAACTGCTCAGACATTTCTCTATCCCAGCAACTTAGTCTGGATCTTTCTGTGTTTTTAAAGTTTGGTTGACTTTATATGTGCATGCATGACTTCATATATACATTTACATATAAGTGTGTACACATGTGTGCGTTACACATACACAGGATTATGTGTACATATTTATATATGAATGTGTGAATTATGCAAACAAAGGTTTTATATATCTATATGTCACATTTGTATTACACAGATATGAGTATATATATATATGTATAATTTCAAATCTAAATATTTAAGTTTCTTATTTTTCATGACTTAAAATTTAGGGATTTATTACTTAATATATTCTTTGAACATCATTTTCAGTAATATTTGGTGAAGATGTTGCCTTTGGTGGAGTCTTCCGGTGCACTGTTGGTTTACGAGACAAATATGGTAAGTTATGAGCTATATAAAGAGTACTCAGTGGAATATTTACTCAAAAATCTTGAATATATAGAACATGTCTGTAACATTGCTATATTATTTTTTTATTTTGGCAACATGCTGCAGAGTTCTATGGCCTGGGTTTCCTCAGATCTGTTCTAAGTAGACTCTTCTAATGTAGTTTATATCACATGTATCAGAGATTGCAAAACACAAACACGTTTCATGACATGAATTGTCACATTATTCATCTATCCAAGAACCTTGGGCTTCCTCTTGCCACCCACTGTAGCTAAGCTAAGTCCTGTTGTCTCTAATTCAAGATTCTGCCCATTTGTCTGTGTTAGTAAGAATGGATGTTTTTGTTGTTGTTGGTGGTGGTGGAAATTTCCCTTTTATTATAGTATTACATGGTTGTGGGGGCCTGGTAAGTCTGTAGGGAAACTCAGGCAGGATTCCTGTGGTTCAGACTTGAAGCCAAATTCAGTTTTGTTTGGGACCCTGACTTAAAACGTTGGGATGACCAGAGAAAGCCCACTCCATGTTGTGAAATGTCATCACTTAGAGCTAGTGACCTAAAAGTTATTCATAGTGAATAAATAACTCTGCAACACTGTATACACCTGGTTTTGACTAAACTTACAGCATTGTAGCCTGGCCAGGTTGGCGTTAAAAGTCATCACCACCTCTGGGCTCACAGCTGCCTAGTGTCTTGTGTGGCGCATGATTCCCTTGACATGAAGCTTTCCTTGTCTTTTCACTCAGAGGGAGGACCATCAGAACGTGCTTCCGTGTATCTACCTTTACCGTTAATAGCACCTTTGTGGTGCCTTGTGTTTTATTTCTAATTTCACTCTCACCTAATCTCAGAGAGAGCAAGGCTGGTACATTTAGGCTTAGGGGGAGTTGATATTGCTTTTAGGCTTACATTCCTCTGCCCTGGAGTGCTCAGGTCTGTTCAGGATAGGTAGTAAGGGCCTTTAAGAGTTTTAACACAATTATTGTGTTTAATAATAGTTTAAGATGTGTTACATTAGTTTATGCTGTGGAATATTTATTTAGTGATGCAAAGATGTGTTGCATTTTTTTCATGTTGCATTTGTTTAACTCTATGAAGTTGTGTTACTTTGCCTGCCTAAAACACCTGATTGGTCTGATGAAGAGCTGAGCAGCCAATAGCAAGGCAGGAGAGGAACAGACAGGGCTGTCAGGCAGAGAGAATAAATAGGAGAAATCCAGGCTCAAGAGAAGGGAGGAACCAGAAAAGGAGAAGGAGAGGAGGATACCAGGGGCCACCCAGCCACCCAGACACCCAGCCACATAGCCAGCCATGGGGTAAGAAGGAAAGAAAGATATAAAGAATGAAGAAAGGCATAAAACATAAAGAGAAATAGGATAATTTAAGTTAGAAAAGCTGGCCAGAAATGAGCCAAACTAGGGCTGGGCATTTGTAAGTAACAATGAGTCTATTGTATCTACAAACAAGTGAAAAACAACTATAATTGTATTTCTTTTTTGTTCCTGAGGTATGTGGTGTCATGGTCCATGTGATGTATTGAGAACACTGAGAGTGTTCTTGTGATAACAAGGCTCCAGTCCTTGTCTTCCTCCTGGCCGTGTGTTCTGTGAGCTGTTGAGGGATGGGAAACGTTGGTCAAAAGGCTGTCTCCCATACTGTGGACTGGAATAAAGAATGAAACTGGTACATTTGATTTCAGAGAAAGGCCTGTACATTGTGGACTATTTCAGGAAGTTAGGGAAACATAAAGGAGAAGGTAAACAGTGCTCAGGTGTCTGCAGAGATGATCACCGGGCTGCATCTGAGGACTTGTACTTCTGGAGCATATTTGCATAGGTCTGACTATATTAATGTTTATTTATTTGTTTTTCAAGACTGGGTTTCTCTGTATTGTTTTGGAGCCTGTCCTGGAACTCGCTCTGTAGACCAGGTTGGCCTCCAACTCACAGAAATCTGTTTGCCTCTGCCTTCCGAGTGCTGGGATTAAAGGCATGCACCACCAATGCCCGGCTATAATAATATTTAAAATATAGACTTTTGCTTTTTATAACTTGTGTTTTCTCTGTGATGCAGTGGCATGCCCCTGAGGGCAGTCCCTTCTTGTCTTGACTCAGTGTTCCAACCCAAAGTTGCACAGTATGGGATTTATCTCAAGTGTCAACTTGAGTGCAGTTAGGCCAGCGGATGGCACCATTCCAGGGGCTGGGCTCTTAAACCAAATAAAGGGGAGAAAGAGAACAGAGTACCAGGATTCATCATTCTGCTTCCTGACAAGATGCTAGACTAGCTGCCTCATGCTCCTGCCTCCATGACACCGTCACCATAATAGACTGTGACTCCTCAAACAGTCCAAACAAAGGGGTTCTTTAAGTGGCATTTGCCAGGTGTTTTGTCACGGCAGGGAGAAAGGTGTTGGTTGTTTTTGGGGTCATTGGCTTTTTTGGGGTCTTTTGAGGGGCCCACCACCCAGCTCCCACACACGGAGTCTTATTATTAGTTATGAGTATCCAGCCTTAGTTTACCTTGTTTCTACCAAGCTTTTCTTAATTTATCCTGTCTGCCTTTTCCTCCGGGCTTTTCCTTTTTACTCCCTGTCTGGCTGGGTGTCTGGCCTCTGACATCCCCCTCGTTCTTTCATTGCTCTCTTCCTCATTTCTCCTTCTATTTATATTCTCTGCTTTCCAGCCCCATCTATCCTTGCTTCTGCCTTGATATTGGCTGTTCAGCTCTTTATTAGGACCACCAGTGTTTCAGACAGGCAAAGAATCACAGCTTCACAGAGTTAAACAAATGCAGCACAAACAAACATCACAACCTTAAGATAACATTTCCCAACAGAAAGGAAGCTGAACAAGGTCATTTCCAATGCAGCATTTTTAAAGGTAACTCAGCACACACTCCCACCAAGTCCATGTCTCATCCTGTTTTGGTGACAGAAGCCTAGGAGATTCTACCGTCTTCCTTTTTCATCCTTTCTGCCCCATGCACCCTACAATTTTGTGTTCCTGGTTGGCTCTAACTTGGTTCCTCCTTTCCATACTACCATCGAATTTCCGGGTCTTAGATTTTTCTGCTCTTGCAGAAAAATTTCTTGCAATTTCACTTCTTTGTTAGTATTCGTCCTTTCACCTGACCTCCGTCTGTCCATTCCTGACCATTTCAAGTGTCGTCCCTCTAAAATGCATGCTTTTCCCCAGAAATGACTGGTCTTTATGATGTAGCTAGCTAGCTGTCTGACCACATTGACTCTATTCCTAATAAATTTTCAGTTACAGCGCCCCTCCCCCCCCCACTGTGTCTTTTTGTGCACATTATCTGGCTGTCTTTACCCTCACCTGATTATCTGGCCAGCATCTTGTTTTCAGGTTTGTTTGTGACATTTTCCTAACTCCCTAAGAAGACTCACTCTTTCCCACTGTATCTTTTATGCCTGTGAATTACATCCTATTGTCTCTTCTTGGTGTTTCCCATCCGTTATCCAGCATGGTGACGGATTACATCATAGCTCCTGTGTGGATTTTCACTTGGGAGTATGAGTTCAAATCTCTAAAAGAACCTCTCCTGATAAAGATAGACAGTTACTGCCCTGATCAAGCTTCTCTTTTCAGAACTGAGGGGTAATGGGGATGCTGGAGAGAAATAGATATGAAAATAGTTTTTCTTAATCTTATAGAAATATTCAAACTTGATTCATGGAACCAAAAAGAAAGAAAGAAAGAAAAAAAATCCACAGAAACTAATTTATAAAGTAAAAAATAATTCATAAGAACCAAAAAAAAATTATAATAATACAGTTGGTTGTTTTTTAGTCATCTTGACACAAACTAGAGTTATCTGAGGCAACCTTGATTGAGAAAATTCCCTCTTCAGATTGGCCTGTGGACACATCCGCGGGGCATTTTCTTGATTAATGTCGGTGGGCGGTGCCATCCCTGGGCAAGTGGTCCTGTGAGAAAGCAGGGAAAGCCAGCCACTCACCGGTCTCGCGCATCCAGACTCCTGCCTCGAGTTCCTGCCCTGACTTTCCTTCATGAGGGACTTAACTGTAAGGTGAAATAAACCCTTTCCTCTCCAAGTTACTTTTGTTATAGAAAGCCGACCGAGATCTCCAGAAACTCTCTTCCTGTCTATTCTGGGAAGCCTTGTGTGTGTGGTGCTGGAAGGCTCATGGCCGGTAGGTGGCAGCCTTGCTTTGTAATGAGAGCGGGTCTCCTGGGTATTGTACTGGATTGGAACTGCTGCCAAGCATTTTGTATTCTACCAGGAAGTAAAGGTTGAAGTTTTGCAGGTTTACTGATGTAGTATTGGAAAGCTGGGGACTGCTTCGTATTACAGTGGAAGGGAGGCATGATCAGAGCCCAGGCTGTACCAAAAGCTACAGGGCTATTTTGTACACATGGCTAGGATGAATGGGAATTCAAAAGCATCAGTTTTTCCTCCCCTTCTCTGTACTTGGATAGAGTGCCTTGGGAGTTAAACACAATAGAATGATATGTCCCTAGCAACTCACTGTGTGCTAAATGGCAGATTTGACCTCTGTATGCACTGAGATCTGTTGCTGAGATCTAGTGGGCTTCTGGGAAAGCAAGGAATGGGAGAGTTGTTTATGTTACTTGGTCTGTGGGGAAAGTGTGACTTTCTCTTGAAGGTCACATGCGGATGTAGTGTTGACACTGAGGTACATGTGTGCTAATGAGACTGGTGTATGCATTTTTACATTTATATTTTCTTTAAAATACATTTGTTAAGTTAATGGCATTTTCAATCACACTGTTTTGGTCGATTCTATTACTCCTCTTCACTGTTTTTAGGTCTCCCCCTTTCTCTGTCCCTGCTTGTTCCCTTCTGTCACCAGAATCTTCACTCCCACTTTCATGACACGTGGACTCCATTACTCTCCCCACCCTGGTCTTGAACCCCCTGCCTCCGTCCCTCATGGGCCACTTCCCGGTTTTCTGGTCTCTACTTCCCCCCACTCCCCTATAAACACAAACTTTAGATCCTACTAAAGCTAGGACCTGCACAGTACCATTCTGCACTGCTGTACGTATTGGTGGTCTGTGGCTCTTCGATTGCCTTTGGCCCACTTACTGTAAGAAACGTGGGTGAGAAAGAGACCTTGAAGGAGTCTCCTCCCTGAATATTGCCTTTTCTCCATCCTGGAGGAGTTTCCATTACTGTATCTGTTCCTTTATACAGGTGCAGTGGCCATGGCAACCTGGGAGAGCTAGTATAACCACTTAGTTGTTTTCTACTCTAAACGCTACTGAAATCCGATAACCAGATACGTTGGGATGTCAAAGTCAGGAGGAAAAGTAGGGCATTTGTAAGGAGAGGGAAAACACTCATTTGTAACATACCTGCGTTTGGGAGTTGACTTTGAGTGTCCCTCCTCACTGGTTGAGTGAAGAGGGAAGGTCTGGAGAACCCCATGGGTTCTTCTAAATACTATCAGGTAATCTATTGTGCTTTCTTCTGTTCCCCCTGATGTGTAGCTTCCTGAGCAACCTTAGGCACTGTTAAAATTATTTTTTGTGTTTTCCTCAGAGTAGTAAGTTTTAAACCTGAGGGGTGTATACATGGCTTTTAGACAGGTGTCATATTTTTATCTGACTTATGATGTTAATATCTTCAACAGACTAAATGGTCTTTTGCTATTCATTCCTCCTGTGGAAAGGCTTGTCTGACTGGTAGCCATGCCTTTGGAGTTAGTCAGGCCTCCACTGAAGGGTGGTGATGGGTGAGGTGACAGTTTAGTGTCTAGAACTGAAGTTCATTTTGCTGAAGAAAACACTTTATAAAACATGAATTCTTCAGAGAAATGGACTGTGATTTGTTTGTCCTTTTGAGGTGTGTGTGTCTTTTATGAATTTTTTATGTTTTTGTCCATTTATGATTTGTCCTCAGAAATGAGATGAAATCTTGTTAATCCATACTTCATTTATATTGACACCCCCATTTATTTACCTTGTTGACTTTTTACCAGTTTTTTGTCTTTAAAATTTATTTACTTATTTTTTTTTTAATTTTCATTACAAATGATGACTTTAGAATCCACTGAAATTCCCATTGTCAGAAGTGAAATTCCAATCATCAGAAGTGGCCACTGTGTTTTAAGGTCTCGAAAATCAACTGAGTGCTCTCCTGACCGAGCTTCAGAACAGTAGTACAACAAACATATAAGAGCATAAGTTTGATGCTTCATAGGGTACTGGAGCTGGAGAGGAAGGAAGGGAGGCGTGTGTACCAGAGATGCTTGGCTCAGCAGCTCTGAGGCTGAGAAGCCCCCATCTGTGCATCTCTCACAAAAAGCCACAGAAGTAGGAGTTCTTCAAGGCTAGCCATTCCAAGTGCCCAGTCTCTTTCGATAAAAAGAATTAGAAATAGAAAGAGTTGTAGCCCCACGTGGTGTCAGACATCTTTAATTCCAGCACTCGAGAGGTAGAGGCAAGACAGGCAGATCTTTGTGAGTTGGACACCAGCCTGGTCTGTATATAGTAAGTTCCAGGCCAGCCAGGGCCTATACAGTCAGACCTCTCTCCATGATGGGGGGGAGGTGGGGAGAAAAATATCAACATTTCTGGAGCTAGAGAACCTTTTCTATTTGTCATATATATTTATGTATATGTCAGCTCAGTTGACAGAGTGCTTGCCTAGCATGCAGGAGGTCCTGAATTCCCTCTCTAGCTCTTCATAAACTCATCTCAGCATAGTGGGCAGAGGCAGAAGGATCAAGAGTTCTTAGTCATCCTTAGCTACTTGATGAGCTTGAGGCCAGCCTGGGCTACAAGAGCTCCTGGGCGGGGAGGAGGAGGAGTTGCAGAAGAAAGGAATTCCAGTTCAGAAGAGTTGAAGGTTTTTGATTTAGCTGTGGAGTAAGGAGCAGCTACCAGAAGCTCATGTTAAAAAGTTTGAAAACTCCATGCTTGTCTTCCGAACAAATTTTTCTGAGTGTATTAAGTCATTTGCTGGCAGCTGGGGCTCTCACCGCTTTTTGGTCCCTTAATTGATTAAACACTAAATGTTAGAGCTGCCGCCAGGTGTTCTCTTTGACATTTTAAGCAGCAGGCAGAATGTGATGCCCTTAAGCCGGCTTTTCTCGGCCTATTTGACAGGGGCACCGTTTTAGAATTTTCAAATGTGAGCTCAAAGGGGTAGACTAAGATGAGAGCGACCTGCTGATGGTTTTCGATAGCACAATGTCGACTCACAGATCCTTTTAAACTTGGCAGCTGAGGAGTAGAAAAGCAAGACTTTGTGTTTTATTAAAAGCCATATGTTAAACGAGACGAGATCTTTTCCGGTTTCACATGCTATCTGTCCTTGGCTGTGAGGTATTTCATAAGTCCCTTTCAGGATGGATTTGCTACAGTATCCCCCTGGATCTGGAATAGAGAGCTTCTGAATGTGTTCCTTCAATGTGGATACCTTTTAACATATGGGAGCATTGTTTGTTACTTTGTAGTTAGTATTGGTATGTACTAAATAGTTTTAATTCCATTTTCTTTGTCTTTTATGTATTCAGAATTGTTTGACTCATAATAATATTTGCTATAAAGCCTATTAACTGTATAGTGAAGGCTTTAGTGATAGGTAGATCTGGGGATAGAGCGTAGTTGTGGATTCTTCCTAGTAAGAGTGAGGCCCTGTGCTGAGTTATCACCTAAGACAAACAAGAACAAATGAATAAAAGCAGCACAATACATTGATTTTTTTTTAAAGGATTAGATTGTGTACCCTGGCTGGCCTGAGTGCCCTGGGTAGACCAGGCTGGCCTCAGACTCACAGTGGTCTACCTGCATCTGTCTCCCAAGCAGGGATTAAAGATTAAAGACATGCCTCATCATAGCTGGCAGTATTTTAAAGAGAGATTTAGTACAAAATAATACCCACCAAAAAGATGACTTTTATTAATCTTAAGAGTTAAAAACCATCTTGTTGAATGCTTCATGACTGCCTGTCCTTTCTGGGTATGGCTGACCTGGATGTGAAGACTAGAATATGGTACCCAGAGTTTTAATCACTCTTCTGTATGTCTTACTTTACTTTCAGTTGTAGTAATTAGATATCTAGGGCCATGAGAGCTCCTCTAGAAGGGACTCCCATTTAGAAATGGAAAGGCAACTATTTAAAGACACTTTGTGAATGTAACACATTTAAAAAATACTGTGAGGGGTAAGATAGATGGGTCAGTGGGTAAGAGCACTTGGTGCTCTTCCAGAGGACCCACGTGTCGTTCCCAGCACCAGTGTTGGATGACTCTCAACTTCCTGTAACTCCAGCAATCAGGGAATCTGGTGCCCTCTTCTGGCCTCTGAGAATACTCACACACATCTAGCACACAGACACAGACACAGACACAGACACAGACACAGACACAGACACACACACACACACACACACACACACAACACACACACACACCCCATTAAAGGAGTCTGGATTGGTTTAATTCTTTACCATTTGGATTTTCACACCATGATACCAGCTGTGCTTGGAAGAGGCCAACACTCGCTGTCTGTGCTTCCTTGTTTCAACTGTTCAGGGTTGTTTATGTACCCTGTCACCATTATTTTCTTCTTTTTCTTTTTTTTCCCCCCAAAGAAAAACCAGGGGTGTTGAAGAATTAAAAACAGACCCATGGTTACTGCTGACTTGGTGATTCAAATATCAGTTTAGGTGGGTCAGGCTAGTTACAAAATACACCCCCCAAATAGTATTATGGATTTCTTGGTTTCAATTGCTCAGGAGTCGCTGGGGATTATTTGTTTAGCAATTTTTAATTCCTTAAAATGGTAAATCATCAGCCAGTAAAAGACTATCATTAGCAATAGCTCGTTTAGACTTCTGGATTAAGAGGCTAAGAGGCTGGGTACATCCCTTTTTGCTGAGTGGTTCTGTTTGCCCTGTAGTGTCTATGAATGCCTGGATTCTCCAGATCACATAGTCTGCTGAGTTATTTTAAAAATGTTTTTCCCTGTCAAAGCTGTATGCATGGCAGCCATAGCAACTTCAGGGCGGCTTGACACAGAGCTGATGTTGTCACTTACTCGGTCCCTCCAGGAATCTTAATGCACAGGCCATTATATTATACACTGAGGCACATTCTGTGCCTCCAGTCCTAGGTTGGAATTTCATTGCTTAGTGTGTGTAATGTAGTTCTAAGATCACATAGTAATAATTATTAAATTCACTAGGAAAAAGTCATTTTCTACATAGACTAGGCGTAGCCAGTAAAAACAAGCCTTGCATGGAGGGGACAGCATGCATGTCAGTTGCCAGGTATTTGCTGAGTGAGACGCCTCTGTGAGAGCCACAGAAGGTTGGATAACATGGCTTTGTTTTCTGTTCCCATTTAAATAGATGGGGATTCTCGCTTGCTTTGATTGGCAGGGTTAATGCAGATCAGTTAGGTGAAGGTTGGCAAATGTCATGAGCTAAGAAGTCACTTGGGAAGCTTGCTGGACCGAAAGTTTGCAGTTTCCTGGTGAGCAGCTACACCCACAGGCAGCATTAGCCATGCACTGCATGACCTCCTCCATGGCACCCTGCCACCCTGTCCTCTGGCCCCCAGCCAGAAGTAGTGGCATCTGGCCAGCCATAAATTAGCCGAAGGATTCATATTCTCTTTCTGGCTCCTGGAAGCACAAGTGTCTTTGGTAATAAGAAGTTTCTGCTCATTTTCTGGGCAGGTTGCTTTCTTAACCCATGTTCTTTCCTGGTCCTTGCTATTGGGGAGTCTGGTAGAAACAAACAAACTTCTTCCTGAGTCAAGAGGGAACACACACAGACCCAGCGCCACACTCTGAAGTAGACAGGGCTCTCCTTTATTGAGTTTGAGCATTTGTTTTAGAAAAAGTGGGAATTCATCAAGTTTAGGATGGATATTTATTTATTGATAATATTTTTTTAAACTTAAATTTGCAACAAGTTTGTTTTATGTGTCAATCCCAGTTCCCTCATCCTCCCCTCCTCTCCTGTTCCCTTCCTAACCCCCTATCCCATCCCCTTTCTGCTCCCCAGGGAGGTGAGGCCTTCCATGGGGGAATCTTCAAAGTCTGTCATATCATTTAGAGCAGAGCCCAGGCCCTCCCCCATATGTCTAGGCTGAGAGATTATCTCTCTATGTGGAATGGGCTCCCTAGGGATACATATACTAGGGATAAATACTGATCCACTACCAGAGGCCCCATAGACTGCTCAGTCCTCCTAACTAACACCCAGATTCAGGGTTTCTGGGCTGGTCCCATGCTGGTTTTCTAGCTATCAGACTGGAGTCCATGAGCTCCCCCTTGTTCAGGTCAGCAGTTTCTGTGGGTTTCTCCAGCTTGATCTTGACCCCTTTGCTCATCACTCCTCCCTCTCTGCAACTGGATTCCAAGAGTTTGGCTCATTGTTTAGCTGTGGATGTTTGCTTTTGCTTCCATCAGCTACTAGAGGAAGGCTCTAGAATGGCATATAAGGTAGTCGTCAATCTCATTATTGTAGAAAGGCATTTAAGATAGCCTCTCCACTATTGCTTAGATTGTTAGTTGGGGTCATCCTTGTAGGTCTCTGGACATTTGCCTAGTGCCAGATTTCTCTTAAAACCTATAATGGCTCCCTCTGTTATGGATCTCTTTTCTTGCTCTCCTTTATTTCCCTGACTCAAACTTCCTGCTCCCCAATGCCCACCTCTCCCCTCCTCTTACCCCTAATTCCCTCTCCCCACCACTCCTGCTCCCAGTTAGCTTGGGAGATCTTGTCCCTTTCCCCTTCTCTGGGGACCATATGTCTCTCTTGGGGTCAGGAGGAAACTTTAAATTGCTACAGGAGCATCTTCATTCCTTCTCTAATTAAAACAAGAAAGGAACACACTAAATGCCGCAAGTTCATTGTGTTTATTTAAATTAAAATTGAACAATAGGACGGTATGCCCATTTCTCCCTTCTATTTTCCTTTGTCTCTTCCTCCTTCCTTTTCTTTCTCCATCCCCCTTTTCACCCTCTTTTTGTTCTCTTCTTTCACAGGATCCTAGGTGACCTTAATCTTCTGATTCTCCAACCTCAGTCTCCGTAGCACTGAGATTATAGGTGTTCATATCATATGATACTTTTCCTTTTGTTAAATAATGGCTCAGAGGCTAAGAACACTGACTGCTCTTCCAGAGGTCCTGAATTCAATTCCCAGCAACCATGTGGTGGCTCACAATCATCTATAATGTGATCTGGTGTCCTCTTCTGGTCTGCAGAAATACATGCAGGCACAACACACACACACACACACACACACACACACACACACACACACACACACAATCTTAAAAAATAGTTCAGTGGAGTTTTGTTCAAGGAATGCTTTTAATTATTCTGTCCATACATACCAATGACTATCATAGCCCTGTGCTTCCTTGGCTATGGCGTATGTTTATAGGGTGTGACTGTGTAAAAAGAGCCACACTTGTGATTTCTGTCTTAGCTGTATTCTCTTTAATGGCTTCCTTCACCATACAGGATACTGAAGGTAAATTGGGAGGAGTCCCATCTGTTCGCAGGCTCTGACCTACATATCTTCCCTGATACTGCTAAGCAAATGGAATAATATCAATGGATGATTGCTCTTCCATTCTTGCCAGTCACCTTTATTGGCTGCATGGGCAGCCCATGGTTTTTCTTAGGGCACGGAGTAGAACCAGCTCATTTCTCAGTGTCAGCTGCCATTACAGTTAAAGATTTTAGCCAAGTAAACTGTTCCCATTTTTCCAGCTTCAGGACACTTGCTCCCCAATCGTCATTTACACCGAAGTGACAGACAAGTCAGGCTGCATCTCTCATGGCTTGAAATTGACTCAACAGATAGTGCCGCTGCTGTCGCTGATGTCCCATTGTACCTGGAAGGGCCCAGGGATCACAGAGCACAATATTGTTACTGTGGGCTGTTTCACGTGGGACTCCATAGGGGACGCTGTTTGATGCAGTAGGACTCCCTTGCTCAGGGATTTTTTTCCCTTCCCTAGATCGCCTCTTACGGTTCCTGGTGACCATTTAGGTGGCTCATTTCTTCTGAACACTGAAGGGATGAGGTTAATAGATACGCTTTGATGTATTTTCTCTTATCCAGGCCACATGGACTCTGACCTTTCTCTTGTTGAGCCACTCTTACAAAGCTGTAGTAACTGCTTGGTGGCCTGACTTGCTCCACTCCTCTTGCCTTTCAGTGGCCTACCCTCCATTTTCTAGGAAAAAGGGAGATGAGGAGGTGCCTCTTGATAGGGCAGTGACACAGACATCTAAGGTTCCTGCCGTTGCTAAAACTGAACTTTCAGGAATGCTTGAGGGAGACTGTGTCTTCGGTAATTCTCTCATATCCCTCTAGTACGTCAGGTCTCAGTGAACACAACAGTCCTGCTATGGAAATGTCACTCCAACACTAGCTCTCTGGGTTTAGTTTCTGGCAGGAGGGAATTTCCTGAGGTTACGCTGTATAGCTGGGTTGGAACCCTTGCTGCCTGGCAACTCTTGTCTGTTTTGTTTATTTGTGTCTGATTTATAGTGTCTGAAGGACTGGAAGGTTGCCACTCAAAACATCTCTGGGCCTCTTCATGCGTGTGGTATGATTGTTGGGCTGTTGGACACGGGGGTGAAGGAATAACAAGCGATGGGCAGTACACAGAGCAGAGTAAGGCTGGTATGGACTGATCCCATCAGTACCATGACTAGTGGTCATGGGATAGAATTTTTTACCAAGCAGGAAAAACTTGGTCTAGGCTGATGTATTTCAGTGGAGTTTCTTTTCTAGTTTAAGGATCAATTTATCAGGATCAGAGTTTGTTGGCCATGCCGTCTGGGCAGAGTAGATGCCTTATGGTTGTGTGTGTACATTCGTAGGGAGAATATTCAGAACAGGATGTTGAGTACCACTTCCTGGTTTTGCTCATGTCCATTGTCTTTGATGCCCAGCTTCACCTCAGAGATGCTGAGTTTCTCAGAGGAGTAGGATGTGGTAGTGGAGTTTAAGAGGTCCTTAGAAGGTCCCTGGAAGGAACTAAAATTTTAAGATGTTACTTCTGCATTTAAGGAAATCACAGCATACTGGATAGACCAATGCAACGTTACATAGGAGGTAAACTAGTTAGGTATGAAGTAGCAATATAAAACCACTTAAGGAATGCTAAGAAACTTTTCTTCTTTTCTCTAGGACAGAATTTAAATAAAAGAGTGTGGGTTAAATTGTGCGAGGTTAAACTGTGTACCAAGAGTTTTGATAGCAAATGACAGTTGAGTCCTCTGTAGAAAGACAGTATTTAATGTAGGGATCTAGTTATCTTCCTCCCTAAGCTCCACTGAAATCCAAGAGTCTTCTTTGCAAAGGTATCATCGTGGACATGAATGTTGGGACCAGGTGTTATAGTATGAATAAATATGTCCCCATAGACTCATGTGTTTGAATGCTTGGCCCATAGTGAGTGGTATTATTAAGAGGACAATAGGTAGAAAGTCTTCTGAGGAAGGTCTCAGATCTTCAGCTTCTCTGAGGCAGCTGGTGGAATCCTGAGGTTGATTCTATATGGAAAAGATAATATGCACAGAGAAGTAGGGGTGGCTGGAAGATGTACTTTGTGTTTTGCAGTTAGGTGGGCAGTGAGGGTTCAGAGGTCTGGCATGCAGCAGTGCTGGGAAGTGAACACTAGGGGCTGTGTTCACTTTCTGCTGCCATACCCAGATACTTGCTGCCTTTATATAGCATACAGACTATGATCACGATGGTGATTATGTCAGTAGATCGGTCCTCATGTTGTTTTTTACATGCTCAGCACTGTTCTCCCTACCCAGTGAGCTTAGCACTGTTGTCATCCCACTTTATAGACGTAGAAACTAAGGCATAATGACCTCAAGTACTTCACAGAGGTTTTCTCCATAGAAAATAATTTGTTGATATACATGTTTAATACACATAAAACATTGTTACTGGCTTTATTATGCTTTTTTTTTCTTCATTTGCACAAATCCAAGTAACAATAGGCTATACACAATTGAGATCTGTTCTTTTCTGTTTAAAAGAGCTACTGTCATGGAAGGAGCAAGTGAAACGCTGAAATTTGTTAGTTTCTGACTTTGCTACAGCATGGGGGTGGGGCCTGAGAAGAAAGGCAGGAGACCAGGGGTGAGGTGACTTCTAGGACAGGGATTAAAATTTGGAAGGTTTGTGAGGACACAGAATGTGGAATCTATCTCACAGGAGTTCTATCTATATAGATCTAGGGTGAGACCTGGGGATTTTTACTTCTGGAAAGTGCAGAAGTTATGACCCCTGTTTGAGAGCCAGGGTCAGAGAAGTGTGAGAGTTAGTCTGTGGTGGTGTTGGGGATACAGTAGAGAAGGATGGAGTCCAGGAGGGGAGTTAGTCTGAGGTGGTGTTGGGGATACAGTAGGGAAGGATGATGATGGAGTCCAGGAGGGGAGTTAGTCTGTGGTGGTGGTGGGGAGATGTCGGGGAAGGGTGATGGAGTCCATCAGGGTGAATTGATAGGGATTGTGAGACTTTGGAAATTCAGAATAATGGGCAAGGGCGAGGCTGGGCAAAGTGAGGGGTGAAATCATGAATGACAGGTAGGCTGAGGAGTTTCCAAGGAGTCCACTAGAGATCATTGGTGACTTGATGACCCAAATGAAGGTAATTTTTATGGAAAAGCAAGGTCAGAAATACGTTAGATGACTAAGGTTTCACGACGTTATGACTAAATTCTCATTCATGTCATAGAGAATGAATGGAGGTTTCTTTAATCTCGGAAGACTGGGTTAGAGTCTTTAGCTGGCTGTTTGATTTGGAAAAGACTGGGCCCATGCTTAAAACAATAGTCGTCCTCAGGAAAGAGCACTCTAATTGGTTATTCAATACCAAATGGTCAGCCTTTCAGACAGTCTGAGCAGGTTGTGTGTTTGTGTTTGGGGGAAAATAAAATATACACATACACACACACATATATACAACAATTAAAAAAGAAGGAGGCCATGAATTAGAAAGAACTCAAGGATATATGGGAGGGCTCAGAGGGAGGAAAGGGAAAGGGGGAAATGATGTAATTATTATCTCAAAAAGAAAAAAGCTTACACCCCCAGTGTCTCTGGCACTGAACAGAAGCATCTGTATCCCCTTCATTTCAAGTGACACCTCTCCCACTCTTGCTGGCTGGCTAGGGACCAACTTGGAAACCTTTCTGCTGTGTTCAATTATAGATAGTGACTTCTAAGATTGACCTGCCCCTTGGAGCTTGTTGAACTCTGAATGACTTCAGAGACATGGAGTCCTGTGGTTTCACTTTGGGGTTCTCTTCCTGCTGTCTCTGGGGGCACTCTCATAGTTCCCACTACTGCCCATCTGAATACCCGTGGCCCACGAGAATCTTTGTTTTCACCTTCCTAATTTAGTTTATCAGTAAGATTAATTTCCCCCAAATGCAGCTCTGGTCAGCACTTCCTTTAAAATCTCCCCTGAGTGTATCAGTGAATAGCTGTGGTCTTAACTTAGCATTTAGAACCTCTAGCAATCTGGCTCTAGCCTCAAGCTTCAAGCTTTTATTTTTTTGGCCACCATGTCCTAACTGTGTCCAGTCTGCTTGCCTCTCTTCTTAGAAAGCCCGCCCTCTGCTTCAGATCCAGCCTGTTTCAAGACCCTGCCCATCCTTCCCGTGATCTTTGACACCTCTAAATAATTCTCCCAAATGGTTTCTTCTGGTTGTAACTAACATTGTATCCTATAAGTTAGTCTGCTTGTTTCTTACTTATATGGTTTGTCTTCATGTCCCCAGTGTCCACAGCAGTGCCAGACATGGACACTGATTGAATGAGTGGGAGAATGGGAACCCAGTTGTCATGATTTAGTGCAAATAAAAGAAATAACATTTAACTGATAGTGTGTTCTGTGTTGGGCGTGACTTCCGATGAACTTTTCTTAAGTTACTGTGACTGAGGGTTTAATGGGCCTCCAAGTACGTGTGGTCAGTCAACCCTGTCATCTCTTTTGATTGCTCAGAGTGATTTTCAAGCACAATTCCTAGGTTTTGAGTGTACCCTGAGTTGGTTGCGCTGATGCCTATCATTCACGTACGAGGTCTCACTGTGTTAATTCTGTTTTTGACAAACTTAAGCATGGCCTGGATCCTGTGTAAATATGTGTTCATAGAAAATATACAGATTCACATACATCTTACCCAAAATTAAATGGGGAAAATGAGTTTCCCACCCAGGGGCATATTGTGTATATCCATGTATTTGTTAGCCTGATTAATGATTTCTCCTGTCTACTTTGTTTTTTAAATTAATTTTTATTTAAATGAAAAACAATATTATTTTACATACCAATCCTGGTTCCCTCTCTTTCCTTGTCCTCCCATCCCCCCTGCATTCACTCCTCAGGGAAGGTGAGGCCTGCCATGGAGGATCATCAAAGTCTGTCACATCATTTGGGGTCAGACCTAGGCCCTCCCCCTTTATCTAGGTTTAGAGAGTATCCCTCCCAAAGAGCACTAGGGAGAAAAACTAGTTCCTCTGCCAACAGGCCCCGTAGACTGCACAGACCCCGCAACTGACATCTCTGTTCAGGGGGCCTGGTTTGGTTCTATGCAGGTTCCTCAGCTGTCTGTCTGGAGTCCTGAGCTCCTACTTGCTCAGGTCAGCTGTTTCTGTGGGTTTCCCCAGCAAGGTCTTGACCCCTTTGCTCATCACTCCTCCCTTGGTACAACTGAATTCCAGGAATTTGGCTTAGTTTAGCTATGAATCTGTGCTTCTGTTTCCATCAGCTACTGAATGAAGGCTCTAGGATGGCATTTAAGGTAGTCATCACTCTCATTATAGGGGAAGGGCATGTAAGGTAGCCTCTCCACTATTGCTTAGATTCTTAGTTGAGGTCATCTTTGTGCTCGGTTTCTCGTTAAAACCATAATGACTCCTTCTATTAAAGTATCTCTTTCCTTGCTCTCCTTCTCTGTTCTTCCCTTAACTTGACCTTCTTGATCCCTCATGTTCTTCTCCCCTCCTCTTTCTCCCACCTTTCCCCTCCTCCCTCCATGCTCCCAATTTACTCAGGAGCTCTTGTCCCTCTCAGCGATCCATGTATGTCTCTCTTAGGGTCCTCCTTGTTTCCTAGCTTCTCTGTGGTGGTGGATTGTAGGCTGGTTATCCTTTGCTCTATGTCTAATACCCACTTATGAGTTAGTATATACAGTGTTTGTTTTTCTGTGTCTGGGTTACCTCACTCAGGATGGTTTCTTCTAGTTCCATCCATTTGCCTGCGAATTTCAAGATTTCATAGTTTTTACCTAGTTACTCCACTATGTTCTGTTTTTTTTTCCTGATAGTTCTGTTGATGCTTTTCTTTCTGTTACTTTAATTTTATGTATATGGTATTTTGTTTGCATATGTGTCTGTGCACCATGTAAATGCCTGGTGTCCATGGAGGTTGGAAGGGGAGATCATACCCCTTGAGACTGGAGTTACTGAGAGCTATGAGCTTCCATGTGGTGCTAGGAATTGAACCTGTGTTCTCTGAAAAAGCAACCAGGGCTTTTAAACAATGAGCCATCTCTCCAACTCTAGTTGATGCTTTCCAGATTCTACATTTATGTGCTCATTGGCATGTGAAACGGAGAAGTGATATCCACTAGCCATTAGACTGTAGAAATGGGCTGGAGGATTTGTTGGCAATAATTGATTTTAGAGGAAAAATATATCTGGAACTAGTTTAGGAAATGATGATGTGATAAGCTATAAAAATTAGAGAACACTTCAGATTTGGAGGAGGATAATTTACATTGTTCAAAACTGGATTTTTTCCCCCCTCTTTGGCCAAACATCAGTTCTTTGGAGGCATTTTACGCTGTGGTGCTTTGGGGCTATATTAAAGATCATAATTATGGAATAGGTTGTGTTTGGGTTTGCTCACATGTGGGCCTTGAGTTTGTTCCTAGCTGGGAAATTGACAGATCTTTTAAAAATGGCTGATGACATTTGGAGAACACTGTTTATTTTCTGCTTAAAATGGCTTCTTCATTTTCTTGTGCTTTCTTTTATTAATAGCTCTTCAGTTTGGATATAGAATTGGTTTGCTGTCAACCTTCTCCTGTTTACAAAGGGGGGAAGCTCATTTATTTTTTTATACTTTCATGTCCTGTTCCTTTTGCTTCGGAGAAAAGGGCAGCATCCTATTTAGATAGGGAAGTTTGGGCTATTTATAAAGCGAGGCAGGTTAATGGAAATTGACAGCTTGGTAATGTCCTCTTGGTGAATGACGCACATGGGCTGCAGATGATGCTGCCTGGCTGGTTTCACTTACAGCCAGGAGTCAGCTGGAGGAATTTGTGCGCTCGGAGCTCTGTTGTTGACGTAGGTACTGTGTACAGATACATTTTCGGAAACATCTCATTTCCATATAGATGAAGGGAGAGTAAAAAGAAAAATGGAGTTGGCTTGCCCTTAAATTCCAGCTGGTATCACAAGGATGATGCAAATCTGTCTTTCGTGTTTATGGAAAGACAGGCTTTAGTTATAGTCAGCTACTAAGAAACAGCCACAGATTCATTCAAAAATGCCCTCTGCTCATTTTCTGGGATCTATTTACCAGCATCATCAGCTATGTGCACATTTATCAAAAAAATTAGATTTTCAGTGTGGATTTCTTTAATTTCCAATGTTAATCCTTCCACCTCCTCCCTCTTTTGTGCTAGGGATAGAACCCAGGGCCTTGTCTAAAGGAAGGGAGGTGAGCACTGTACCACTGAGCTACATTTCTAGGCCTTCTTAATACATTTTAGTTGAGTGCACTAGGGAAGTTTACATTATCCCATCAACAAATGTGTCCTTTTGGTTTTAGGAAAAAGTAAGAGAAGCAGGACTTGAGGTGTCTTAGTGTTAGAGTATGTGCTTAGCAGGAATTGGGCCTGTCTCCACCTGTAGTGACAACAAAGACAAAAGAGGTCACTAACTTCTGTCTCCATCAGTTTGACTGAAATGAAATTCCGTATTGTCAAGTTTCTGTTGTAATAGTATGAATTCTTAAACCCTAAGCCTTTAAACTGTGCCTTTAAACTTTGAGTCATTCATAATGCTCTGATTTCGTCACAAACGAGTATTTCGTCTCCCTCAATCACATTGGTCAGATCATGTATAGAAGCAAAATTCCAGCCTATAACGTAGGCTCAGAACACTAGCAGTTGATGGACTAGTAGCTAATACCATCCCTCTGTGGGCTAACAGCACATATCAAGACGATTGCTGTAAAATTCCTGAAATTGTCTGAGGCCCTGGGCATGCCAGCTTCACCTTCATGCCCTTACCACGTGGACCACCTTGGCATAAGACTTTTACTCAAGTGTGTGGCAAGCAGCATGTAGCTCAGCTATTGGACATTGTTTTGCTCAGGTAAGGAGTGAGGGAAAGGAATTCAGGTTTCCAAGGCACCAGTAGCCTAGGTGGGGCTGGCCATCTACTGAGATCACTGCTCTTTCTCCTGTGCTCTGGGTCTCTGTCTGTCTGTCTTTCAGCTCTTAGCCTGTGTGCTCCCCAGGCTTTTGCAGACACACAGAGGCAAGCAGCAGCTCTGCTATACTTATGCTTTAATCTGGAGTTGCCTTTGGCTCTTCATTCTTGCCGCTCAGGATCTCTTTTGTACATGTTTGTTCATGCCTGAGCCTCTTGCTTGTGTCCCCACTCTGTCCGGTGCTTGTCCACATGATATCTGGATAAAGGTGACTGGGAGCTTCCTTGTGCCCATCCATTGTCTTAGCATTGGAACAATGTTAGATTTCTGCTGCTGCCACTCTGTGTTGGGGAAATTACCTTGAAAGGAGGCAAGGCTCGTTTTGGCTTTATTTATGGTGCCTTTGGGCCTGTGGTGGTATGGTATATGATAAAAGTGGAATGTAGCTGAGGAGGAATAGTCTGGGAGGCAAAGAGTAAGGAGAAAGGACTGGAGTTTAATGCCACCCTTGCACGGTACATCCCCAGTGGCTGGATTTCCTTGTAACAGGCCCCACCTCATAAAGAGTCTAGCATCACCAAATAGGAACTCAGGCTAGCATCTAAGCCTTCTACATGTGGGCTCTTAGGACAATCAGAAAGTGCAGCTCCTGGCTTAGAATTGCCTGTTGGGGCTCTGCATCACTTGTGAGTTTCCTTCTCTCCTAATGGAAAGACAGTTCTTGGCATTGATGGCCCAGGTGCCATGAACATCAGGTTGGACTTTACTGAAGCTGGGACAGGCATCATGCAGTCTGTGCTGAGAGGCCTTTTCCAGCCGGTGGTCTGGGGGCCTTCCCGACTGTGTGCCCCTGTACATCTCAGTGTCAGAAATCTCAGCTCCATGTGCCTAAGTCCCCTCAGTTCTCACATTTTCTTCTTTTCTTGCTACTGCACTGGTGTTTGCATTCCATGGCGTACTTTTTCCTTAGATTGTCCATGGTTAGCCAGCGGGTTAGTTCTTTTTAATCCTAATTTATGGATGGGAAAATTTGAAGAATGATGGAAGATCATCTAGCTGAGAAGTTGTTGGTAAAGGCACTCAAGGTCTGCCTTTCAAGGTCTACTTTGAACTGCTGAACTAAGTCTGATTTCAAGTTGGAAATGCTCAATGTTTGGTGTTAACCACCATATTGTAATTGTAGTCTTTTGCTGAATTCTACACAAGTGTTAGGATGGGTAGAGATTTCAGAGACTTTGAACTTACATGAGGACTTAGCTGAAGTTTCTTTTGTATCCATTTGCCTCCTCCTCCACCTGTTTTCCAATTTTGAGAATGGACACTAAGGCCTTCTGAGTGACAGTCAAGCACTGTACTGCCATGCTGTATCCCCAGCCCATTTTGTATTTTGAGTTATAGACCCACTAAGTTGCCCAGGTTGGCCTTGAATTTGCTCAGTAGTTTAGGTGGGCTCTGTAATCTATCCTCCTGCCTCAGTTCAAAGTATTGGGTATGTTCTAGCATATCCAACCTACTTTTTTTTTCCTATATGATATTAGGTTGTATAAAACATCCTGATAATTTATAACCTATGGCATCTTAATTCTGCCCAAAGTTTGAGTGTTTATACTTCTTCTTGATATATGTTTATAACATAGCTGCTAACATTTCTATAGAATATTAGTACTTCAGTCCTATGCAATTTATTATGCAGCCAATAATAATACAAGCCTTTTTGGAAAAGGTTGTTTAATACATGTCCTCAATGAAGAGTTTTCTTGACCATTTTAAACACTGTTTTGTGTTTAAAGAGCCTTTTTTATTTTATTTTCTTGTTGGGAACTAGGTCACATACTGTGAAAGTTTAAATGACCTGTCTATTTGTTTTAACTTTTTAGAGAAACATCTGAGGGGGTTTAAAATGTTGCTCACAGAGTGCATATGACATTTGGAGTCAGTGTTTACAGTTATTTTGTATCTGTGTCTGTGGCCAGATATTTAAGGTCTAATTTGATACATTTTAACATTTATGAGTTGAGTAGTTTGCAATAGGAAACTTAGGGAAAGCATATCTGTCAGTTGAGGGGTCCAGACTACATTGCCTGTGGACTCTGGTTGAGTGCTGTTTCTATGACATTTGTTCTTTACCTGAAGGATCTATGTCTGGTAGGAACATCTTCCTTAGCACTAGGGTTTTGCCATTTGTTTTTCTTTTGCTATCTTTTCATGCTCAGTTGTAATGTTTACCGCTCATTATGTTATTTCTCTGGTCCTCTGCCTGCCTTATTTCCTGTGATAAACTTAACAAACACATTTGAATCTTCCAGAATCCTTTTAAGTGTAGTCACGAATTTATTCTCCCCCCACCTTCTCTTACAGTGATTAAAGTAAATAGACAAAATCCAACAAACCAGGGAGGTAAACTGGAGAATCAGACCTGAAGCTACACTGTTGCCAAGTGTAATTTTGTATGCATTCAAATCACATACTAAAGCTGATTGAAGTTGTCATTGTGGGCATGTAAAGCATCCTTTTATCAGATAAACAATGTCCATTCCTGATAGTTGCTTTTGTGTTGTTCATTCATCCATTGAACAAACATCTTAACAAATCTGTGTGTCCTAGATACTATTCTATGTACCAGAGAAAGTTTGGATACATTCTTAACTATATACCTGGGTGGCTGTATGGCCTTTTTGTTGTTATATCTCCATTATTTAGGTGAGATTACATGTATGAATTACTCCCTCAATTTCCCACTTAAGCAACAGTTCAACTCCTGTCTTCCTTACTGCTGTATCTGTAAGTCTTAGTTCTTGGTGGGTTATGGGACACAACTATTTTATTAATCCCATAGACGTAATTGTCTTTACTTTCCAGTCCCTTGTGCATGTAGTAAGCCTGTTCATTTAGGTACTATCAAATAACTGAAGGCATTCCTATTCTATTCTGTTTTGTTTCTATAGGTGACCAGGACAGAGTCAGTGTTGTGAGTAGAGAAACTTACGGCTTCTTTTCTTGTCATTCATTGGAATTGGTTTGGGCTTTTTTGGTTGTCAGTGCTCTTGCACATACACCTAGAATTATAGACTCATTGATCACAAAGAGACCTTCGTGTTTTAGTTGATGTCATTTAACCAATGTTTCCTGAGCATATACATATGTGCCTATTTGACTTTGAGTTCCTTTAATTTTCCTCTCACTCAATCATGTACTGGCATCCTTGTCTGAGTATTTGGGATAAGACATAGAATTATAGGACAAAGTTCATAGTCATTTGCAGTGATTGCTTCCTGAAGTTTGTGTTTTGAAGACTGTTGTGAGATTAGTATAAGCATATGTGAACTTCCCACATGCTGAGCCTTGAAACTTGACATGTTCTATGATGACACAGTGTTTTTCCCTGTTAAAACTAGAGTTGGGCAGTGGAAGATGAGCAGGCATGGTGGCCCATGGCAGCTACAGCTGGCCACATGGGATGTTCAGTTAGAGGGACTCTAACTGTGCTGAAATGACTAGACCTTTGTCATCACATACAATTCATCAGCACATGTGGGCTGCCATGAACTTGGGCTGAGTGGGTCATTCTTGATGAAGCAGTCCTTGGAGGAAGGGCTAACAGTTGGTGCCTCTCACCCAGCAGCATTCTTAGCAGCCAAAGGAACATATTGGGAGAGTGTCACCTGGGAGTCTTGTGAGCAGCCTGGTAGTGACTGGGAACACTGCTGCTTATTCCAATACTCTTCTTCATTTCTAGGACTGGATAATCAGCATCTCACAGAGGAAGTTAACACCCTATTTTCCTTTATTAGTTTTCATAGGTGTTGCTATTGCTGACATTTCATAATAAGGGGACTGGAAGTCTTTGTTACCAGGGGCTGTCTTTTTGTCTAGAACTGTTTTGGAAGATAGTTAACATCTATTGTTTTTAAATAATGTCTAACATCCTGAGAAGTGTTACGGTTTGGAAGACAAATTGTATAGTCTTCTCATTTTAGAATAAAAACAAAACAAAACGAAAACAGAAAAAACCAATTATTTAAGACTATCCCATTTTCTGTTTTTAATATAGGAAAAAAAATGGAAGGAGAATGATCTAGATTAGCTTTGCATTGGCCTCAGTCAACCCTAAAAAATGCTTTTCATCTTTATCAAAGCTTTGGACAAATATAAAAAATGTTGAACAATCACAACATATTCCAGAAGGTCTATGACAAAGATTATGAAGATACAGCATTTCTTTCCCTACTGTTAAAGTTATACCTGTAGGAGCTGGAGAGATGGCCCAGTAGTTCTGAGTGTATACTGCTCTTGCAGAGGACCTGAGTTAGATTCCCAGTAAACATGTCAGGTGTCACAATCACCAGTAACTCCAGCTCCAAAGCATCCATTACCCTCTCCTGGATTTTGAAAGTAACTACATTCACATGTACATGCCCCCTTACCAACACCTCCACCATACATACACATAATTAAAAATAAATCAGGTATCTTAAATATTGTGCCTGTAATGACATCTCATTCTCTGATTTGTCTTGTGTCTTAGTCACAAATATTCATGTCTTTCCTATTTTCTGCTCAAGTACACCAGAACAGATGGGGATTAAGCTGGCCATTTTTGAAAGGATGCTCTGGTCCACTGAAATCTGGGAACTGAGGTTATAGAAGCTGATTAGGGATGGATAGTTTTAGTCTTGTCTTTTAAGAAATTTTTATGGGAAAAGAAAATTTTACTTTTATCCCAGGTGGCTCTAAGAACTTATAGGAACACTTGGTTTTGGAGTAAACTCTAAAATTGAGGATGGTTCTGAAGCCTGTCTAGGGACAGAGGACAGTGAGCAGCTCCTTGACTTCCTTATCCATGAAGGTGACTGGCCAGCTGTCATCCCATGGTCATTTCCTCTCTCCAGCTGTTTCTTCTCTGCCTTGTTTCTGCTTGCACTGTGGTCATCTGGGGGAGGACAGGTCTCACTGCCTGACTCAGCTTTGGTGCCTGTGGGAGCCAGAGGAGGGATCAGATTACCTGAAATTAGTATTATAGACAGTTGTGAGGCACCATTGTGGGTGCTGGGAATTGAACTTGGGTCCTCCAGCAGAGTGCTTAACCACTGAGTCTTCTACCAAACCTCACATTGTTGGTTCTTAAAACCACACTTTTCCCTCTCTTGTTTTTCTCTTTCTGATGCTCTTTCTTGCTTTTATCTCCATCTTAAGTCCTACATAGTATTTGTTTGTTGGAATCCAGTTCTAGTTAAGTCTGCATGGATGTCTAAATCCTAGGCTCACTGAACTGAGTGCCGCTGGTACAAAATGTGCCACTATATTCAGTGGTCTCAGTTTGGGCATCAAGGCTGCCCGTGACCTCGGAGGACCACCCTTGTTGCCTGACTTCCAGGCATGCTCCTGATTCTTTCATTCTTCTTTCTTCAGTCCCACCTTCCGCATCGTCACTCTGCTAACCTGCTTTGTGGGTGTGAGAGTACTTGCTTAGTGCACACGAGGCCCCAACTTTGATCTTTAGCACTGCAAAAAAAAAAAAAAAAAAAAAAAAAAGGAAAGCAGGCGCTTCGTCGTAGTTTAGGATCTTAATAAAGAGGTAAGTAGGTAAGTAGATGCCACTGAGAACTTGGGCAGGCTCCCTTTCCTTGCTGCTTGAATCCCTGAGTGGTCCTCAGTGTTCGTGTGCTATTTGCTTCCTTCCAGATCTTGAGGGATGCCAGGGTGCCGTTCAGCCTCCCCAGTCACCTGCTCAAAGACATGGTCCTGGTTGTTATCTCTATGTATTCATTAATTTTTCTCAGATCAGTTTCCCTTTCTCCACTGGTCATTTCTGTTGGCCTGCAAATTTGTTCTTTCTTCCAGCTTAATAATTTTTTTTTTTTTTTTTGACAGGATCTCATGATGTAGCTCTGGCTGGCCTGGAACTCCCTATGTAGAGCAGGCTAGGTGCAATAAGAAAGCGGGCTGAGCAAGCCATAAGGAGTAAGCCTCTAAGTAGTGTTCCCCCATGGCCTCTGCATCAGTAAGTTCCTGTTTTCAGACCCCTGGAGTCTGTCAGATGAAATAAGCCCTTTTCTCTCCAAGGTTTTTGTCACAGTGTTGCTTTTGGTCATGTTTTATCACAGCAGACCCTAATTAAGACATGCCAGTGACTATTCTTTTCTCTTTTCTCCCTTTGCCCCCCTAAATCCACTAAGTAATTGAATTCCATCCCAGGCCATTAATACATAAGGCTACTTACATGGAATACTTCCCATATTCAATGGTCCTGTGATACACTACCTAAATATCTGAGGCACAGTACACATTTTCAAAACAAAACTTTGGAATCTTATGCCAGAAAGCTTATTCATGGCATTGAATCTATTTTTTTCCTCTCAGTTATTGTCTATAGCACCTTTAAAGTTACTCAGGCCCAAAGGCTTTGAGTGTTCTTTGCATGTCTCTGACTCATTGCAGGCTCTTTTCATCAGTGAATCCTTCAACTCCAGTTTTAGAAATACATCTAGTCTTGCCTGGTCTTCCCACCTCTGTTACGCATCTCTGTCTTTTACTGCAGTATTACAGTATCCTGCAATCCATCTTCCTGTGCCTCCTTTGCTGTTTAGAGACTATTCATAGAACACCAGCCAGAAAGATATTGATGAAAAGAGGCTCCGTGTGGCCTGCCTTTGTTCTATGACTTCCTCTTTCTCCCACTCACCTGCCTTCTGACTCACCCTCAGTAAAAGTTAGTATTTACAAGGATGCGCTTGATGGTTAGTGCTGTGAACTTGACAGGATCTGGACTCCGCCCTGGGGATGGGCCTCTGGGCATGCCTGTGGGCAGGGCAGTTATTCTGTGCTCCCAGCATCCTGGCCTGTGTGAGTAGAGAGTGAGTTGAGCACTGGCATGCTTGTCTCACTTTCTACTTGTTGGCTTTGAGTAGGATGTGACCTGCTCCCCCAAGTTCCTTCTGCTGTGACTTCCCTGCTATGATGGGAAATGACCTGGAACTGTGAGCTACAAAAAACCTTATTTCTCTTAACTTGCTTTTGTTAATTTGATTATAGCAATAGGGAAGGAAACCAAGACAAAAGCCTGACCCACACTGCCTCTCTATAGCCTCTTCCTTATGCTTTGGCATACCTGTTGCCACTGTATTTTCATGTTTAGATTCATGCTTCTCCTCTGTGCCTTCTCCACTATTCTAAAGCCTTTCTTTCTCCAAGGTCACTCCATTCTTGGCCCCTGATTAGTTCATCCCACATTGCTGTGACGGTTGCTTCACTCTTGATGCCTATATTAGTTCATCCTGCATTGCTGTGACCAAACCACCTGACAAAACACTGACAAACAGGTTTGCCGTGGCTCATGGTTTTAGAGGGCTCAGCTCATGATTGCACAGACTCAGGTGCTTTGGCAGAAGATCATGGTGGCAGGAGCTGGTGGAGAAGCATGGCTGTTCACATCTCAGCAGGTGGAAGCAGAGAGAAAGGTCATGGCATTATTAAGCTGGCTTTGTTTTTTCATCCCATCCTGTTTAGTGTGGGTCAGAACTGTCCTCACAGATATACATAGAGGTGTGTCTCAGCCTTGTAGGTGATGGTAACCCAGCCAGGTTGACAGTGACGACTAACTATTGCTGTCCCTCTGCCCAGACGTCTCTGTGGATGCATGTGTGGCACACAACCTTTTCTTAAATGTCACCTCTCAGGGCTTGCTTTCCAGTCTGTGAACTTCTGTTTGAAGCTGCATTAGCTGCTTTGTGTCACCCATTCCTTTTGTGCCGTCCTGCACAGCACTGATTGTCATAAACACATCACATATATTACTCAGTTGTTTTTATTGTAGTTTCACTGTCTGGAATATAAGCTTCGCCCATGAGGTGATGAGTTTTTTGTTTACCTAGTGCTAGTTAGGTTTGGTCAATTTAATCTAAACATAGGCAAACCTGGGAAGAGGAGATCTCATTTGAGAAAATGCCTCCAAGATTTGGTCTGAAGGTGTGTGTGTGTATGTGCACGCGCGCGCGTGTATGTGTGCATGTATGTGTGCACACACACATGTGCAGCATGTGTGTTCTTGGTTAGTGATGTGGGATAGACTGGGCAGAGGTCCTAAGTTGCTTAAAAAAGTAGGTGGAGCAAGCCACAGAGAGCAACCCAGTAAGCAGTGTTCCTCATTGGCTTTTGCTTTCTTTCCTGCCTTGAGTGCTTGTGCTGACTCCATCAAGATGGATTGTGATCTGGACATGTAAAGCAAATAAACCCTTTCCACCCCAAGATGCCTTTGGTCATTGAGAGGATTGGTAGCAGCTCAGTATCCTGAAAACCAAGTTCTCAGCCCAGAGGGACAGAGGGCAGGGAATAAGAGACAAAGACAGGAGATAGAGGGTGAAGGAGAAGGGGAAGGGGCAAGAATATTTGTCTTGGAGTGACAAAGGACTGCCTCTGGACAGAGAGGTGACAGATGCGGCCTATAGGAACATGACGGTTTATAAAGGAAAGTAAAAGGGGGTGATGTATTTACTTTTAATTGGGCCTGTTTATTAGGGCAGCTGAAGGGAGCTTTTGATTGCTGGATTTCAATACTTTGATAGCTGGACCTTGGTAGTCAGCCTCAGAGGGAGGAAGTGGCCAAATAAGGGAGTAGACCTTGGTGTCTAGTGTTAGGAGTGTAATCTAACAGTTTTGTTTTTTTTTAATTTTTTTAAAGCAAGGCAGAGGAAATGGAGAAGGGCAAGACCAGTTAGTTATGTTTGCCATGCTCAGGCTGGCAATAGAAAGCAAGATAGGACAGCCCTGACGTACAGAAACGTGTTAATATAATGTTGAGTGCTTTATGGACCTAGAGACATAAGGGTGTAAGGAAGTTTCGTCTGTTTTGCATCACTCGCCATCTGTTACAGATAAGAACAGAGCCTCAGGTAATTTAGTAATTTGAGGAGCTAGCTATCCTGGTCAGCCTTGCTCACAGCGCTCTTGCTGTTTGCCTGCTTCATCTATCAGGGCATTACGTACATGACCTTTACAGTGCCTAACTGCCCTGTGGGAGAGAGGAAGTCATCAATACGGTGTGTCTCATTAGTGCTTTGACCACCAGTTATTATTAGGCAGAAGCCAGAAACAGATTTCTAACCACGGGTCCATGCTGAAGCTCTTCCTCTTGGAGCATATAAAAATATCATCGGTTTAACTGTGTCCTTTAAAGTAAAAATTCTGAGAAATTCACCTGGTTCACTTTGTAGTGGCAAACAGGCTGCACTTTCCTTACCAGGATGAAAAGTGCCTGTGAACTCGAAGCTGCAAGGAGCGAAGGAGTGAGTGCTGCCTGTTAGGTTAAGGTGGCTCCAACTTGCTAGGTCTGGCTCCTACCTGGGGCAGCTGGATTTGTGTTCTTTGCTGCCTACCACTCAAGCAATAGGGTCATGTTCCCCTTCAAATTATCCAGGTACTTCCAGTGGAGGAGGGCACTGATGGGGTATAGATGTCACATGCTCACAAGAGGGCCTCTGAGCATTAAGAGTGTGAGTCACACTTTTAAGTTTCTGCAGCTGTTTTTAGAATTGCAGAGTGCAGGATGTGTCTAGTCGGCATTTCCCAGCACCTGCCCTATTTGTGGCTCATGTTCAAAGGGAATGATTGAGCTGAAAGTGAGTTCTGCATACCAAGACGAACTGATATCCTGGGTTATAGAAATGGAGTATGAATACCAACCAGGTCTGTCCCTGAGTGTTTGGGGTCCTGGTTCCTGAACAGATTCTGACTTGAGAATTTGTCATAAAATGCCGATAGTCGCTGAGATGCGCTGACATTTTAACTGAGACTTAGGTAGTGTATTAGTAAAGTGTCCACTGTGGTTTGAAGGCAAAGCCTGAGTGAGAGGTATGTCATCTCCCACCTGACACTCCCATTTTCTGGTCCCTCCATTTTGTTCTCATACTTACCAGCATTTATAACTGTCTGGCTGTTTGGTCTATAAATACTATTTTGATCATTTTTGCGTCTAAGTTTATTCATCAGGGAGACTGGACTATATAATTTTATCCTCTCGCTTTTGTAGCTTTATCTGGAAGTGACATCAGGATAATACTGGTTTTATGAAGAGTTTGCTATCATCCCTTTCTTTTCTATTTTATGTAGTCATTTGGGAAAGATTGCTGTTAATTCTTCTTTAAAGCTGTGGTAGAACTGTGCAGCGAATCCATTTGGCCTTGGAAGTTTGTATGTGTTTGTGGGTGTATGTGTCTGGACAGTTCTTCGGCATTGATCATCTTGGTTTTTGAGATAAGGTCTCCCATTGGCCTGGAGCTTGCCAATAAGCCATCAAGTGAGTTTTGGGCATCATCACCTTTGCCTGCTGATTGTGGGAATTATATCAATATATTAAAATTATTACTTAAATTTTTTCATGATATTTATTTTGATATGTTCTTTTCCCTCCACCAGTTTCTCCCAGCTCCTCCCTGCCTCCCTACTTCATGTTCTTTCTCTTTTAAAATACATAAAACAACCCCCCCAAATCAAAACAAACAAATGAACCCAATAAGATGGTGATGGGGGGGTGGGCAAACAAAAAGCACACAAAAATTATGAGTCATTGTGTGTTGGCACGGGGCCTGCTTTGGAGTGTGGTTGATATTTCCTGTGACACTCAATTGGAGCAACCCAATTTTCCCTTTCCCAGCAGTATCAGTCACAATTAACTTCTTGGTTAGGGGTGGGATATCTTTCTCCATGCTGGGATTTTGTCTGGTTTGAACTTGTGCAGGCCTTGTATATGTTCTTCCAGTCTGTATGATCAATCGTGTTGCATCTGGAAGACACAGTTTCCATGGAACCATCTACCACCTCTGGTTTTTATGGTCTTTCTGTCTCTTAGGGCAGGGATGGGGGTTTGGTAAGGGTCCCACTTAGGGCTGAGTGCTCTGAAGTCTGTGATTAACTGCACATTGTCTCTGTGTTAATTGGCATCTACGGCAAGAAGAAACTTTTCTGGTGATGGCTGAGTGATGCATCAGTCATTTTTACCCTAAGGCCATGTCTGTTCTGGATGGTGAACTGTGTTTCTTGGATGCAGCAGAAAGATGAGTCCTGTTTTCGAATTCAATCTTTTAATCAGTGTCTTTTTATTGAGGAATTGAGATCAGTGTTTACTAATTTATTTGTTTTGTTGTTGTGATGTGTTCCCCTTTGATGAACTGTACCGGGCTTATTTATTCTTTGTGTCCTTGGGTGTAGTTAGCTCTTGAGACTGAATTTTTCCTTCTGGTGTTTTCTGTAGAGCTAGATTGGTGAACATAAATTGCTTAAATTTGTTTTGTTGTGAATTGTTTTTCTTTCTCCTTCAATTGGGATTATAGTTTTGCTAGGTATAGTAGCCAGGCTGGATCTGTGGTTTTCCATGCTTGTTGAACATCTGTCTAGGCCTTTCTGGTTTTCAGAGTTTCCAGGGAAAAGTCAAGTGTTAGTCTAGTGGGCTTGCCTTTGTATGCAACTTGATTCCCCACCCCCCTCACAGCTTGTAATACCCTCTTTCCGCCTATATATTTAGTGTTTTAATTCTTATCTGTTGTGGGGAATTTCTTTTTTAGTCCAGCTTATTTGGTGTTGTATATGCTTCTTGTACCTTGATAGGTACTTCTTTAGATTGGAAAAATGTTCTTCTATGATTTTGTTGACATTATTTTCTGTGCCTTTGACCTGGGTTTCCTCTGTACCTACTATTTGTAGGTTTTTGTCTTTTCATAGTGTCCCAGATTTTCTGGATTTTTATTTTTAGGTTTAACATTTTCTTTTTCTTTTTTCTTTTTCTTTCTTTCTTTCTTTCTTTCTTTCTTTCTTTCTTTCTTTCTTTCTTTCTTCCTTTCTTTCTTTCTTTCCTTTTTTTTTCCCTGATAGAGAATAGTTCTGAGTCTCAGCCAAGTATGCAGCTGTTGGTCCCTGTTGAGACCTTGTTCTGTGGATTGCTGGGGGTTTACAAAGTATTGGAGATGGCCTGGAAGAAATGATCAAAAGCTAGGATAACCTCAATTCTGCTGCAAGATGCCAAGTCTCGGGGATGGAGTTGTGCTAGTATGAGGGGAAGGACACACATAGCATACCTGGTCCCAGCTTAGTGTGGTAGCTGTGGGATCCTGGTAGAAAGCTCTACTGTGGGTCAGAGGCAGTTGCAAAGGAATGGAGGTAGGTTAGAGGAGATGGCTGGAATAAGGAACCCTGGGTCCATACCAAGTGGCAGAGTCCCAAGGGGATGCAGGTCCATGTTTGACTTTTTAACTGTCTCCTTGGACTTAGTTTAGAAGTCTTTTACGGTTTCAATCTCATTGCTTGTTATAGATGTAATAGATATAGTTAAATGATATCATCTTGGATTATTTTGGTAGGTCATATGCATTCAGAGATTCATTCATTTCTTTTAGATTTTTTTTCAATTTGTTTATAAACAGGGCCTCAATTTATAGCTACAGCTGGCCGGGAACCTGCTGTGTAGACCACATTGACCTTGAGCTCATAGAGATCTACCTGCTTCTGCCTTCTGCGTGCTGGTGTTAAAGGTCTCTCTGACCATGTCCACCTAATGGGATATGTTAAGGTTTGTCATAATTATTTTCTGAATTTTCTTGGCATCTGTTGTAATTTCTCCCTTTTCTTTTGGTTAGTTTATCTAAGGATATGAAAACCTTATTTATCTTTTTGAAGAACCAACTCTTGGTTTCTTTGATTCTTTCTCTCTCTCTCTCTCTCTCTCTCTCTCTCTCTCTCTCTCTCTCTCTCTCTCTCTCATATTACTAATTTCTGCCTTCCCATCTACCATTTCTGGGATTGGTTTATTTTTGCTTGTCCAGTGCTCTTAGGTGCATCATTTAGTTATTTGAGATTTCTTTGATTTTTCTTTCTTTCTTTTCTTTTTTACTTTTTATTTTAAGTAGACACTTATAGCTAGAAACTGCCCCCCCCCAGGGTTGATTTCGCGATTTAATTGTATTCCATAAGTTTTGATATGTTGTGTGATTTCTTTTGTTTAGTTCTATGAATGTTTGGATTTCCCTCTTAGTTTCTCATCCAATAGTGTTTTCCTTAAATCCCATGAAGCTCCTCTGACTTAACAAGACTAGGGCTCCATACTCCTGTGTTCTCTTTGGTGGTCACAGGAGGCATTTCGTATGAGTTCTTTTAATGTTCAGGGTTATTTTCTACTGAGTTCTTTTTAGAGGGTTATGCAGGTACAGGTGTCAGTGAGTTCTGGACCAATGTGTGCATAAATGGGATATACTTCTTTGGTTTTCAGTTACTGGCCCCCTCAATTGTTATTTGACACCCATCAATATACTCTGTTTAGGTTCTAGCAGTCTTTAAAAGTACGTGGAGAGTCCCTTTGGGCAAGCCTTACATCTATCATTTACTCTGTGTTCCTTCTTTCAGGGTACAAGTGTTTAGTTAATGCCTCCCTTTAGCTTTCTAGTGCTCTAAAAACTGATTGCTTTTTGCCCAGAATTTTTTAAAATTCATTTTTAAGTTAAAAAACAATCTTGTTTTACATAGCAATCCCAGTTCCCTCTTCCTCCTGTCCTCCTATTCCCCCCGCACCATCCTCCCGTCCCACCCCTGTCCACTCCTCAGGGAGGGTGAGGCCTCCTATGGGGGATCATCAAAGTGTTTAATAAATAGTAGAGGGCTGGTTTGAAAGAAGCAACTCTGCAGTTATCTTCAGTACATTAAATTGAGATATAGAGTTTAATTATTCAATTCAAACACTTTTCCTAATTTCCGTTTTTGAACTATATATTATAGATAAGCATTTAATAAGCTTTCTAACACAAACTGCTGAGAGCAAATGAGATCCAGCATGGTCAGGGTGGTGTCCGTAGACCTAGCACAGACTTTATTGTTTCTCCCTTCTCCTTCCCCTTCCCTTCTGTTTCCTTCCATTTCCTTCCTCCTTCCATTTCCTTCCTCCTTCCTTCTTCCCCTTCCTTCCTTCCTTCCTTCCTTCCTTCCTTCCTTCCTTCCTTCCTTCCATTCCCTCCTTCCCTCCCTCCCTCTCTCCTTCTCTCCCTCTCTCCCTTCCTCCCTCCCTCCTGATAAAAGCACTTTGGGAGGAAAAGCTTTCTTTTGGCTGAAGCTCAGTGGTGCTGTCCATCATAGTGGGAAGATGTGGCAGCAGGCAGGAAAGGCCTGGTGGCAGGAGCTGGGGGCTGGCTGGTCACATTAATCTTAACTCAAGCAGAGAGGGAAGAGGAAGTGGGGATGGTCCCAACGCTGTCATCAAGAACCTATTTCCTTCAGAAAGCCTTCACCTCCTAAAGGTTTCACATCCTTCCCCAACAGGGCTGCTAGCTTGGGAATGATGGTGTCGGGATGGGGTGAGCCTATAGGGGCACTTTATAATCAAACCTCAGCAAAGTAATTAGTTAGCTTTCTTGCTCCCCTCACCTCCCATTCTTCACATTTTGTGGGTTTTTATTTTTTTATTTTTGTTGTTTTTTTCTTGAATATTGGGACTTGAACCCAAGGCCTCCTATATTTTAGGAAGAGACACAGTCCCCACATACAGATTATTTAACTTTTTTTTTTTTTTTTGGCTACTGATTTCTAGAATAATCCCACCATGGCCAGAACACATGCTCTTATAAAGAATTCTTACAGAATTTGCTATTTGACAATTTCATACATGTGCAGAGAACATCCTGACCCCTCTTACCCCTTTCTCTCAGACCCCCCCCTCCACTTCCTCCAAGTCTTTCCCACATCCAAGTCATTTGCCTGGAGACATGCTGAATTTGATTTTAATCTTTTAAAAGCTTGTTGGTCCACTCCTGTCAGTATTAGAGTCCTTGGTGGCATCCTGCGCATGTCCCTAAGTCACATCGTCTATCGGGTTATAGCTGCGCTTTAAAGGCCCCCTTCCTTTTCAGGGGGTATTTTTATCTGTTGTCGCCCAGATAGAGCACAAAAATCTTATACTGAACCATATGCCAGCCTCTGCCCGTTTAGTTGTGATAGTTACTCCAAACTGCTTGGAGCTCATAGTTTCAGGCAGTTTTAAGTCTTTGTGTATTCAACCCCTTAGGAATTAAGTCTGGCAGAGCCTTTCCCCTAAATGTCTGCTCTTGGTAGTGTGATGTCTATTTCCTTTTGGTTGTAGTTTTTACTGTACAGTCTTAATTTACGGGTTTCCCTTCAACTGGCAGGATTTTCTTGTTTAAAAAAAAAAATCTCAGTTTGGTACTATTTCTTTAACTGTAATATTTAGGTTTCTTTTTTAAAAGAATCATTTATTTTTATGTATAATGTTCTATCTGCATGTATCCTTGCAGGCCATAAGAGGGCACCAGATCGCATTACAGATGGTTGGTTGGGAGCCATCATGTAGTTGTTGGGAATTGAACTCAGGCCCTCTGGAACCATCTAGTGTTCTTAACTACTGAGCCATCTCTGCAGACCATACTTAGGATTATCATGCCTAATGCAATTATGACTGAATCAGTCATAATGCTATTTACTGTTTCCTCTGACTATTCCAAATTTTTTCATCCTACCCAGCTATCAGATGTATTGTATATTGCTCTGCTTTAATTTCTACACTAGATTTGTCTTCTATTTCTGTTCCCATTTATTATTATTATTATTATTATTATTATTATTATTATTATTATTATTATTATACTTTTAAAGGAAAAGATAGAGTGTTTAACACTCCATTGTGTGAACAAGGAATTGTTGGATTTGGGATTGGAATCGCAGTCACTGGTGCTACGGCCATTGCGGAAATCCAGTTTGCCGACTACATTTTCCCCGCCTTTGATCAGGTAGGTGCCACAAGCTTTGCCTGGAAGGGCGTCTCCTTAGGTCAGACCCTGAGTGTTCAAACACAGGCTCTGCCCACCGTCTCCCTCTTGCCCTTCAGCATCTGCTGCACTGTGTTGGTGCTTTGCCGTTGTAATGGGAATGCATTTGAAGATCCAATGCCATGCTTTTAGGACATGCACTGGGCAGGAAAGAGTCACTGGCATGTCCCCTCCTTCTGCAGATTGTCAATGAAGCTGCCAAGTACCGCTACCGCTCTGGCGATCTTTTCAACTGCGGGAGCCTCACCATCCGGGCCCCATGGGGCTGTGTGGGCCACGGGGCCCTCTACCATTCTCAGAGTCCTGAAGCCTTTTTTGCCCACTGCCCAGGAATCAAGGTATTCTTGTTTGATCATCATTTGATGTTTCCTTTGCTTATGCTGTTAGTATTATCCTTTCCTGAAGGAAGATGAGCAGGGCGTTGTAATCGGTAGGAACTTAATTAACTATATTTGAGAAAGGGAGGTTAGCATTTCTTTTTAGATTAACTTGCTGATGCCCAGTTTTCTGGAATGTTCTTCCTGAAGCAGCACTGGCATGATGTTGGCATTCATTAACTCCATAGATTACAAAGGGGTTGACAGTCTTCTAAAATTCTAGTTTTTTCTTTCTAATGGGTTTTTCCTCATTGAACTGATTTTGGAGTACTTTCAACAAACTTACTGTTTATCAATATTTACCTCAAAGTTGTGTTTGCTTTTAGCTCAGTTTTCAATTTTTAACAGAGAGAGAGAGAGAGAGAGAGAGAGAGAGAGAGAGAGAGAGAGAGAGAGAGAGAGGAGAGAGAGAGAGAGAGGGAGAGAGAGAGAGAGAGAGACCTCATATAGATGGGGATCTTTTCCAATCTGGAGTAAGGTAACTGCTCTGTCTGCTTGGATGAGTCTTCTATTTGTAGCTGTCTCCTGTAATAGCTTAAGTCTTTTGATATTCTTTTGATATTACAAATATTTTGAGTGTTTTGTCTCTTGATAGTCATCAAACAGCTTTCCAGGGAATCATGGAAACTCACAGATGTGTTAGCCAGAGAAGCATGCTTTTTCTAACCACATAAATCAATTGTAAAAACGTTTACATTTTCCCCTTATTTTTTCCCCCTGCTGGATCACAATGATAGAGTTTGTCCCAGTTGAAGGGAGACTGTATGCTTTTCTGACACAAGCCAGAAGTGGCAGTTTTGGATAAGAGCCACTTTGAGGCAACACTTACTTTTGAGTTTGAGCTGGATGTTGGTCATATTTAATGTTTACACCATATCCTAGAAGTTTTAAACAACAGAACTTTTAATCATCTACTGTCTGTTTCCTATTTCTTATTTTTAAACTTGAAAAACTATATATATGTATATATGTATATATATATATGTATATACACATCACTAAAAGGCTAATACAAATAACTATTTGAAAAGCAAAGAGAAACTAAAGAATAGAGACATAAAGGCATTGTGTGATATGGTTAATACAGAGATTTATGGTGTTTTATTTTTAAGCAAAATTCTTTTGATAATAATGACACAATTTCCTCAAGGCAGTAAGATTAGGAGTCGGAGGCCAGCCTGGTCTGCCTAGCATAGCTTTCTCTCAACAGATTAAGGGCTGAGGATGGACCACTTGCCTGGTATGTGTAAGCTAAGAATCTGGTTCCCAGCTCCACAAAACAAAATAAAATAAAACAAAACAAAAGCAAAAGGGGTTTGAACCCAAAGGTGGTTTGCTTGGAGTTTTGTTTGGTCTTTGTAGGAGGTCCAGGCTTATTCTAGTAATCCTTCTGAAGTAAAGTTTGTTCTTACATAGTTATTTTATAATCATGAAAACTTAGAGATTTGTGATTTGAGGAGCTGTGGTCAAGAGTGGTGTCTTCTGTGTGCATCAGAACAGAGTAAGAATGTGTCGTAGCAAGCTCTGTGACCTCAGGTAGTGTCCTTACCACTCTGTGCGCTGCAGCCTCTATTTCTAAGTGGGAAAAGAGTTGTGGCTATTTCCTCAGGTCACTGTGAAGGATAGATGAAATGGCCCAGGCAGAGTGCTTTGCCAAGTTATTTCATACACTTCCTGCTGTCTTCACCAGCCCCTCCTGAAGGCCTCGGAGCCCTTGCCTGTCCACCGGATATGTGCATTAGCCATGCTTTCCTCTTTTCTGTGCAGCTGGATGCTGTAATATCTGGTCCACAAAATTCAGTGGGTTGCTTTTTTTCCCTTATGAAGTGCAGGTTGCATTTGCCCGTCCGAATGAAGGGGATCATGGCACTTTCATTTGCAAGTGGTAGCAGAGTGTTAGTAGGAGGTGGCACTTAAAGGTGGACACCTGTCTTTGCTTTCTTCTTTTTATGTGCTTTGCAGGTTCTCCTTCTGCTGTAGGTAAGGTGAGGCCCTTGGTATCTTAGTGGAAAGCGTTTTAGAAATACCCGTGGACCAAGAGATTTCTGAGGAACAACACTTACATTTTATAATAAATACAGATACCCGGGTCTCTAGATGGATTAGTTACACTTGAAGTGAGTTTACTGGAAACGTATTTTACTAAAATTGTTTGTTTTTACAGGTGGTTATACCCAGAAGCCCTTTCCAGGCCAAGGGACTTCTATTATCATGCATAGAAGATAAAAATCCATGTATATTTTTTGAACCTAAAATACTTTACAGGGCAGCAGGTAAAGATTTCTTATATTTTGTATTTGTGACTATCCTTACATTCTTTTACATGGCTATTTTTCTTTTTTAAAGATATTTTCCCCTAGGCTTGATTTCTACTTTCCTTACAGATCAAGTTCTGTGACATTTAATTTTGTCCTCAGATGTAAACTTCAGAGAAACCCATCGAATTAGACTTTGATTGTGGAATGTAAAATGTTAACCAGAATAAAAGATCATATTGAGTTTTGTTTAGTCATTGTGGGTGGAATGGGAAAGTGAAGACACTTGTACTTCATGACATTGAAAGTTCGCTTTAGACAGGTGACCCTGAGGTCCCCGAGTCAGGGCTCAGTGGTGAAGCAGGTGATGTGGTATGGTGTCAGGCTTCCCTAGGGTCTGTCACAGTAGACCCAGATTCTTGGTTACCCTCCCATTAGATCACAATCATAATTCTATAAGCACACATCTGTGACTGCTTATTTCTCAGCTGTAATGGAAAATTTAAATATCAAATGATTTATTCTGTCTAAAGTGTATTTCCCTCCACCCCGGAATTCAAGAACATTATTTTGGCAAATCACTCTTGAACAGTTAACTTTAAAACCACATGTTTTTGTTGTGATGTAACTTGTGTACAATAAAATGCACAGCTATTGTGTTCAGCTTGATGTTTTGTTGACAGCCTCATATATTCATATAGCCACTATACAAAACAAGATGCAGGATATTTTCATCACACCTGCATACCTTTCTGCCTGTCCATTCCCTCAGCTCTAAGCCTAGTTGCTTTTGATTGTGATTAGATTACTTGTTCATGTTTCTGGACTTCCTGGAAGTGGAGTTTCATATATATTCTCCCTGTTTGTCTCCTTTTGTCCAACCTAGTATTACAGAGATTCATCCATGTTATTGCCTGCGTCTAGTTCTTCTGTATTGTTGGGTAACAGTCTATTATGTGAATAGTCATCCACTGTTTATTATTATAACAATTGTGATAATACTGCACAGTTGTGGAGAATATTAGGGCATTATTCAGAGAATGGACATTGCCCTTAAATTGTATGAATAGGTATTGTTCATCATTACTGAGTATATTTATTATTATTGTGATAATTGTTTCTACTTAGGAAAGTAGGTCTGTCTTCAGCAAGCTATTATTATTAATACATTGCCCCTCTAATTTTGGCTCCTAACCTGACTGTTAATGAGTTAATTAGGAAATGTATGTTGGTTATGAAGAAAAAAAGCACCTGAAAATCTGGGCCATATACAGTTTTGTTGCATAAGTATTACCTTAAGTGAATATTCACTGTATGAATCCACTGTCATTCATTGAAGGCTCATGCCCTGGGTTCCTATTTCACTTTATCAGCTTTGTTTTTAGAACTGACTTGTATGGCATTGTTAAGAAAGAGAGATTTCTCTAAATATGAGATATTATTTATATAATTCCTGGAATAATGCATTTTAAGAATTCTAGGCATAGGTTTCCTTAGGAAGCTAAAATGTCAGTCATCTAAAAAAGTTACCTGTTATCTCTAAAAAGAACTTGGTAGATACAATTTCATTCTATATGTGTATTGTCTATACTACATCATTTCAGTTTATGTCTCTGTATTACTTAGGAAGCATATGCTTCTCAACAGTGAAGTATTCATTTATTTGATCCCAAGTTAATGATCTTACTTTATAAGTCTCTGTTCTCTTATTAATTGTTCATATAGATGTCTGTTTCTGCCTTAGCCATGTAGGAGAACTTGAACATCTAAAACAAGTGGGACTGTGTTAAAAGATCATAATTTAATTACTGCAGATCATGCCTTGATTACACATTGAGTAGGAAGGAGAGACAAAGGTTTTCAGTAGACTTCAGTGCAAAGCTACCTTTGAATTTATTGACAAGTTTTCTGATTGATAAACTTTATCATTCATGGCCTTGGACCCAGTAGAATTTTCCTACTTACTTTCCAGATTTATTTGAACATCGAACACATGTATCTTTCAAACGTTAAGTTAGTTATAGTCTTCGTGACTAAGCTTATGCCATGTGATGGAGTGATGCATTTTTGTTTCTTATAAAATTTAGGATCATGAGTCATAGCGCTTTGTAACAAGTTCACCCATTTCAGCTCCATAGACATATATAGTTTATGCACAGACTAAAAATAGCAGAAGTTCCCTTTTCACTTCCTCCACTCCCAACTCCATTCCTTAGCTCTGGTTCTGTGTATTTATATTTATCTTCATAGGTCACTAGGAGGAACATACTTGCTTACGTATAAAACATAAAAAAGATAAGTGTTTTCCTCTAACTTGCTCTGCAAAATCTCTTCTATAAATTTACCACAATTTATAAATATATAATCTTGATACTCTTGAGTAATATTTTGCAAATAACTTTTCTTTAAAATAGATTTCTATTAATTCTTTGAAAATTCCATTCATTGTCTTTTGATGATATTCTAACCCATTCCTACCCACCCTCCCAATTTTGTGGTTCCCCTACCCTCTTAAAAGCCCATCAGTGACAATGGTGTGACTGGGACGATGTATGAGTCCACTGGAAGTGGGTCTAAGGCCTAACACTAATGTCAAATCGACATAGTGGCACCCATTCTATATAGAAAGATGCCACACCCAGCCTAGACACAGGGGTGTGGGGGAGGAGAGGGAGAAGGGGGGAGCGGAGTGAGTGGGAGGGAAGATGGGAGGGGCAACTGGGATTGGAATGTAAAAAACAAATTAATTAAAAAAAAAAGGAAAACAAAAAAGCCTATCAGGTCCAATTTGTGATGCGTATATATATACTCCTGGATGTGGGGCTATGCACCCTTAAGGAAGACTTTGCCCAGAAGCCATCAACTGTCAATAGCTCCTCATTTATGGGTGGGGCCTCTGGAGCCACGCATCCATCGAATAGCTTTACCTGCTTGCCACAGATTTGAATATATTTCTGTCAGTTAACATAGGTGTCAGTGATTTTACTTCATAAAATATATGCCATACCCTCATCTGTCCCCTGCTAATGAAACATTGAATTGCTTCTGAATTCTGGCTGTTATGAACAGTGTTGTAAGGAACATGTTTATATGTGTTTCAGTATGTGGGAGAAGGAATTTATGTCTATTAAAAATGTCTCTGTACAAAAATATCCATACATTTATAGTCTGTATATGCAAGTATTAAAGGGCAAGCTATAAATATTTTACAAATAGTTTTTCTTTAAACTATATTTCTGTTAGTTCATTGAGAGAATTAATTCACTAATAGAAATAATAAAAAAAATGTGTTTTTAAAGTAGACACTTACAAAATCTGTACTAAGCCCTTTCCTGTGTTCTTTAATCCTGTGTATTTATTGGTTGTACCATGGTAGTGCACGGAGCTTGAAGTGAATAGCATCTTGCCATCATTTTTTTTTTTTTTTCAGGGGCCAGTAGTTGCTATTGCCTGTCATGGACAAATATAAAAACCAATACCGGTTTCCTACTGAATAGCTACTCACGGTTGAGAAAGTTCCAGAAAGCTGGATGTGGTGGCACATACCAGTACCCCTGACATTTGGGAAACTGAGGAGTGAGGATTGCTGTGAGTTCAAGGGCAGGCAGGGATACATAGTGAGACCTTCTAAAGACCTACTCAACATGACAAACAAAAATTCTAGAAACACCAAAAGCCTACACTTTACGATGAGGTCAAAATGGTTCGGAGCATGTGGAAAGGTGCCAGAAATGATTTACCAATCTTCAGAAGCAAGAGTCAACCCAGTTGTACCTCATAACTGAGGTCTAGGGGCAACCATTTAGTTCTTTTTCTAAGGATCTCTTTTTAAAAGTGATGAGTCGCTAATGCAGAAACCATTATTTTCTGGAGAAACATGGATACCCATGACTGTATGAGTGATTGCCAAGAGCTGTGTTGTAAGTGCGGAAGAGTTTTAGGGATAATCCAACTTACTATGCTTGTGTTTTGTTTTGTTTTTATATATGTATCAAGGTGGTAGACAATAAAACTGTCTAATTTTCCTTCTTATTTCCTTCCCTCCCTGCCTGCTTCCTTTTTATGTGGGTGAGCCTGTATGAGTTTATGCGTACCAGGTACCTGCAGAGGCCAGGTGGGGATATTTTGGAACTGGCAGTTATTTTGTAAGGTCTGTAAACCACACCTTTTGTAAGAGCATTAAGATCTCTTAACCTTTGAGCCATCTCTCTAGCCCCTATTTATTTTCAATAATAAGAAAATTACTTAAGATTCTAAAAGGATGCATCAATTTACTGGTGCTTTTTTCTTACCAGTTTACAAACCAATGATCCATTTTAAATTGACAGTTGACATAAATTCTTTTGTACCTCAATTCTTATGTTAAGTGATTTTTTTCTCCTCTTCCCAGCTCTCTATTGCTGTGTAGTGACTGTAATTTTGTGTTTAATTATTTTCTTTGCCAATTTCCATTGTCGAAGTTCACATATTTATTGTTCCTTGTTATAGAAAACCCATTCGAAAATAAAATTGAGATTTAAATATTTATTATATCTTTGGGAATTTCATACACTCTATTTTGATTATATTCATCCCTCCTCCAACCTTGTTCCCATCCACCCCCAATTTTACTCACTCAACCTGTGTCCTGTCTTTTTTTTTTTTTTTTTTTTTTTTTTTTAATAAACCATCAAGCCTTTACATTGTTAGGTGTGTGGCTACCCACTGGATCATGTGAGATCTGCTGGGGCCATGCCCTTAAAGAAAGCTAACTCTCTCTTCTTCAGCATCTATAAATTATCAATAGATCTTCAGCTATGGATGGGACTCCATGCCCATTTCTCCCCAACATGCTGGAATTTTGTCTGATTTGAGCTTGCACAGGTCTTGTGCATGCTGTCACAACCATTGTGATTTCATAAGTGTAACTGCCCCCTTGTGTCTGGGAAACACTGTTTCCCTACTGTCAGCTCTGGCTCTTAGTCTTTCAAGCCGTGAGTCTTGTAAGGAGAGTAGTGTGATATAGATGTATATTTAGGCCTGGGCACTTTGAATTCACTTTTTCTCTGCACCTTGATTGGTTGTGGATCTCTGCTTTAATCACCATTGATTGCAAAAAGAAACTTCTCTAATGATGTTTGAGAGATGGATTAATCCATGGCTTTCATGAGACCTCATTAGGAGATGGCTCAGTACTGTGCCATGTTAGCAGAGTAATAGTAGAGTCTCCTCTAGGGTCAGTGACTTGTCTAGCCTTGATAACTGCCACGTATGGGTTCCATCTTGTGACACAGGCTTTAAATCTAATTAAGTTTAATACAGTTGTTTTCTCCCATGCTGTGTGTGCCGCTGTTGTACCAGTCAGCGTGTCTTGCTAGGCTTGTTGTAGTTTAGATCATGGGGTTTACAACTCAATAAGACTGAGTTTTACTTCATTCCACTAGTCGCATGCATCACACTTTACCTGTGAATGCTAGCCAGTAAGGATTAAGCTTCCAGGTCAGTACCTGCTTGATTCTCTCTATGATCTTTGACTAAAATGTGATGTCTTCAGCAATAGGATCTTGCTATCAGTTCTGGAGGGTAACTGTCTTTTCCTGTGATGAAACACCATGACCAAATAGCAAGTTGAGGTAGAAAGGGTTTATCAGGCTTATACTTCATTGCTGTTTATCACTGAAGGAAGTCAGGACAGGAACTCAAAGCAGGGCAGATCCAGGAAGCAGGAACGGATGCAGAGGCTGTGGAGGGGAGCTGCTTACTTGTAGGCTTCCCATGGCTTGCTTAGCCTTCTTTAGAACCCGGGGCCAGCAGCCCAGGGATGGCACTAAGCACCGTGGGCTGGATCCCCTCCCATTGATCACTAATTGAGGAAATGCCTACAGCTGGATCTCATTGAGACATTTCCTCAACTGAGGCTCCTTCCTCTGATGACTCTAGCTTGTGTCAAGTTGACACACAAACCAGTCAGTACAGTTAAGAGCAGTGGCAATAATCTGTAAAACTTGAGAGTCTATAGGACCTAACTGGCTGACAAATCTGATAGAAGTAACTCATTCTTGACATTGGGTTTTTATCGGTTAGTGTCTTAGGGTTTCTATTGCTGCAACAAAACACCATGATCCAAAAGCAAGTTGGGGAGGAAAAGGTTTTTTTTGGCTCATATTTCCACATCATATTTGCTCATCACTGAAAGAAGTCAGGGCAGGGTCTCAAGCAGAGCTGGAACCTGGAGGCAGGAGCGGATGCAGAGGCCATGGAGAGGTGCTGCTCACTGGCTTGCTTTCCCTAGCTTTCTCAACCTGCTTTTTTAATAGAACCTAGGGCCAAGAGCCCAGGGATGACACCACCCACCATAGACTGGATCCTCTCCCATTGATCACTAATTGAGAAAATGCCTACAGCTGGGTCTCACGGAGGCGTTTCCTCAACTGAGGCTCCTTCCTCTGATGACTCTAGGTTGTGTCAGGTTGACGCACAGCCAGCCTGCACAGTTAGTTTGTTCTATCCAGTGGGGAGACAGCTGTCCCAGTACAGTAATCCCAGTAAAGTGCAGCTACATTTAAGCTGCTTTTTTTTGTTTTTCAAGACGGGGTTTCTCTGTCTTGCTTTGGAGCTTGTCTTGGAACTAGCTTTGTAGATCAGGCTGCCCTCGAACTCACAAAGATCAGTCTGCCTCTGACTCCTGAGTGCTGGGATTAAAGGCATGTGCCATGAATGCCTGGCTAAGCTGCTTTTATATAGGAAAATGTTTATGTTTTAGGAAGCCTCTGCAGTAGTTTTTCATGTCTTTTTCAGAAAGTCTTTAGTATCTGTAATCTCTCCCTTTTTCATTTTCTCTTTCAAATCCTACCCCATTTAACCCTTCCTGTTCCACTCTTCACCCTCCCCCCATATATTGTTATGTTCTTTCCTCCCTTGAAAGCCCCCTTCCCATGAAGCCTTACTAATTTTTTGATCTCCATGTGGTACAGTTACACAATGGAATATTATTCAATGTTAAGAAAAATAAAATTTTCAGGTTAATGGATGGAACTGGGAACAACCTTTCTATGTGAGAAACGCAGGCTCAGAACTACAGACCTCATTTGTGGATAGTAGCTTTGACTCTTAAGATACAGGTTTTATTTGGAATACCCAAAGAAATTCAAGCAAAAGAAGAGGGAACGATTGTTAGTACAATTGATTTGCTATCACTTTTGCTAACCTAATAATGTATCATTCTGGTGATTGCATGGAAAAACTTCAAGAATCACTGAAAATATTAAACAGGTGCATTTAAGTTGAAAAAGGTGTACACTTTTTTTATTCCAAAGTAATATTACCATTGAGTTAGAAACAATATGTTCTTTGGTGACATTTCAATGGTAAGAAAACAGCTATCTGAAATAATGGCATTGTATGATGACACTTAAAACCTTATATATTATCTTATACATATATATTATATATTATATAAGATACATAAAAGTTATGGCATAAGAAGTCTTCTGGGTACATGCAAGTTATTTGTTGATTCTTGGAGTGTCAGTTCAGATAGCTTTTGTTTAATGGTCACTATCTGGAGTGCAGGAAGTGAATGAGACACACTTCTTTTAACAAAGCCACATCTACTCCAACAAGGCCACACCCACTTCAAAACTATACCTCCTAATAATACTACTATGGGCCTATGAGGGCCATACTTATTCAAACCACTGCATTCTACTCCCTGACCCCCATAGACTTGTAGTTATGTCATAATGCCAAATTCATTTAGTTCAACTTCAAAAGTCCCCAAGTCTATAATAGTCTCAAACTTGTCTAAAAGTCTAGAGTTCAAAGTCTCTGCTGGGACACATGGCAATCTCTTAACTGTAATCTCTTATAAAATCAAAATGAAAAAGCAGGTCACATACAAATATTCTTCTTCTCTGAAGCCTCTTGAGTCAGGTCCCCACATTTCAAATCTCCCATCCTCTAACAAAACCACACCTCCTAATAGTACCACTTCCCATGGGTCCAACGACAGCAGCCCTCATCTTAAGTACTGTAAGTCTATTTTCTTAAGTGCACACTTGGCTTAACCCTTCCATGCGTTTTGTTTCCTCACAGAACACTTCTTTATTGTCTCTCATATCAAGTGTCTCTGTCTCTAAGACTTCCCTCCATTGTGCCATACTTGGTGAGACCTCCTTGATTTCTGTGAGCAGGCTGTTTCCTTCTTAAGTTCCAGAGTGCTTGGTGATATGCTGTCAATATCATGTTTTCATTTCTTGGCTAATAGTAACTTTCATCTTTATGTGAGTTCATATTTCTCAATAGCGTGAGTGTTGTTTGTTTGTTTGTTTGTTTATTTATTTAATCCAACATTGTTCTTGAGGCCTGGACACATTAGATGCTTGGTCATTGTTAACTGACTATATTATGCATAGAGTATATATTATTTATACATTTTATTTCTTGTAAAACTGTTTAAGGTGGCTTATTAGAAAGAAAATTGGGGAATGAGGCATTGGTATGGGAAATGAAATGAGCTATTTGGAAATAAACTTATTCATGCCATGAATCTCTAAGTGAACATGTGTTGTGCATGCAAATGTTTTCTCATGTGCAAGCAAGTGTGGAGATGTAAAGTTTACAATATACTTTTGTAAAACCTGTCCCGCCTAATGATTGTTATGTTCCCTGTTTGACTTTATAATGACTTCTTACTTCCTCAGTTGTACAGTCATCACTGTGTATCCAGTGCTGATCTCTTTGCACTGCTCGTTTGGTGGGAATGTAGTCATCATGAAGGAGAGAGGAGTAGATTTAATTGCTTTCCATGATCTGTGCATACATGATAATCTTATTTCCTGATGCCAGTGTTCCAACTCCTGTTGCTTGCCCCTTTTCAGAAAGCACATAGCTACAGGGTAGGGATGTACACTTGCTTATTTGAAATGACCTTCTCCTGGGATGCATTATCATTTAAATTACCATAACTACAAAGTACCTGTAATTTTCACTGAGTTTTTTTTGGCTTAGTTTGTTGATAAATGAACCAAGTTGCACCACTACTTTTACGTGCTTAAGATCAAACTAACTGATGCCCATCTGAAAAGAACTTTGAAGAGCTCCGCTGCATTCATTATGTCTCTAGGGACTGACATGACTGGGGTGGTCAGGTCATGAAGAAAGATCTTACACAAAGACACAATGTACAGAAAACCTAGGATCTGAAGGTCTGAGTTCTTAAATGGAGAAACGGCAGCACCTTGAGACTCAGTGTGTTTATTATATACAGTGGAACAGGGAAATGGGGTTATTACATATGGATAAACAGAGGGATAGGATTATTATATACAGCTCAATAAGGAGTCAAATTTGGCTAATTTCAATAGAATTAGTCTGCATAAGGGAGTGATTTTCAGGCTGTAAAACACTGGAGAAGGGGAGGTTGCCGAAAGTATAAAGCCAGTAGCCTGTAACGAGTATGTTTTCCCGTTGGTCGGTCCTGCCGCCACACCAGCCCCCAATAATAATACACAGACACGCTGTATTTGATATGAGGCTGTTGGCCAGGTATTAGTTTCTTACCGGCTAGCTCTGTCTTAATGATTAACCCATTTCTACTTATCTGTGGTCATCTTATCCGAGAGTGGGCCAGCGTGCTGCTCTCTCCAGGCTCTCCATGTTGACTCCTCCTAACCATTTCCTCTTTCCTCTTAGTCTCCTAGCCCCGCCTATCTTTCCTATTGGCCAACAGTGCTTTATTCATTAACCAGTATGAGAAACATATTTACAGAACAACATCTTTCATCAATAGCCATTTTATGTACACACATCAGAATTTACACTCGGATCAGAGAAAGGCTTTGCCATCTTTCTAAGCCTTACCTGGGGAAGTCTGTCCCACAAGTCACTCCCAAGTAACCACTCAGAGGCTTAATATTAATTATAAATGCTCGGCAAATAGCTCAGGCTTTTTACTTGCTAACTCTTACATTTAAATTAACCCATATTTCTATCTATGCTTTGCCATGTGGCCTGATACTTTCTCATGGCATGCCCATCTTGCTTCTCTCTGTATCTTTTGGTGACTCCAGACTCTGCCCTTCTTATTTCTAGCAGTCTCAGTTTGGCTTTCTTGTCTAACCTTATTTTATTCAGCTATTGGCCAGTCAGGCTCTTTATTAAACCAATCACAGTGACATACACCACACAATGTATAAGAATATTCCACACTTCTCCCTTTAACATAGTAAAATTAGATACAACAAAAACAGTTATCAAGTAAGAATTACAGTTACAATATCTAGTTCATTTGTATTTGGCAAAATTAGGGAAATATTCTACTATCTATTTTATCTTTGTGACTCTAAAGTTTTATATCTAATTTATCTTCTATTGTGACTGAGGAAAGCTTTAACTATGACTATCTAGTCTTCAACTCCATCAAAGACCCCAAATGTTACCTAGCAACAGGGATATTTGGTTGCCTGGGCAGTCACCCTAAGTTCTTCTGTAATGTTGGGACATCCATCTTTGGCCTACAGGCCCAGTATATTTGACAGATGTTTTTGAGAAGCAGGGAATTTTAAAGGACTATCCTATTGTGTCTTGGCAAAAATTGGCAGTCACTTTCTTTGCAAGCTGCTGGTTCAGTTTGAGTAGTACACTGTCAGCAATTTAGGCAAGGGCAGTTTTTTTTTTTTTTTTCTTCTTCTTAAATGGCTAGTGTTTGCGATAAAAAAGCAGACTCCAAACGGAGGTTCTTTGATGCCCATTATCTTCTTTTGAAGTAAATTGGTACTATTAGGAGCAGACTTGTCTCACAGTCATGAAAAACATGTTATTAAAATATTTAAAATACCATATTCTGTAGGTCTTTGAAGTGTTTGAAGACCTATCTATCTATCTATCTATCTATCTATCTATCTATCTATCTATCATCTATGTATGTATGTATCTGTCTTTCTCTGTATATAAATATATCTGTGTATGACCTTAAGAACATATCTAATATAACTATAAGGTTTGACTATTATAGATGACTATTAATCTGTATTTCTTAATTGTACATAATATTTTGAAGTGAGTTGCATAAGCTCAATACCCCAAATAAAGCCTTCCTCAGGTGGCTGAGGTATTGGTCCTTGATATTCACTCAGGACTTCACTTGCTTCCTACAGAGGGTCCACTGTACCAATTTGGTCTTAATATGCCTTTCTCCGAATCAAATTCTCTGTATGAGAGAGAGAGAGAGAGAGAGAGAGAGAGAGAGAGAGAGAGAGAGAGAGAGAGAGAGAGAGAGAGAGAAATATAAAGCATTGTTTGTCATGCTGTTCCCTAATTGCTAAAATAATGAGGCCTTGTTATTCTGGGTAATTATTTAAAACAAGGCAGTCACTGCTGGCAATTTTTCAATGAAAGTTGTGCCAAGATTCCAACCCATTCATGTGAGTGTGCCAGCCTCAGAGTCCTTATTCCAGGGATTTGCTATTCACCAGCTGACAACTGATTTACAAGGCTGGAAGACAGGGTTCTTGCATATTGGTCACTGACTCACAAGCAGAATGGAATGTGTGCTGGCTCCATGCCTTTTCTGCTGGCCTGCGATCTTGCTGCTAGAGCATGGAGCAATGGCAGAGGACCAGGGTGCTATCTTTGGCCAGGTGTCCTCAGTATGGTGTTGACCTTCATGGTTAAGTAGGTTAACTGCCCAGTAAGTAGAATGTAGTACCCTAGTCAAGTATGTTCCTGTGTCTGCCCATGTGTCTGTCCATTCATCTATCCATCCATCTATCTGTCCATCCATCTATTTGTCCATCCATCCAATATGGGTTTAGACCATTAGTGAGTAAACTAGAGTTAATCTCTGAATGGGCTGTGTACCGTATCTGTGTAGCTGGTATCTTCAGTAAAGAAACAGTAAGTATTTTAGCTTTGAGGCCACCTTGTCTCTGTTGCAGCTATCTAGCTCTGTTGTAGGGTAAAGTCAGCCATGTTCAATACACAATTGCCATGGCTATAAGTCAAAAGACATGCTCTTTAAAAATAAATTGACTTGTAAGCTTTAGTGTGCCAGTCTTTAAACTTATTTGATGTGACATAGTTTGATACATAATAACTTTTAAAACACTCCAAACTTATAAGTTTTCTACTGCTCTTTTATGGCTTGTGTTTGTTAGCTTAATAATCATCTGCTTTGAGATTTACTTATAAAAGAAGTTTTAATAGGTTTTTGTTTTTACCATTTTGTTATTTATTTAGATATATTAATCATTTAAAGACTATATGACTCTTAGGTACTGGATGCTGATATGGGATTGGTTGGATTTAGCACAAATCTACATACAAGGAATGATAATGCTCAGTAATACATCAATGATTTTAGCACTACCCAGTTTAACAGTTTTTAAAAAACTTACAAATATGGCTTGAAAACTATATTGACTTGAAAAGATGGTCAAGATATATTGCTAAGTAAATAAAAGAATGTGGATATATAAGTTTGTTTGTTTTTTGTAGTGTGTACAGTGTGATCCTGTTTGTGAAAGAAGAAAGGCAAGGTGTGTGTGTGTGTGTGTGTGTGTGTGTGTGTGGTGTTTGTATGTGTGTATGTGTACTTTCATACTATTAATATCAGAAAAGATCTTAAGTCAAGAGTTAAGATAATGTCAATTTGCATAATACAAGTAGAAAACATCTATTGAAGGCCTTTTGAGTAGCACCTTGTTCTTTGAAATGGTTGATAACCATGATAAAGGCTGTGTGTCTAGTAGGCATTCTTAACAGTGATGGTTTTGCACAGGTGCATTCCCCATCCTCCTTGTGTGCTGCCGCTCTGTGTTGGTCTCACTGAGCCTGCAGGAAAGACTTTACAATTACTCTGAACACTTGCTTTTCCTTCATTTCTTCAGCTTCCAAATTAGAATCTGCAGATCAGCAGAGCGTTTTATGATATAGCTGCAAGGGAAGCTGGGATGAAAGTTTGTGTAACTCAAGAGCCTGACTCCTAAAAAGGGGAAGAGAATCAAATGCAGAAAGAACATCTAGGGGGAAAAATGGGTGCTGTGTATCGGAGACACCCAGGATATTGTTAGCATTGATGACTTCTGCGCAGTGCTTTTTCTGATACTGGGGAACAGATGCAAGGTCATATTTCATTTTCTCCTTTTTGCTCTTTGAATGTAGAGCAGAAGCACACAGATCAGTTTAATGTAACTAGTGGGGTGGGGTGAGAAAAAAGAGCAGCAGTTTTCCCTCGCACCCTACCACACTCCTGCTCTCACAGAAGAACCTCAGCGCTAAGCTGGGCAGATTTGTCAAATCCCTATTTGATTTCATTTGAAAATTCAACTGACAATTTCCTATGCTTGATTACATAGGAAAATTATAGAATTGAGTCCCCTGAGATATCAGCGGTTTAGTCTTTTCTCTTTGGCCTGGTGAAACTGGTTTGGTTAATCCTTGTGAGGCCTATAGGGTGTTGGTCGCTTAAAGGCAATATTGTTTATCAATGCACGGTACAGAAATGAAACAGAAAGTTGAATCCTGCTATGTGCTTTCTCCCCATGTTTCAAATGCTCATAAATTTCCTGCTTGAATGAAAACTGGTCTGAGAACTTAGAGCTCTCAAAAAGGGTTTTAGCAGGTTTGTTAATACTTTTTAAGCTTCTTTTAAATTCAACTTTAAATTATTCTCTGTTTGCATAACACAGTATGTGAGCAGAGGTCAGAGGACAACATCTTCCTTCTTTATGTGGGTTATGGGAATTGAACTCAGGTCACTGAGCTTGTGGTGTAAGGACTTTCACATGCTGTACCATTTCACTGGACCCACATTTGTAAGCATTTTAAAACTAAATTACAAAATACAGAGAATCCCATTCACCATAGTCCATTTCCCTTTGCCATCATCTTACCATTGTATGCTAAATTCTTATACTTAGCCAGTACTGTGAGTTACATTGGACTAAAACACGTATCACTAAGATTTATTCAGTTTCAGCTGGGAGGTGGTGGTGCACACCTTTAATCCCAGCACCCAGGAGGCAGAGGCAGGTGGATCTCTGTGATTCTGAGGCCAGCGTGGTCTACAGAGTGAGTTCCAGGATGGGCTCATATACAGAGAAACCCTGTCTTGAAAGAAACATAATAATAATAATAATAGATAATAAATTTATTCATTTTCTGTCATTAAGATATATTCCGATTCCAATTGCAGTCTTTCAGGGTAGATAATATATTTCATATCTTGCATGTGTTTGTCTGTAGTGATATCATGGAGCTGTATAATAAAATTTAAGTTGTACATGCAGTTTTCAGGAATGAGATCCTGTCGTGGGGCTATTTTTACAATCTTTAAGACACACCTGTCATTCGAGGAACATCAGTTAACTTTCGTTTTTCTCTTTCATTATGGATTTAGTGGAACAGGTCCCAGTTGAACCTTACAAGATCCCTCTGTCTCAGGCTGAAGTCATCCAGGAGGGCAGTGATGTGACTCTGGTTGCCTGGGGCACTCAGGTCAGTAGTGCTGACCACCTGCTGAGGCCACACTGTGCTGGGGCACTTTTGTCTGTAATTCTGGTGTGTCTTGTATGTCTGTCAGATGGAGTCTCTGTGCTGATGATACCCACCCTCACCTTCACCTTTATTAAGGTGTCACTGACAGATGACAGTGGTTCAAGGTGGACAGCATGATGGTTTCACATGTGTGTATACTGTCAAACAATGAGCCAATCAAGTTAATTAATAGTTCCTTGCTGCAGGTGTGTGTGTGTGTGTGTGTGTGTGTGTGTGTGTGTGTGTGTGGCACGCGCATGCCTACTGAGACATATGATCTACTTGAGCAAATTTAAAGTAAATGATCCAACTTATTTTTTAAGGAGGGTTTTATTTTTATTTTTGATTAATTTTCTGTATTGACAGTTTCATACATGTATATAATGCTTTCTGATTACTCTCATTCCCTAACCCTCTCTCATCTCTTTTTCATCCTTATTGATTGTCCCCCTCCCCATACTTTATGCACCTCAGTCTCATTCCTGGACTTAAGACTTTTGGTTTTGTTTTGTGACCCATTTAGTTTAACCACAGGGACATCCTTGTGAGCAGTGGATCGGACTTATCCATTGGAGCATGGTGGTTCACCTGTCTGAAGGCAGAGATTCCTCCCCACAAATCCATAGATTCCTCCTCTCCACAAATCTATCAATAGAAAATGGTCCCACTGTGAGATACGGGGTCCCCTAAACTCTTTCTCTACTCATGACTGGCCGTTGATAGAACCATTCTTGTAGAGACCAAGGGCAGTCATCCACAGCTATTCTAAGTTCTTGGTTTCAATGGGCGTGTCTTGCCTAGAAGGTGGCATTTTTTACAGCCCTTTTCTCCATCTTCTATTTTTTTTATGCCCCCTCTTCTACATTGCCCCTGAGGCTTAGAGAGACCCGAATGTCTTACTGAGGGCTGAGTACTCATCCATCATGTATCCCATGCACTTTGAGCAGCCATGACTGTCTTTAAAGAGAATCTTAGTGTTGCTTAGATAAAACCTTGACCTTGCTATGCAGCTGATGATGATTTTGAACTTCTGGTCCTCCTGCCTTAGTGCTAGGATTACAGGCTCTTGCCACCGTGCCCAGTTCATAAACAGCACATTCTTAATAGCTTAATGTACTGCACATTCATTCCTTGGACTTCACTCATTTTGTGACTGGAACTTTCCAGTAATGTTTTTTGGGTGGAGGTGAGGTGCCTGTTCAGTCATACTGAGATAATAGATGTGCATGCACAGCTGTGTTTGTTCAGAACACCTTTACAGCTCATATTGCACATCCCTGTTACATGCTGCATTGATGTCATTCTCATCCTATGTTTTGCTCCCTCTCTCGAGCGCATTGCTGCCATGTGGACCCAGTGACAGAATTATGTATCTTTCCTAGTGATAGTTTTTTCTGATTTGCCTCAGCTGTAACAATGTTCTAATTCTTTACTTCCAAACCTCCTTCCTTCCTTCCTTCCTTTCTTCCTTCCCTCCCTCCCTTCCTTCCTTTGTTCTTTTTTCTCTTTCCTCTCTCCCCCTCCCCTCCCTCACCCCTCTTCTTTCTTTCTTTCTTTCTTTCTTTCTTTCTTTCTTTCTTTCTTTCTTTCTTTCTTCTTTCTTTCTTTCTTTCTTTGTTCCTTTCTTTTCTGAGCTGGTTGTCACCCATCATGTAAGATGCTGAGGATTGATGCTAGATCTTCTGCAAGAGCAGCAAGTGCTCTTAACCACTGAGCCTTCTCTCCAGTTCCTGTTCTGGTTATTGAATCCAGCACTTGCCTCTCTCTAACTTGGTGTGGATACTGGCTACTTTGTTTATGAAACCTTTTTGCCTTTAATTTTTGGGATATATGGACTCCCACCCACCTCCTTTTCAGTTTCTTTAGCTGTTTGTTTATTTTTAGAATTTTTCTGCCAGTTTTATAAAAAAAATAAATGTTGGTGGTCTGTGGGTGTTCTCTCTCTTTATGCTCCCTAGCCATCTGCTTCTGTCTTTATTTTCCTCCTGAGCTTTTGGAATGAGTATTTTTTTCCTTGCTTGTTTTTGTGACATGGGGATCAACATGCCTAAAACAAACCACATTTCTGAATTCTCCCAGCAGATCATTTCTCCACCTGCAGAGAGTATCATTATGAATGATCCAGATACCTGCCTAGACTTTCAGGTCTGAACTGTTTTAATAATTCTCTGTGTATTTTCCCTCATTTTCAGGTTCATGTCATCCGGGAGGTGGCTTCCATGGCTCAAGAAAAGCTTGGAGTGTCTTGTGAAATCATTGATCTGCGGACAATTGTGCCTTGGGATGTGGATACAGTTTGCAAGGTATGTCTATAACTGATGGGCTGTCACTTCCTTAAGGCCTTATGTCAAACCTCTTGAATATTTACAAAGAACCATTTTGGATTGTGAGTTGCATGAGTGGAATAGGTGCTGTGTAATGAGCTTGATGTTAAGACAACCAGATACCGTTAGATTGTCTTTATCCTCCCATGGTTTTCTCGGTTTAAAGTAACCCAGCATTGTTCTTGTAGGCAACTCAGATTGAATTTGTGGGAAACAGAATGGTGCAGAGAGGTGGGTGTCAGGACCATTAGAGTCACCTGTGTAGCTAACTTCTCATTGGCTAGGTTCAGCAAGCTGGGTTTTATTTAGTAAGGTAAATAGTTTGGCTCTATTTTCAAAGTCTTTTCTCTGTAATCAATCACATTATTGCTTAGCAAATAGCTCTAGTTATATCCCCTTGATCCTGTGGACCACAGCTTGAATATAATATTGTGTGACTATGGCTACTCTGCATTATAGTTTCTGGCCTGATAGTTTAGATTGAATTGCTGATGACCTTATTACAATTCACGTAGTTGTCTTTGAAGAGTAGAGCTGTGTTTGCAGGTACTGGTTTATAACTGGTATCCTACATATTGACTTCTGTGTAGCTTATGGCATGTCAAATTTCACATGAATGCCCAAGGGAGTTCAGATCTTCTGTTTTGTGATGATCTCATCTAGTGAAGGCTAATTAACAATTTTTGGTATTTCTCTTTTTTCTGTATTTGCTGCTACAACAAATAAATCCTAAGACTTAGAATATTTTACATTTACTGATTTTAAAATCTAAATATATTGTTACTTGTTCTTTAAGAATTTCATATGTTTTGATTTTACTCACCCCCTCAACTCTTTCCACATTCTCCCCTCTCTGTATCCACCAACATTGTGTCCCTTCTTAATTGCCATTTTCAGATTTTGAGATTATTACATAATTACCATATTTTTCCTTTCTTCCTTTCCCTCCAAATCTTCCCACACAACCTTCTCCATGCTCTCTTTCAAATTCATTGCCTTTTTTTTCATTAATTATTGTTGCACACAAATATGCATGTGTATATCCATATATAGTCCTAAATATAAAAATGCAACCTCCCCAGTCTGTATAATGTTTCTTGTCTTTATGTTTTCCCTTGGATTATTCTTCTGTGTGGAAGACTGTTTCTCCTGCTCTTTGCATTCCTGTAGTTCTTTCTCCTGGTTTGAACCCTCTTGGGCTTTCCTCCATCTCCATTAACGTGTCTATTGCCGGCTCACATTTGGTCTGTCATGTTTATGAGACTTTAGGTGTAACTGCTGATATTGCTTACAGCAAACTCCCTGATCCTCTGGCTCCACAGTCTTTCTGTGCCCCCCTCCACAGTGTTCCCTGAGTCTTAGGTGTGGGAGTTGGTTTTAAGCTGCATCTGTTGGGACTCAGCTCCACAACTCTGCAGTTTGATTGGTTATAGTTTTTCTGTAATGGTCTCTGATAGGATTTATTGGCAGAGTACCTTGGCAAGGTGGAGCCAAGGGTGCTGCAAAGAGCACACACCAGGCAACAGATGTCATGTAGAGATTTATTGGGGGAGGGGAGAGTGAAAGGTTGTCTTGGAGTGGGGAGGGGGAGAAGGGAGAGAGAGAGGGAGGGAGAGGGAGAGAGAAACAGACAGGGAGACTAGAAGACAGAGAGAACAGATAAGAGAACGATCTGGGGTGGCAGGGACCTTTTTGAGAGTTAGAACCTAGTGATGACATCGCTGCTGAGTGGTCGAGTCCCTGAGGGCAGCCTGAGGGAGCATCTGCTTTCTAACAGTCCCCATCTATTGCGAAGAGAAATTTCCTCTTTGAGGGTGAGGGCTACATTTTTCTATATGTGAAGGGACAAACATTTAGAATGTAGTTAGGGATTATGCTGATCTTATAGAGGTGGTTGTAGGTTCTTCAAGATCCTTGACTTCATTAGCCCTGGGTAGTTGGCTAGGTTTCCAGTTGGGTTGGTGTTTAGTCCAATTAGAAGAACTGTTGGTTACTGCCAAGGTATGTGAGCCTGTATACCATGCTCAGGGCTATCACTGTACACTGGTTGTTGTCCTGGTTCTTAGGCATCATGGCTGTGTTGAATGTTGGTTGTTTTCCTCCTTTGGAAGATTGGATGGTGTCTCCTGGTGCCATGAAAGCTAGTCTTCAGGGAGGAGACATTTGGGTCTGTTCCAGCCCAGGGGCCTCTGGACCCTGTTTCTGATGTGCATGGTGTCTTTAGCAAAAGGGGCTTGCCTTTCCCCACTGTGGGGCAAGCAGGAACAACAGTCATGCTTTGGAAGTCTCTTGGATAACCCTGACCAATGATTCAAATAAGGGATTCTTTTGTCTGGTGCTGGACTTTTTTTTGTTAAATGATTTTTGGCCCTTGGATATTGAACAGCACAGACGAGAAAATTTCATTTAAACTATATATATTTATATACAGAGTTATATGTATTACAGGTTTGTACTTTTTTTTTGAAATTACTGTTTTTAGGTTGTTAATTTCCTATGACTTTTTCTGGCTCCATAGGAAAGGGGTCACAGTAAAGTCACATGGGCCTAGGGTTTTCTTTCTATATGGTTACTGGAGAATGAGCTCAATTCCTCACACAGACAATGACAATGAAGGTTTTCTAATTCCTTTATGAATTTTAAACAGCTTTGTATCTTTATGGGAATTTTATCCAGGATTTATTCATAAAACTGTTAGGATAATTTAATCTGTTTATATTTATTTAATTGCTTCTATGCTTCTATTTATATCTATCACCTACTGTTTGTCTTTTACTCACCCGAGCTATTTTTGTACATATTTTTATCTATTATTTTGGATTAACCAGCTACTTGTACAGTTTTACTGGTTTGATGGATAACTCATTACACTAAAGATTATAACATACCCCTAATCATCATCAAAAACATGTTATATTTCACTTACAATCTCAAAACTGGACAGTTGAGTTTTTGCCATAAATTAAAACTTTTCTTTAATCCTGAGTTTATTTGATATACTCCAGTACTATGATTCCCCTGGCAATATCCAAAACTTTCTGTGTATTTAGAAGACACACACCCCTATATACATATATATCCATATACACTCATATATATATATATGTATATATATATATATACACACACACACACACATTAACTCACTATATGTATTCTTTCATACACATAAGTACTCAAACATATTAACACACATGCACACACATACACACACACACACACACTCAGAGAAATACACACACATTCAGTCACACACATACATGTATATACTAATAGATGTAGTCACACACTGTTTTAGTTATGGTTTCTATTGCTGTGAAGAGACACCATGAGCACAGCAACTCTTATAATGGTAAACATTTAATGGGGGTAGCTTACATATTCAGAGGGTTAGTCTATTATCATCATGGTAGGACATGGTGGCATGGCAGACATGGTACTGGAGAAGGAATTGAGAGTTCTACTTCTTGACCCACAGGCAACAGGAAATGGTCTGAGTGTTACACTGAGGGAAGATTGAGCAAAGGAGACCTAAAGCCCGCCCCCACAGTGACAGACTTCCTCCAAGAAGGCCACACCTCCTGATAGTGCCACTCGCTATGAGCTTATGGGGGGGTGGCAATTACATTCAGATTGCCACGTGCATACACACAAATATAGTCACACACATATACATATTCACAAATGTACACATATACATGCAGACCTAAGTATATACACAGCTCATATACAGTACATTCAGATATATATGCTAATAGACATAAGCACATTCACTTATACAAACACAACACACATTTACTCACATACATAGACAGAATCATACATTTATATTCAGACATATACCTATATGCACACATTTTCTTACCACACAGCACTCTTGTACAGACACACACTCTCACACACCTTATAAACGATAGGGCAAAACTAAGAAAGACATAGAAATCCTCCACTCTCCCAGAGCCATTTTTCCTATGCACCGTGCTGAGCCATGTGCTGAATGTACCACTTTTACTTTTAATGGCATTTCCTGATTGAGTGCTCCAAAGATGCATTCTTATGTTAACACATAACGAATAAAGCTGAGGAATCCAGTTTTGTTTTCTGACAAAACACAGTTACTAAAAAAAAAAAAAAATCACTACATTTTTATAATTATATAATTTAAAAAGACGAGAAAAAGAGTAACTTGAATTAGGCCAAAAAAAAAAAAAAAAATCAAGACAAACCTGAACACCCCTCCCCCAAAAGAACCCAAAAAACAAAAAAACTAAAGCTATTATTTTTAGTATGCTTGGTTATAGGGTTCTCCTCTTTCTCTAGGGGCTGGAGTGATTGCCTCAGGGGGTAAGAACTCTTGTGGTTCTTACCATGTGGTAGCTCAAAACTGCCTCTAACTCCAATTACAGGGCATTGGACCAGGTCTTCTGGCCTCTGTTGTATTAGGCACACACGGCACACATATATGCATGCAGAACACTCACAAAGTAAAAAATAAAGAAATCATCTCTGATTCCTAGGAGAAAAGGCTAAGTATCAAAAGTTTCCTCTTTTGATATCATGAAAGGAAGGCAGGCATTGTACTAAGATGATGTAGAGAGAGTCACAAACAGAGTCAGAGCCATCTGGAATTGCCATGCTGGCTTCCACTGTCAAATTGGAGACCCATCCACCAGAAAAGGAGCATGATGAAAGTAGCCCAACACAAAACCAGGGTAATGACACTAACAAGCCAGACGCCCCACTCAGCAGAGAACTCTGGTCTTGTCTTTCATCTTCTGACGTGAATGAGACCTTATGGACAGTGACTCTACCATCTAGGATCACATACAGATGCAACCAGTGCATCTAGTAAAGGAAGGCAAAACCAAATTGTTAGAGTATCAATAATTTTCCTTTCTTCCTCTGCCTGCCTCTCTTTGATGTTATGATGCCAATTTGGTATGTTGTATTTGTGATTTGCTCTCAAGGGTCTATAAATCCATTTTGAACATAGAAGATGTAAATACAGCTAAGTAAAATTCCAAAAACAGCTTACCTGATTACATATCAGAACTCAGAGCTCCCCTCATACCAGGAGCAAACCTTGTATCTCCATACAGGAGCATTCACACTAACAAGACAAGTCCAAGTGAGAAAGATAATGTTGCAAATAAGAGGTTAACTGTGGGTTAGCTAGGTTCTGACCCTTCCATCAAAGAGAGAGAACCCAGTGTCTTACTCGATTTGACAAAGTATTGAAAAAACTTCAGTTCAATGGTAAATAATTGTCTGAAACAGTGTCCTTAATTATGTCAAATGCAAATACATGGGTTTAATATATTGCTAGAATTACTTGTAACCAAGTCAAGTGTATGACTGAAGTGGGTTCACAAAACCCTTTCTAATCTCAAATCTACTCAATCATGACACAACCTTCATCCAAGAGCACCTTGCTTTCCACCTGGATGGTGGCATGTCTGCAGATTTTTTTTTTTCATGTAAATTTCCTAAGAAGTGGTCTTTAAGTTAGGAGAACAGCAGCATTGGGGGAACCTATTGCGATTATTCTGCTAGTGGACGTATTATTAGGCTGACTCGTACTGACTCATTGTTATACCCTTAGATTAATGCATTTGCCAACTCTCATCAGAGAAGTTTCTATTCACAGCAGAAAGAGATTCACACAGAGAGCCACCATTGGCCATGTTTCAGAGAATACAACTACAGAATTCTTAGCACTAAATGGAAGATATATATGCACCTCCCCCAACCCCACCTCCAAGGCTCTGGGACCATTGCAGAAAAGGGAGTAGAGGGAGTGAGAGTCAGAGGATGGAGGACTACAAGGATAGAGTGTTTGGACACAGCAGAGCAGATGTACACATGAATCTACAACAGTTGTGACAGCATGCACAAGACCTGTGCAGGCTCAAGTGAGTGCAAGCCCAAAATGGAGAGGGGAGTTGAACATGAATCCCACTCCTGGCAGCTTGGTAGCTGCTGGGACAGAGAGTAAGGGAGAGCTGATTTTCCCTACGAGTGTTCTGGTAAGTAGTTCCTGCTAAGTTGACCATGCTCTAGTGGGAGGCCACACATCCAAGAATATTTGGGCAGCACAAACTGGGCTTGATGGGTTTAAAAAAAGTTTCTGTGCTTAGTTTTTATGGATTTTGCTTTTTAGATTTAATTTTTAAGTTGTCTCCACTGTATTTTTGCCTAGCTAGTCTTGAGAACCCCATGCTCATGCTTTGTAACATTGGTCAGGACTGCTCTATGTTGTTTTCTCATAGAAGCCCATGTTTTACTGTTCAGACCTTTTTCTGTCATGCTGTGCTTTGGCTGCCCATTCTCCTCTCATCTCCTAGTCCTCACTGTAAGTGTGTTGCCACTGTCATCTCCTAGTCCTCACTGTAAGTGTGTCACTGTTATGGGATTCTTAGCAGGATCCAAGTGTTTGGTTCCCTTTAGTAGGCCCGCCTTCCCATGCCAAGCTGATCGTTGCCTTGCTGTGTAGGGGCACGTAGTTGTTTCATGGCTGCTTAACAGGGAAACCTGTGGCTAGGTGTGTTTTGGAGCTAGGTGATCAATCATATGAGTCAGGCAAAGCCTCAGAGTTTAAGAGGAAGAATGTGAAGTTACTGAGTTGTGGCATGGAGGGTGATCATAGTTGTCCCTGATTTTGCATTGTTCCTTCCTTTCTTTCTTTCTGTAAAATACTCTACTGTGTTTATACTGGGACACCACATAGAGGCCAGATGGGTAATAGCTGGCAGGGCAGGTTAAGGAGGGAATGTTCTGGGAACAGAGAGGTCCCAGTAAGTAAAAAGGGACTGCATCCTTGATAACTGCCTATGGGTAGTTCTATACATGAAAAGGACAATACTGGGCTTCTGATAGGATACATCCTCAGCTACAGCCACTAAGAGCACCACCTGTGCACATTCACTGTGTTCCCTTTTAAAAGGGCCCTGCCCACCTCCCATCTCTCTCTCCCCCTACACCTGCTGCCCCTGTCCCCAGAGTCCAATCTCCCTTCTCCCCTTCCCCTTTTTACAGTCCCTTTCCCCTAAAACAAAACAAAACAAACCCCTCCTTTTGATCTCCATCACATGGTATGTTTCTTTCTCATGCTGCTTTTTAAAAATGATAACAGCCTTCCCATTTGCACCTGGGCTGACAAGTCCATTTTAGTAGAGGAAAACTTCCCTAGTGAAGACTCATCAGTAGCCTTTAAAAACATTTTTTTTTTCCCATTTAGTTGCTTTAGATCACCTTAGATGCCACTTTAAAGATTAAGGTTTCCACCATGAGCAGAAAGTAGTTGGTATTGGTGCTTTGTATTGCATGGGAACACTACCGTATTCATGGAAACCGCAGGCTTTCCTCCCAAGAGTCCCTGGTGGACCAGCACTGCTCATTGCTTTATATGCACTTAAAAAAATCAGCCGTTTGGACTTCCTTGAGTAACTCAGTGCCTGAGCGATACATATTTTGCTTGAGGCTATGTGTGTTCACAGATAGTGAGTAAGGTAGACCGAGAGTGGGGAGAGAGAAAGTCAGAGATAGAGGGTGAAGAGAGAGAAAAGAAGGGGGATGACAGCAGTGAAAATTACCATGTTTGCAGATTCTGTACAGGGTGGGAGGGGTGGTTAGTAACTGTCCAGAGCCACTAGATGCCTCCCTTAGGCAGGGTATTAGGGTGGGTATTACTAGGTTTCTATAGTGGGGTCTGACTTTTCATTGTAAATTACTTGTATTTTATGTTACAGTTCCGACTAAGCATTCTCTCAGTAGTCTTAATCTAGGGTACATGTTAAGCTGCAACTTACGTGTTTTATTAATTTGTATATTAATTATACAATTAGATTGAAATCAACTAGTTAGGAATCTCATCCCTAGAGTAAAAGTTGTAGTCATAGTTACTGAAATGTGTCTTCAACACAAAGGTATCTAGGCTTAAGGTTATGGATTTAAAGTATTCTGTTTATTAACTGTTGAGTGGTTTATTCTTCTGATTGTCAACCTCAAGGAAAGCCATTTTAGACTATTGAAAATAGTTTCTTTTTTCTTTTCTGTTTCCTTATAGGAAAGCTACTATGGAAAAGTGAACATCAAAAACTTATTTAACAAATGATTTGAAAGTTGTTTAGGCTTACCTATATGAAGTAGAATTTGATGCTTTTCTTTAGGTGTAGGGAGATGGCCTGGCGTTTGTTTGGAGTTGTTTGCAGTGTAGTTTGACTTGCAGAGAGGTTGATCAGGGTTGCCTCTCTGGTCTGACAGAGCAGTTTGCTGTTCAAGTTCAGAATGTGAAAGTGATGGCCAGTTGGGACTCGGCCCTGTTTGTCAGGTTCTTCTTCCTGTGTTTGCTTGTTTTTGTCATAGTTGTGTCCAGTTGGTTGAGGTACTGATGGGAGCAGGGTTCATGCTCTTATATGCTGTCTTGTAGTCTGGCTGCTGTACTCAGTGCCCTACCTGTGGCCCTGTGACCAGGTGTTCTGGGTTTCTTCAAGGCAGGATTGATGTAGGATGTTCTTCTGTATGATTCCAACATGGTATGTGTTGCTTTATTGATTGATGAATAAAGCTGTTTCGGCCAATGGCCAGGAAAAATATAGGTAGGTGGGAAATCCAAGCAAAAATGCTGAGAGAAGGAAGGTAGGGTCAAGGAGACACCATGTAACTGTTGCCAGGTAAGCAAGATGTGAGGTAACAAGCCACGAACTTTGTGGTAAAATACAGATTATTAAAAATGGGTCATTTATACGTAGAGTTAGCTAGTAAGAAGTCCAAGCCATTGGCTAAACAATTGCAATTTTAATATTAGCCTCTGAGTGATTATTTCAAAAGTGGCTTCAGGACTCAGTAGGTGGGAGAGAAACGGGTAGCAGACGAGATAGAGAAAAAACATCCCACTGCACAGGACTTTATGTATTGCATGCTGCTAGATTACACTAGCCATGAGGAGTGTCTAAAACTATTTTATTTGTCTGTTTATTTAGTGTGTGCATGTGCACAAGAGTATGTTTGTGTGAGTGCATGCCTGGCACACATGTGATTATCAGAGGACAATTTGTGGTGGGTACCAGGAGTTGAACTCATGTCATCAGGCTTGACTACTTTATACTGAGCCATCTTCCTCAGGCTCCTCATGGATGAGTAGATATACTTCTTATATATTTACTAATGATATGACTTAAAAACAACTGGCATTTGATCTTTCAGTGATAGAAAGTGCAGAATCTGATTCTTTGTGTAGGGAATAAAAGCACTGAGAAGGTCACTCCTGCCACTTGTTCTGTTTTTGGTTTGTCTTTTGGTCTGGGTTTATAAGTGTTTAAGATAATTTTAGACTTCAGTGTCGTCTTTGTAATTAATACATTCCACATTATAGGATGTAGCAGCATAATTCCTGGTGAGAGGTTGATGGAAATGGCTAAAAGTATATCTGATGGGAATCCTGTTTATTATTCTCCACAGTCCTAACTAGACACCAGTGCCCATGTGAGAAAGTTAGGTTTGGCAATGATGTGGATGGGTTGGCTGATGGCTCAGGAAGGGCCGCTGCTTCTCTGAGAGCTGGACTTTGATGCTAGCCCTTCACTTTTCTCACACCGACAGACCAACCGCATACCACTTCCCAAGCAAAGATGGAGCAGATGTTTTGCATAGCTTTGATAAATGATGAAATGACCAATTTGTGTGCACCTGGAAAGTATAGAGGCCCTTGCCAATGGAAATAAACCAGTGGAGAGTGTGAAGCTTTTCATTTGTGTCTATTTCATGCTGGATTTCCTTTTCTCTTGATTTAACCCTTTCCGCTATGGTGTGTGATAAGAATTGTCATTCCTGTTTCAGGGAGAAGGAAATTGAGTCTCAGAAAGATTAGAAACTCTGAGTCACTCAGCTAGGAAGTGTCTTTAACTGTAATTCACCTCTAGGCCTGATACTATCAGAGACCGCCAACCCTTCGTGTTAGAATATTTGTTACAGTGCAATTATTTTATGCTTTGAAAATTGAGAGTGTTATTGATAGAAGCTGAATTTCAGCTTAAAACATATTTTATCAGATGCCTGAGTTTCCTCCGTATTTATTCACTTGTATAATGCTTCTAAAACATACAACAGGAATACTGCTTTTACTCTGTTAACTCAAACTAACATATTCCTTTTATTTGGTGTTATATCTATTTTTTCTTTTTACATGGAGAAAGTTATATAGCTTTTTTTTTTCTGTTTCTAATCTTCTTTAGTGTATTTGGGAAGTTGGAAGTGCTTATTTACATATTTAAATTGAGTTTGACTCAAGAATTTCATTTTGTGTAAACTATTGGTTGCTGCTGTTTTGAATAGCAATGGAAAGAAAGAGATTCACTACCTCATCCCCTGTGTTCTTAGAAAGAAACCTTCCACTTCTCGTGATAGTGAGTGGAGGTCATTGTACTGTGTTCCAGAAAGGAATCTACCACTTGATATGATAGCAATAACTCCTCATCTCTCTGTATTCTTTATTTAGCATTTTAGGTGTAATGCAAGAAATCTAAATTAAAATGATTATTATTTGTGTATATGTGTGGGGGGCACACATGAAACAGCACACTCCAGCTCAGAGGTCAGTCTTAGGGAGTTGGTTCTCTTCTTATACCATTGTGCAGATTCTGGGGATTGAACTCAGGTAGCCAAGTTTGCATGGCGAGTGCCTTTGAGCCATCTTGCAGGCCCAAGATATATGTCGGTTGACCTTTGTTCTTCTCTCTGATGGTGTTTTAGCTCGCTGTCTTTCAGTAACCCTGCACTTACAGGAACTAAAAAGTAGCACTTAAGCTGTCACAGGGAAGGTTTTTCTCACCTTTCCCTACTACAATGAGACCCTGGTTTCCCAGTGTGTGACTGTGATGATTTAAAAAGGATAGTTATGAAGCTGTGTTCTGAAAGTTTTGCTTAATTGTTCCTCACATTTCTTCTGCCACCAGGCCACCCTCATCAGTCATGGATAGCCAGTCCTTCCATGTACACACACTGCTCTGCACATTCTTTCATAGCTGTTTCTTTCTGAAATTTGGCCTTTCTCTTGGTTTACTATTCTTTCATTGCTTTTCAACATTTTATGTATTTTGGATGATGTCTTGTGTCTCGGTTAGATTATTTTTCCTGTCAGTTTCACACAAGCTAGCGTTATCTGGGAAGAGGAACTTCAGGTGAGAAAGGGCCTCCATCAGACTAGTTTGTAGGCCAGCCTGTGATTAATGACTGATGTGGAAGCACCCAGCCCAGGGTGGTGGGAGGTGTTACCCCTTGGCAGGTGGTCCCTAATTGTGTAAGAAAGCAGGCTGAGCAAGCCATGAGCCACAAGCCAGTAAGTAGAATTCCACCATGGCCTCTCCTTCAGTTTCTGTTGCTGGGTTTCTGCCCTGCGTGCCCTCAGCATGTGCTGTTACCTGCAGTGTGAGGAGAAATAAACCTCTTCTTCCCTAAGTTGCTTTTGTCATGGTGTTTATCACAGAGATAGAAGCCCTGCCTAGGACATCATGGTCTGATCATTATTGCTGTGTTTCCTCTATTGCTGTTGCTTTTTCCTCTTTTCAGTGTGACCGTGGAAGTGAACAGAAGAGTCAGTTATACACTGCACAAAACATACTGTACAGTGGAGCTTATAATGCAAAGCCCTGTTTTTCCCTTCCTGTCCTGGCTCTCAACACGAAGCTACTTTAATCACCATTGTTTTGCTCTTCTGAAAGCTGGTGATATGCTGGGCAAATCTTTCTGGTGTAATATAAATGAAGAATTCCTGCAAAGCCCTGGATTTTCACTAGAAATAACAGGGTTTGTGTGTGTGGAAACTAAAAACAACAAATAATCAAGACTGGTCAGGCCACTGGTCAGGTTCACTGAAATGCATTTGAGCCGATGGCACCTCGCAATAAACACTTCTAAAACAGCACTGACTGTTTAAAAATGGGCCCAGTGGAGCCAAGCAGCAGAGTGGATGGCACCGTTGCCTCAGGGCTCCAGTCAGCACTCTGGCTGTGTTTTGCTTTTTCACTTTGCTTCATAGTGGCATAAAACATTGCTGTGTTGGGGCAAACTGCATGGTGCCAGCATGGGTTTGTTTGTTGCCGCCCCCTCCGAGCTTCTGAGAAGTGCCTTTCAGATGAGTGCTAGGAAAATGGACCCCTCTTGAGGGGTTCTTTCCTTCCCGTGGCTCATGCTGGATAAGGTTTGATGGCCTGAGTCTGGTTTATGTTTTTGTCTTGACTGTGATGGAGATCGGCAAATGTTGTAGCATCTTTTTTCCTCCAGTAGACTTGAAGTAATGGCCTTAGGGTGTGGCTTCCCTGTGAGGGCTTGACCCCTTATAAGGAGGAGGAGGGGCTCACTTGGGCGCTCTCTTCGGTCGTGGTCTCAGCATCCTGGATTGCAGACCCTGTGTCTCCAGGGGCAGAAGACTGTGGCAGTTATTTACCGTCATTGTGTGAGTGCTCCCCAAGTATATATCTGCCATTCTTTATTCCAGAGCACTAGCACAATGATGCTAAATTTGCTTTTTTACCTTTGAAGGTGTGTGATAACCAGGGAGCTAGCAAAATCTGGAGAATATGTTAAAATGTTTCACAAGGGTAAGAGATCCATTGCACAGGCATTCGTGTGTAGTTTTCAATGTCTGTGTCATCTTCTGGTTGGCTTATATAGTTGCCTGTGTTGTTGCTGTTGCTGTGATGAAGACAACACATTCATTTTGGATCAGGGTTTGAAGGGGTGCAGATCTCATGGAGAGGAAAGCATGGCAAGGGGTTGTTCCTTGGTAGCGAAAGCCCAAGGCTGCTTGCTCACATCTCAGTGGGTCAGAGGGCAATCAGTGCAAGGGGAGGCAAGGGTTCCTCTTGCTTCCTCTCCCCCTTAATTCAGTCTGGACCATGGCTATAGGATGGCCTCTGATGTTCTGAGCAGGTCTTCCCTGCTCACATAGTCCTCTCGAGAAAAACTCTTATGATGCACAGGAAGTCCCTTTGTGATGTCCTACATGTTTCTCAGTCCCACCAAGCGGAAATGGTCCACAGTGACAATCTAGCATGCTGCTGTCCCTGCTGACATCACCACTCTTTCCTTAGTGTATTCTTCTACTGATTAAAACCTTTTGGGTTTAAATTATTTGTTCCAAATGCTATATCTTGTGTCACTACATTTCAATAGTCCCCCCTTCACCTTTGCTGTTTGGACAGAGTCTTACTGTGAGGCCCAGGCTAGACTGGACCTCAGGACAGCCCTACTGCCGTGCATTGCTAAGTGTAAGGATTGGGGATGTGACCCACAATGCCTGATTCTCAGAATCTCTTGATCTCTCATTACATCAGAAGAGGTGGCAATGCTCTGTTCTCAGGCTACCTCTTTGTGGTCACTCCTGCTCCCATTTTCTGCGTGCTATTCATTTTTGGCAGTGTGAGACTGGTGACATTACATCCTGTTCCTTAGTCCCACATAATTGCATCTTCTACCCTTTGTGCACAGAACACTTCTAGAAGCTGGACAAGCAGTAGCTGCTCTAGATACCATGATAAATGCTAAGTATTTGTCATCATTAAGATGGCACCACCAGTGTCTCTGCTATTGGGCCCCTAAAAGGAGATATTCTTGCCTTACCAATCACATGGCTAGCTTTTCACAGAGTGTGCTAATTGTACATTTTTTGCCATTTGTCTGACACTTGAGATATGGGACATTGCATTCTTGTGGGTTTTAGGGGAGTTTTTGATGACTTTTATTATTTTACCTTTAACAATCTACCAAACCTTTCACTGGTATTGGAGATCCTTCTTGAAGTCTACCCTGATTCCTGATCCCCCAGAGACTTCTGAGTTGCTTCTCTAGCCCTCATCACCCTGATTTGGATGTGCTGTAGACACTTCCCAGATTCCCCTTCTGATTTGCCCTGCCCTGGCTTCTCCCTCATGCTGCTGGACTGTCCAGAGGACATGGGGTGTCAGGGTGTTTCCTGACACACTGTGCCCGCTCTGCCTAGATTCATAGCAAATTCCACTCAGTTCTTTGATTTTGCTCTACAAAATTTTGTGTCATATTGGAAAAAAAAATTTTGGCATTTGCAAGCTTCTTATTCTTTTGTAAATGGTTCTCTGTGTCTTTGTTTTCCTGAATATTTTATAGTTTTACTCCCCCCCCCCATTTAATACTGAATGCTGCAGGTGTGAGTATAAATGAAATTCTGTTTCTTCTTCTTCTTCCTCCTCCTCCTCCTCCTCCTCTTCCTCTTCTTTTTGTTCATTTTCCTTTGGTACCTACTTACTTAATTAGTAAATATTTTTCTATATTTGCTTTTTGTTGTTTTTATTATTATTATTTTTATTTTATACATTGATTCCAGTTCCGTCCCTTCCTCCCTCCCTCCTTCCCTCCCTTTTTCTCTCTCTCCCTCCCTCCCTCTTTCCCTCTCTCCCACCCTCCCATGTACCCCTCTTCTCCCCCCCCCCACCCCACATGTAGGGTGATGCCCTCCAGGAGGGGTCATCTAAATCTGTCAAGTCATTTGGAGTAGGGACTAGGCCTTCTCTCCTGTCTCTAGGTTAAGGGAGTATCCCTCCATGGGGAATGTGCTCCCAAAGTCCTTTCCTGCACCAGGGATACATCCTGGTTCTACTGTCCAAGGTCCCTTAGACTGCTCAGGCCTTCTAACTGAGACCCATATTCAGGGGGTCTGAGTCAGTCCCATGCTGGATTCCCAGCTATTACTGTGGGGACCCATTAGCTCCTCCTTGTTCAGATCAGCTGTCTCTGTGTTTCTGTAGCCTGGTCTTGTCCTCCCTTTCTGTATCTGGGTTCTAGTTCAGCTCAGTGTTTAGTTGTGGGTGTTCACTTCTATTTCCATCAGCTACTAGATAGGGCTCTATGATGGTGGATAAGTTAGTCGTTGATCTCACTATCAGGAAAGGGCATTTATGGTAGCCTTTCCACTGTTGCTCAAATTGTTAATTGGGGTCAGTGTCTTTGGACCTTTCTCTAGATTCAGTATTCTCTTCAAACCTATAATGGCTCCCTCTTTTATTCTCTCTCTCTCTCTCTCTCTCTCTCTCTCTCTCTCTCTCTCTCTCTCTCTCTCTCTCTCTCTCTCTCTCTCTCTCTCTCCCTCTCTCTCTCCCTCTCCCTCTCTCTCTCTCTCTCTCTCTCTGTCTCTCTGTCTCTGTCTCTCTGTCTCTCTCTGTCTCTGTCTCTCTGTCTTTTCTCTCTCTCTCTCTCTCTCTCTCTCTCTCTCTCTCTCTCTCTCTCTCTCTCTCTCTCTCTCTCTCTTCTGTTCCTCCCCTGATTCAATCTTTCTAGTCCCACATGCTTTCCTCTCCTCCCCTTCTCTTTCTCTTAGTTCTGTCTTCACTCACTGCCCCCCTCCCATTCCCCATGTGCTCTGGAGATATTGTCCCTTTCCCCTTCTGTGAGGGACCTTATATGAAACTCTTAGAATTCTCCTTGTATCCTACTTTTTCTGGCGGTGTGAATTATAGGCTGGTGATTCTTTGCTCTATGTCTGAAATCCATATATGAGTGAGTACATACCATGTTCTTTTTTTTTTTTTTTTTTTTTTGTGACTGGGTTACCTCATTCAGGATGGTTTTTTCAAGCTCCATCCACTTGCCTGCAAATTTCAAGATTCCATTGTTTTTTTCTGCAGAGTAGTATTCCATTGTATAAATGTGCCATATCTTCTTTATTCATTCTTCAATTGAGGGACATCTAGGTTGCTTCCAGTTTCTTGCTATTACAAATAATGCTGCTATGAACATAGTTGAGCACATGTCTTTGTTGTGTGGATGTGGATCATTTGGGTATATGCCTAAGAGGGGGATTGTTTGGTCCTATGGTAGACTGATTCCAATTTTCCTGAGGAAACGCCATACTGATCTCCAAAATGACTGTACAAGTTTGCACTCCCACCAGCAGTGGAGGAGTGTTCCCCTTTCTCCACATTCTCTCCAGCATAAGTTGTCATTGGTGTTTCTAATTTTAGCCATTCTGGCAGGAGTAAGATCAAAGTTGTTTTGATTTGCATTCCCCTGATAGGTAAGGATGTTGAACACTTTCTTAAGTGTCTTTCAGCCTTTTTGATTTCCTCTATTGAGGATTCTCTATTTATTTCTGTAGCCCATTTTTTAAATAGGGTTATTTGGTGTTTTGTTGACTAGTTTCTTGAGTTCTTTGTATATTTGGAGATCAGTCCTCTGTCAGATGTAGGATCGGTGAAGATCTTTTCCTAGTCTGTGGGCTGCCGTATGGTCTTGTCAACTGTGTCCTTTGCCTTACAGAAGCTTCTCAGTTTGTGGAGGTCGCATTTATTAATTTTTGATCTCAGTGTCTGTGCTACTAGAGTTATGTTCAGGAAGCGGTCTCCTATATTTGTTCAAGGGTACCTCCCACTTTTTCTTCTAAGAGGTTCAGTTTGGCTAGATTTATGTTGAGGTCTTTGATCCATTTGGACTTGAGTTTTGTGCATGGCGACAGACATGGGTCTATGTGCAGTCTTCTACACACAATCATCCAGTTATGTCAGAACCATCTGTTGAAGATGCTTTTCTCCTCCCATTGTATACTTTTAGTTGTTTTGTCAAAAATCAGGTGTTCATAGGTGTGTGGGTTAATTTCAGGATTTTCTATTCACTTCCATTTGTCTACTTGTCTATTTTTATGCCAATACCAGGATGTTTTCAGGACTATAGCTCTGTAGTAGAGTTTAAAGTCGGGGATGGTGATGCCTCCTGAAGTTACTTTATTATACAGTTTTGGCTATACTGGGTCTTTTATTATTCCATATGAAGTTGATCATTCAAGGTCAGTGAAGAATTTTTCCAAGATTTTAATGGGGATTGCATTGAACCTGTAGATTGCTTTTGTCAAGATTGCCATTTTTACTCTGTTTATCCTACCTATCCAAGAGCATGGGAGTTCTTTCCATATTCTGATATCTTCTTTAATTTCTTTCTTCAAAGCCATAAAGTTCTTATTATATAGGTCTTTCATTTGTTTGATTAACATTACCCCAAGATACGTTATATTGTTTGTGCCTATTGTAAAGGATGATGTATCTCTGATTTCTTTCTCAGCCCCTTTGTTGTCTAATATAGTAGGGCTACTGATTTTTTTTTTTATTATCTTGTATCCTGATAGTTTGCTGAAGGTGTTTTTCAACTGTAGGAGTTCCCTGGTAGAGTTTTTTGGGTTGCTTATGTAAACTATCATATCATCTGCAAATAGAGACAGTTTGACTTCTTCCTTTCCAATTTGGATCCCCTTGATCTCCTTTTGTTGTCTTATAGCTTTAGCTAGAACTTCAAGTACAATATTGAGATATGGAGAGGGCAGCCTTGTCTTGTTCCTGATTTTAGAGGAATCACTTTAAGCTTCTTTCCATTCAGTTTGATTTTGGCTGTTGGTTTACTGTATATTGGTTTTATTATATTAGCTCTCTAAGACCTTTATCGTGAAGGGGTGTTGAATTTAGTCAAAGGCCTTTTCAGCATCTAGGGAGATGTTCATGTGCTTTTTCTTTTTCAGTTTGTTTATATGGTGGATCACATTGATAGATTTTCATATGTTAAACCATCCTTGCAACCCAGGGATGAAGCCTGCTTGGTCATGGTGGATGATTTCTCTGATGTGTTCTTGGATTCAGTTTGCCAGTATGTTATTGAGAATTTTTGCATCAATGTTTGTGAGGGATATTGCTCTGTAGTTTTCTTTCTTAGTTGTGTCTTTGTGTGGCTTGGGTACCAAGGTGATTGTGGCCTCATAAATAGAGTTTAGTAATGAACCTTCTGTTTCTATTGTGTGGAACAATTTGAGGAGTATTGGTATTAGCTCTTCCTTGAATTTCTGGTAGAATTCTGCAATGAAGCCATCTGGCCCTGGGCTTTTTTTGGTTGGAAGGCTTTCGATGACTGCTTCTATTTCATTAGGGGTTATAGGTCTATTTAAGTTGTTTGTCTGTTCTTGATTTACTTTTGGTAAGTGATAGTTATCCAGAAATTTGTCCATTTCCTTTGAATTTTCAAATTTTGTGGAGTACAGGTTTTCAAAGTATGACCTGAAAGTTGTCTGGATTTCCTCAGTGTCCCTTGTTATGTTTTCCTTTTCTTTTCTGATTTTGTTAATTTGCATGTTCTCTCTCTGATTTTTTGTTAATTTGGATAAAGGTTGTTGATTTTCTTGAAAAAACAACTCTTTGTTTCATTGATTTTTTTTTTTTGTATTGTTTTCCTGGTTTCTACTTTATTGATTTCAGCCCTCATATTGATTATTTCCTGGTGTCTACTCCTCCAGGGTGAGCTTGCTTCTTTTTGTCCTAAGGCTTTCAGTTGCACTATTCTCTAATGTGACTATCCTCTGTTTTCTTCATATGGGCACTTAGGGCAGTAAACTTCCCTCATAACACTGCTTTCAAGGTGTCCCATAAGTTCAGGTATGCTGTGTCTTCATTCTCATTGAATTTTAGGAAGTTCTTAATTTCTTTCTTCATTTCTTCTTTGGCCCAGGTATGGTGCAATTGCACATTGTTCAGTTTCCATGAGTTTGTAGGGTTTCTGCAATTTGTGTTATTGTTGAATTTCAATTTTAAAGCATGGTAGCCTGATAAGATACAGGGGACTATTGCATTTTTTTTTGTATATGTTGAAGTTTGTTATGTAGCATAGTATGTGGTCGATTTTAGAGAAGGTTCCATGTGTAGCAGAGTAGAAGGTATATTCTTTTGTGTTTGGATGGAATGTTCTATACATGTCTGTTAAACCCAATTGAGACGTAACTTCTGTTAGTTCTTTTGTTTCTCTGTTAAGTTTCTGAGTGGAGGTCCTGTCTAGTGGTGAGAGTGGGGTGTTGAAGTCTCCTGCTATAAGTGTATGAGGATTTATGTGAGGTTTGAGTTTTAGTAGTGTTTTTTTTTAAGAATGTGGGTGCCTTTGTATATGGGGCATAGATGTTTAGAATTGAGACTTTGTGCTGATGGACTTCACCTGTGATGAATACAAAATGAAAGACTTCATCTCTTTTGATTGATTTTGGTTTGAAGTCTAACTTGTTAGATATTAGGATAGCCACACCTGCTTGCTTCTTGGGTCCAGTTGATTGGAAGATTCTTTTCCCCAGCTCTTTACCCTGAGGTAATGTCTGTCTTTGAAGCTTAGATGTGTCTCTTGTATGTAGCAGGGTGGATACTGTCTTTGCATCCATTTTGTTAGCCTGTGTCTTTTTATAGGCGAGTTAAGAGCATTAATGTTGAGGGAAAGTAAGAACATTGATTGTTAATGCTTGTTTGTTTTAGATTTGTTGTTGGCAGTGGTATTGTGAATATATTTGCCCTGTTTTACTCTTGGGTTCTGGTGAAGTGGGATTATTTGTTGCCTATGTCTTTGTGAGCATAGTTAATTTCCTTGGGTTGGAGTTTTCTTTCAGAATTTTCTGTAGGGCTGGATTTGTAGATATGTATTGTGAAAATCTGGCTCTGTCATTAAATATCTTGTTTTCTCTGTCTATAGGATTGAGAGTTTTGCTGGGTATATTAGCCTGGGCTGGCATTCGTGAACTCTTAGTACTCGTAGAACATCTATCCAGGACCTTCTGGCCTTGAGGGTTTCCATGGAGAAGTCAGGTGTTATTTTGATAGGTCTGCCTTTATGTGTTACCTGGCCTTTTTCTTTGCTGCTCTTAATATTCTTCTTTATTCTGTATGTTAGGTGTTTTGATTATTATGTACCGAGGGGTCTTTTCTTTGGTCCAGTCTATTTGGTGTTCGGTATGCTTCTTGTACTTTCATGGGCATGTCCTTCTTCAGATTGGGAAAGTTTTCTTCAATGATTTTGTTGAATAAGTTTTCTGCACCTTTGAGCTGGGATTCTTCACCTTCCTCTTTGCCTATTATTCTTAGGTTTGGTCTTTTCACAGTGTCCCACATTTCCTGGATGTTTTGTGTTAAGGATTTGTTGGATTTAAGATTTTCTTTGGTCAATGAAACTATTTCCTATAGTTTATGTTCAGCACCTGAGATTCTCTCTTCCATCTCTTGAATTCTGTTGGTTATTCTTGCATCTGTAGTTCCTGATCCTTTGCCCAGTTTTTCTATTCCCAGCATTCCTTCAGTTTATGCTTTCTTTATTGTTTCTTTTTCAGTTTTTAAGTTTTGAACTGTTTACTTCATCTGTTTAATTGTTTTTGTTTTGTTTTCTTTGTTTTGTTTTTGGCTTTCTTTACTTTTTTAAAGAGATTTTTTTCATTTTTCTTCCATTTCTTTAAGGGATTTTCTCACATTGTCTTTGAAGGCCTCTATTATTTTTATGAAGATATTTTTTTTAAGTCTTTTTCTTCTGCTTCATCTGCTTTGTTGTGTTCAGGTCTAGTTGATGTAGAATCCCTAGATTCTGGTGGTGTCATCCTTGTCTTTCTATTGTTAAGTGTTTTCTTGTATTGCTGTTTTCCCATTGCTTCTTCCAGTGGGTTATGGTGGGTTCTCTCTGTGTCTACACTACTCCCCTGGTGGGCTTAGTTGGGTCAGAAGTTCAATGTCTGTTACTCTGGGAGATCCAAGCTCTCTAGGAAATCTCTCCTCTGGCAGGGGCCTGGCCATGGGGGTCAGAGATCCAGCAGACCAGATCCAGACTCAGGATTGTCCTGCGGGGATAGGCAGATCTCTGGCCTGGGCCAGGAGCTCCGGCAGAGGACCAGTGGTGGGGATCAGAGATCAGGCTGGCAGGATTTTATATTTTCTTAAAAAACAAACAAAAAACAAAACAAAAAAAAATCTACTCTTTATGGCTTCATGTAAACCTACCTTGGATTTTTTGTATCTATCTTTTTTTTGTCCTAGCTTCTGTCTTTCTTTTTTACAACATTTTATGTTTCCCTCATTCTTTCAGTTCATTCTTTGAATATTTCAGTTTCTGCCGTCAAATCTTTCCATTCACTTTGTTTTGTAAGAAGATGTTTGTTGTATGTTGAATCTTCTTCGGACATTCTGATTTTCCTATTTAAATTTTCTTTAATGCATATTCTGTAAATTATACTTTCTCCAGCATTTTGGTCTTTTTTGTTGTTGTGGTCATTGATTATTCTGTGCAGCTAATTGGTATGTTTTCCCTGGATAGACACCTCTCTCCCTCTTTTATCCCCAGTGGAAAATGCTCTTGGTTTGCCTATGCTTTGGGGTAATGGGTGAGAGAGAAATCCTTCCTTGCTCAGGAGGTCTGGTTGATGTGCAGATGGGGTGGTCTTCATTCTTGCAGGATAACTTCATCTTTGTCAACAATTTGAATAACTTTTTCAGAGACTGGTTTCTTTGGGGAAGAGTGGGGCAATATAGCTGCTCTCTTTAATTATGCTATTTTCATTCTCAATTAAACATATTTTTTTCTTTGTGGGAGAACAGGTTCTGGCTCTGTGGTCCCAGCTGCTTTTGAGCTGTCCTCCAATCTTAGTTCCCAAGTTTTGGGATTCAGCATTGTGCCATCACACTTGGTTTCAATCATTTTTAAAATAAAATTGAACTTCAACTGAGCCACAGAACATAAAAGCGTGTAGAGATTAACAAGGCAATATTCTGTTTTTGCACCTACCTTCTACATCTGCAGCTGAGCTTGCCCCTAGAGACATTAGCTTCCTCTCCCTGTTTCTCCTGTCTCAGGAATTGAGTTTCCTCTGCTTTTGTTTACGTTTTTATTATTGCTTTGGTCTCTTGTGTCTGGCGGTCACTCACTCTCCCAAGTGTTATTGATGTTTTCACCAGCAGGGTTCCACCTGCCCCTCGTAGTCATTTCCTGTCAAAGGCATGCACTCTGTCACCTTGAGCTGGAGGGTCTCTCGGATGTTTTCTCATTTCCGGATTTGTATATTTTGGTCTATGTAGTGTTTTCTTACAACAATCTTATTCATCCTAGTATTTTTTTTTTTGTGATTTTTGTTTCCCTCAGATATTCTAGCTTGCTATTATATTCTGCCAGTACGTCAGATTTTATAGCTATTAATGTATGAGCTTATGCCGTCTTACTTATGTGGAACTGGAAAGCCCAAGTTTGAATTGATTGAATTCTTAGTGAGAGGAAATGGAAAATATTAACTTTTTACATATGTTCCTAGCTTATAAAAAAAAAATCAGAAATTCCCTTCACAGTTACTGTTTTAAAGCCAATAATTTGGTGCTTACAGTAAAAATACTCTATTGTGTTCTTGTACAAGTAGCTACAACTTGCAGTTACTGATAGGTAACAAGGTAAAGTGACTCCTTTATAGAAAATTTATATAAAGTTTAGGTAGCAGTGGTCGTAGATCACCAGTGAGCAGTGAGCTTAGTATTAAGTCATTCATAATACTGTACCAAATAATAATGTCTCACACAATACTGCTGTCCTAGGACTTCCACTCCAAAGCCCTTCAAGACACAGGGTGACCATCATTGATGGAGAGAGAGCTAGTCAGCTTGGGAGAGCGTATGACATTATCCTACCTACCTGGTTGACACAGGCTGTTACTGCAGCAGAAAGTCTGGTAATTGGTTACCATGTAGAAGTTGACTGCTTCATTCATTTTGATCTTTTAAAAGGCTCCTTAAGGATTACATTGCAGGTATTTAAAAATAGTTTACTTTTTCTTTAAAATGAATAGTATTTGTTTACTTATTTCTAGTTTGTGTTTGTTTACTTTCTCCCTCAATTTCCTTGCTCTCCCATTGTCATATAAGCCTTCCCCCTCCCTTCCACTTCATATCACACGTGTCCCAGTATCCTCCTACCTCTTAAAGACTCATTTCTGCCCCTCGTGTGCCTTTCTTGCCGTCTCATGTTGGGCGCCATTTTGTTAGGAGCACTTTTTCCCGCCAGCTTGGTCCCACAGCCACATCAGCCCCAAATGAATACTCAAAGACTTAAAAAATAATACTGTTGGCCGATGACTAGGGCTTCTATTGGCTAGCTCTGTCTTAATTGTTAACCCATAACTACAAATCTATGTATTTCCATGTGGTCTTGCCTTACCAGTGAATGCCAGACCTGCAACTTTTTTGCCTGCTACATTGTGACTGTTCTGGCAAGCTCTCTTGCCTACCTTTCCCAGATGTCTCCTCCTCTCTTAGTCCTGCCTATCTTCCTGCCTCATTGGCCATTGGCCATTGGCCCGACAGTGTTTTGTTCATCAACCAATAAGAGAAACAAATACAAAAGGACATTCCCCTGTCAGGCACTCCCCATGCCTAGATCATAGCAGTTCTCTGAACTACTTGTGCTTTTAAATTTTTATTGTTACTTAATAGGTTTGGTCTTATTATGTAGTCTTGCTGGCCTGGAATTCACAGAGATCTGCCTGCCTTTGTTTCCTGAGTGTTGAGGCTAGCAAAGTATGCCACCATTCCTGATGGGTAATATTGGGAAATTTAAGTGAATGTCCCTTATAGCTGCTCCAGCTGTAGAACTCTCGTGTTCTCAAGGTTGATCAAACAAGGTTGTTCTCATAACTTTCTGGTGTGCAGTGCCCATGCCTTGACCCCAGGTTATGGTTGGTGCATGATTTCTTCCTATGCTTAGCCCATTTCCTGGCTTGGGTACATAACACCCATTACTCTCTGTAATAAAGGGCAGCTTCTTCTTCACTTCTGGTGGTGGTCTGTTAAGTGCTTCATTCCCGACACCCTCCACCAGCTTGGTACTCTGGTTGCATGGGTGAATTACATTTGCTTGTTGGGAGTTTGAGACAGGCTTGCTGTGTGTAGCTCTGCTGGCCTTGGAACCCACTAAATAGATTAGGCTCACCTTGAATAGATTAGGGTGATCTTTCTGCCTCTGCTTCCTGAATCCTGGGATTGATTATAAAGAGTGTGTTACCACACTCAGCTTGAAAGTTGGTTTCTTGTTCCATGATAGTAAAACTTTGTATTCATCCAGAGGTGATTTTTCTTAGAGTCTCAGTTTTCTAGCATTTGGCAAAGAATTATAGAGACGGTAGGGAAATAAGCCATCTAAGCACTTTGCAATAGTGATGTGAAAGGCCTTGCTTAAGAGCACACACTCATTCTGTTGGGGAAGAAGGCATTCCCTGGTCTTCCTCCATCAGTGTTTCTCAACAGAATCATAGCAGACTCATGTACTTGGTGCCCACAGGAGATGGGAAGCAGCATATAAGAAGATAGGGGAGCCTTCTGCTGGCAACAGCAGGTGTTGGAAAGATCCAGAGCCCATGCATTGATCGCTGATGATGTTAGGAGGTGATGGGGTGAGATTCTGTGGGAGAAGGGTTTATAAGATGTCAGCATTTTTAATTACCTTTAAACAACAGCCATTTGTCTTCACTTAGTGCATAAGCAGAGCAAATAGCTGTTTTGCTACTATGGCATTATACCTGATGTTCTAAACACATCCTTACCATGAAGAAGTTCAGTTTTCTCCTGAGGTGTGTATGACAGTGCTTAACAAACGGTATGTGTGGGGTGTCAAGTATGTTGCATAATTCAGCCCCCACATCCCCAGTGTTAGATAAACAGATTTTGCTGGGTCTTGCATGATACCAGTGTTTTGCTTCTAATTTTTCATTTCCTTTTGATTACACCAGTCTTAATGATGTCATTAACTGCATCTTATAGGGTGTTTTCTATTAGTTTTTAATTTATCACATCAGATTTAGAAAATAATGAAACAACTCTATCCCTTGGTTCTTATTTTCCCCCCACCTTTTGATTGTTTGAGAATTTCATACTTGCTATAATGTGTTGATCAAATTTAGCCCCATTCCTTCTCCTTTATGTCTCTCCTTATCAGCCTCACCCTTCTTCTCCAACTAAATGTATTCTGTTTTTAAAAGCCATCAAGTCCTCTCAGTGACACCAATATGTGCATGAGTGTAGGGCCATCTGCTGGAGCATGGGTACCCTCTTAGGGGCTACAACACTGAAGACAATAGATTTATTCCCCGCCCCCCGCCCCAGTAGCCATCAATTAACAATAGTTCCTTGGTGCTACATATTTTCTTTTTCTCTTAGTCATTAGTTAATGACTGAAGAGCTCAGCTGGATCAAACCTCTGTGTGCTGCTAATTCTACTACAACTTTATATTAATTCCTCTTAGCAGGATCCAGACTTTTCTGTAGTTACACTTTCCGGGAGGGATGAGAGGGGAGGCTGGCCCTCCACTTTGTGTCAATTGAGTTGTTGAGGTGTGACAGATGAGATGGCTCAGCCTCAGTTCTTACAGGTCCCCGTGCTGGGCCTTGGAGTGATGCATGGTGGTGTGAGTCACTGGACATGCTTCTGTGTCTCCGTGTGGTTAAGTTCTTCCAAGAGGAGCTTGGCTTGGAGAACCAAAGGGCGGAGGGGGATTGACTAATCTGTTAAATAGCCTTTTATCTTCAAGTCTAGTTTCTCATTAGTATTTCTGAGCAGAAGGATGGCTGGTTGGGAATGCAGGTTTGTGTTTTTAATTAGTCTCTCTAGGGATGATGAGAGGCTTATTTTGAAGAAAGGAATTTTAAGGAAGCCTGACAACCCTTCTTTCCATGTGACTGAAAACCTTTGGCAGCTGAGAGAGGTTTCACAACTGTGATTTCAAGCCAGTCTTTCCCATGGCTTTGCTGATCATAGGGCCTGAGAAGCATGGGTGACCTGTGCTTCTGCTCCCAGGCCAGTGGTCTGGGTCCTCTGTAGAGTGCCTGGCATTCGTAGCGATCTTACGCTTCATCCTCTTGAATAGTTCAAAGGGATCTCTTGGGTTTTGTTTTCCTATTGCATGTACCGAAGTGCTGTCTACAATTCTCCCTCTGTCTGTGCATTTACTCAGGCTGCATACAAAGGGCTGTACAGATAGTGTGTACAGATAGTGTGGCACCTTACTATCTGTATAAGAAATAGTTTTGCAGGCTGTACACCGCCATAAAATTATAATGCTACTGTATTACTATGGGTAGTCAGACCGAGTGCTTGTTCTGATCAGGATCTAGTTGGAAAATAAGGAAGGTTAGCCATAGTGCCCCGACTATAACACCACGACAAATGGCCATTGAGTTGCTTCTTGCCTCTCCCCATAAAATGAGGCAACCTCTTCCTTTGTTGTGCAGTTCTCGCTGGAGCTTTTTACACTTGATTAAATTCTTCCCTCTCAGAAGGCTTTGCTTCTACACAGCTGCTATGCAAATATTTACACAGCTTCCAGACCTCCTAGTTACTGTCTTCTTTAGGGCAGTTCTATAGACCCCCCATCCCTCCGACCCCTCCTGTTCCCCCACCCGCATCTCATCCCTTTCCCTGTTTATCTGCATTTTTTACTTTTCCTTTCTGTGCCTTTAGTTACTCAGTCTGAAATTATTAATTGGAAGATTCCAGAAATAATAATGTTTAAATTGTGCACCATTCTCAATAGCACAGTGAAATTACACACTGTCCTTTTCTGTCCCACCCAGCATATGAATCATGCATGCCTGGCCAGCTTCTTTATGCTATAGGTGCTGTCCCCACCTTCTGGTCACTTCCTAACTGTTCAGATGATTGGTTGGAATAGGTACCAAGGCCCAGAACATGGAGGGGTGGATTAACTCAGTGCTGTGTAATAATGTGTTGTGAGGCATGTTGGAAAGTGGCATTCTTTCTGAGGCTTCTGACAGTCTATGTCCCCTGAAGGTGGGATGCCCTGTCTGGGTGAAGGGAGGCCACTGGTGTCCCTTATCGTTTCATCTGTTAGCTAAGGGCCCTGATTTCCAGGTTCCTTTTGGTGCTCACTACCATTCTCAGAATAAGGTCTCAATATGCAATGACTCTTTTCAGCTAAAATTGCTTAGAAAACAACTTTAGAGATGGGCCATAGTGCACGTGCCCTTAATCCTAGCAATTGGGAGGCTTAGACAGGTGGATCTCTGAGGCCAGCCTGGTCTACAGAGTTAGTTCCAGGACAGCCACACAGAGAAACCCTGTTTTGAAACAAACCAGGAAAAAAAAGAAAAGAAAAGAAAAGAAAAGAAAAGAAGAAAGAAAAAGAAAAAGAAAGAAAAAGAGAGAAGGAAAGAGAAAGAGAAAAAGTGAAAGAGAGAGAATGAGAAGAGAGGAGAGAGAGGGAGAAAGAGAGGGGGAGAGGGAGAGAGGGAGAGAGAAAGAGAAAGGGAGAGAGAGAGAGAGAGAGAGAGAGGAGAGAGAGAGAGAGAGAGAGAGAGAGAGAGAGAGAGAGAGAGAGAGACAGACAGACAGACAGACAGACAGACAGACAGACAGACACTCTAGATATGTGAAGGCCTTTCAGGACAGTTTCCCTGGTGATCTCAGGTCTATTATGACTCAGCCAGCTGGTGCTTTGTACACTTCTATTTTGGAATAACCTGAAAAGGGTGTGCGTTTCTTGCTGTTGGCTACATTAAATCCTCACAAAGAAGTATCTGGGTATTAGATATTATTGACATAAAGTGGTATAAAATGTGTTGGGAGGGTAATGATCTTGACAAACACCTCAAATGTTATTAGTTTTAAAATTTATTTTCAGAGTGGTTTTTGAGGTTGTTTTTCAGTGTGTGTGTGTGTGTGTGTGTGTGTGTGTGTGTGATGTGTATATGGTGTGTGTGTGTGTTTATATATGTGTTTGATGTGTGTATAGTGTGTGTGTATATGTGTGTATGGTGTGTGTGTGTATGTGTGTGTGTGTGTTTGTATGTGTGTGTGATGTATATATGGTGTGTGTTTATATGTGTGTGTGTTTATATATGTGTTTGATATGTGTATGGTGTGTGTGTGTATGTGTGTGTGTGTTTGTATGTGTGTGTGTATATGTGTGTGTGTATGTGGTGTGTGTATGGTGTGTATGTGTGTGGGGTGTGTGTGTTTATATGTGTGTGATGTGTGTATGGTGTGTGTGTGTGTGTGGAGTGTGTGTGTGTATGTGGTATGTGTGTGTGTGTATATGTGTGTGTGTGTGTGTGTGTGTATGGTGTGTGTGTGTGTGTGTGTGTGGTGTGTGTGGTGTGTGTGTATGTGGTGTGTATGTATATGTGTGTGTGTATGTGTGTGTTTGTATGTGTGTGTATGTGTGTGTGTGTGTATGGTGTGTGTGTGTGTGGTGTGTGTGTGTATGGTGTGTTTGTGTGTGGTGTGTGTGTGTGTGGTACATGTGTGTGTGTGGTGTGAGTGTGTGTATGTGTGTGGGGTTTGTGTGTGTATATGTGTAATGTGTGTGTGTGTGTGTGTGTTTATATGTGTGTGATGTGTGTGTGTTGTGTATGTGTGTGATGTGTGTGTGTATGTGTGTGTACCCACTTTGGTATACATGCAGAGGTTGAAGGACTACTTCGTAAAGTTGTTGTTCTCCTTTCATATGTGTTCCAAGATCAAATTTGGATTGCCAGGCTTGCTCAACAGGCACTTTTCCTCTAGCCATCTTTCGGGCTGATCTTTTGTTTTACTTTAGCTGTATATGTAGTACCAATCATAAAACATAGGGTAAGTGACAGTGTCCATTTCTAGGAATACACATCAGTAAACCTCCTTTAAGAAGGGCATTTGAGTACTTTGGTTTCTGGTCAATCAGTAAATAAAACATAGTTTGCATCTGTGGAAAACTTGTCTTTTATAAACAAGTGTATTTCACGAAAATTCCATCATTCCCCCCACCCGCTGTATATCAGGGTTTTTTGTCCCCAGGCTGGGCTTTTTTTCTTTTTCTTTCCCCCCCACCCCCCGGTGAAGGTGTGGGTAGCCATTTGGAAGGCTGGCTGACCTCAAAATATGACCTGAAGGTAATAAAGTTGAGTAACTTCATTAATATCTGTTTCTATAAATCCTTCTTTGTGTCCCCATGTTTTCAAAGGTGAAGAGGATCCTCTCAGAATATAAAGAGGATGAAATAATTTGGAAATAGTTTGAAGCCTCTTATGATTTCCTTTTACTTTTTATTATTATTATTTTTTCTTCTTTTACATATCAATCCCAGTTCTCTTTTCCTCCCTCCCTCCCTTTCATGCCCCCCCCACTCCACATGTAGGGTGATGCCTTCCAGGAGGGGTCATCTAAATCTCTCAAGTCATTTGGAGTAGGGACTAGGCCCTCCCTCCTGCCTCTAGGTTAAGGGAGTATCCCTCCATGGGGAAGGTGCTCCCCAAGTCCTTTTGTGCATCAGGGGTACATCCTGGTTCCACTGTCAGAGGTCCCTTAGACCTTCTAACAGAGACCCATGTTCAGGGGGTCTGAGTGGGTTCAATGCTGGTTTCCCAGCTATCAGTCTGGGGTCCATGAGCTCCCCCTTATTCGGCTGTCTCTATGGGTTTCTATAGCTTGGTCTTGCCCCCACATGGCAGTTTTTATTCCTTCCACACTGGTCTGCATTTATTCATATAACCTACATAAGGTCAGCATTTGGAGCAGTACACCTATATGTTGTGTTTATGCCTTGGCTATTATCCCCTTTTTATTCCTTATCTTTACTGAGTAATTAGCTGCACTGTTAGATTTTCTTGGATATGTACCCATCACAATAAACCATTCTTTATGCTCAATCTTAAAATCAAACTTTGGTGCCAAGTAGAGAACTTTTGTTAAATTATGGCAATAAGAATTTTTGAGTTGTCTGTTTTAGAATGCATGACTCTGCAGTAGGTATTTTATAACAGTTTATGTAGTACATAGAGTATTTCTTTTGTTTTCCCCATGAGGCACTTTTTAAGTATGTGACTCTATTAAGATATTTAGTCCAATAGTATATTGCATGGAAAGATAATTTGATGAGAAGTTTCTTTGGTTATGAGGCAAGCATGTTAAAAAATCAGAATTGCTCAAATAAATTGTGGTCTGTAACAGCTCCACCCTTGGGGACAGGAAGCTCATCTGAACTTCCGTGGCTATTAATCTTGATGGAGAGGATGCGTGGTGTCCTTGGAGGCAGGGCTATGTAAGTGGGGTCAATCTGCATTCTTTTGGCTCCACTAGCCAGAGTAAAGATGGGGGATTGGCTGGATAGTGGATTGGGTCTTTTGACAAGTCAAATATGTGTCATGATTATTCCCCATTTCTTCTTTTTTTTAATTTTTTACCAATAGTCTCCCCAAAGTCCCTCACCAGAAATACACAGCAAGACCTCGGGTTTGCTTGGATCAGAAAACTTGTTTGGAGAAGGGGTGAGAAAGGTTTCCAGCTGGAGCTGTCATGTTTTTCCCCCTGCAGCAGGCTCCTGCCAAACCTGAGGATAACCGGATATGTGCCTGCCTCCTCTGCTACCATTAAGAGCTCTCCCCTGGCCTTTGAAGGTCCCCAGAATGCAAGGCAGGTTCTGGGCTCTGGTGAGCACATGGAGCTTTGGGACAGAGAGAGCAATCGGATCGGTGGCCCTGCCATTTCCACTGGTTGCTAGGTGACCTTGAGCTATTGAGTCAGCCTCTTCTCCATTTTCTTCTCACTGTCTAACGGAAGCTTTATTCTCTCTCTCTAGTACTGAAACATGAAAACTCATGACCATTAAGAAAAGATAAACCAATTTCTTCAGTGAGGTAGCACCCTTGGATATATGTTCCTACACAATCCTCTCCCTTGTCAATGTGGATGTGTTCCATTCCTCCAGTGGATGCCTTTTGGATGCCTCAGGGTTCATATGATACTGGGCTTTTTCCTACACATACATATCTGTGACCAGCAATTGTACCAGTTAGGAATAATAAGAAATTAGCAACAATAACTAATAAATAGAATAATTGCAACAATATATTATGATGAAAGCTATGTGAATGTGTTTTCTCTCAAAAACCTTACTGCTAGGTACTTTCCCTTAAGATACAATGTCTCTGTGCTAAGATGGAGTGAGGAGAATGGCAGGGCTAGAATGACATGGTATTAGGCTACTTTTGACCTTCTAACTTGTCACTTGACCATGGATAAATGAAGCTTTAGCAAGGAGAAACACGTTTAAGGGGGGTGGACTGCTGTATAGATAGAATGACTTTTTGGATTACTAAATTAAAGAAAATGCGCCAAATGTATTCAATATGTATTCCAGATGGTCTATGTTAAATAAAAGATGTAAGTCGTGTTGGATTTGTATAAATCACTTCAATCTCTTTTGGGGGAAAGCAGTTATTATGTTGTCCATGTAAGTTGTATTGTAGTCGTCGAGAGCTTCAGAGGACACCGAGAGATTGTTTAGTCACTTGAACCCTTAAACTCCCTTTGGGAGGTCTAGTTAATTCATGTGGACTCTCCAAAATGATCTAATTAACCACATTATAAAATTGCATCAGGATTATTTCATCTCCTTTCTACTTTCTGTTTGTTTTTTTAATCAAAGAAAGTGGTGGATAAATTATGGTTACCCTAGAAAAGTATTTGGGTTCCAGTTTATGTAAATCCAAGTTCAGTTTTGTATTTCAGAAGTCCACGTTGTCCCTCAACTCTGGTTAGCTTGACATTTCCGCACTCCTATTTGAGCCTCACAGACATGTAGACTATAGTAACTTGTGCTGTGATCTGAAGTTTATAATTGGTTCTTAGTTGTGTGAGCATAAAACACCTTACAGGGAGCATTTGTTTATCTGCAAGCGATATGCTCACGGTAACGGCAGAGCTGGAGCCTAATGGGAGAAATTTTGGAAATTGCTTGGCGTCTACTGACAGTAGAACCGAGAAACCTTTCTAGGAGAGAGAGTCCTGCAGCTCACTTCAGTTTCCTTTTATTCATGTGCAAACGAAACCCACTGAGGGAGTCAGAAGCATCCCTATGATGTGGGATGAGAGAACAGTGGCTTTTTCCAACCACCATATGTGGTGACTAGATTCCTTGGAATGACATTGGGGTACTCTGAGCAAACAGCAAAAGCCTTCCAAATAACATATAATAAATAAAGTATGCAAGACATTTCCCCAGCCAGATGTAATGTTCAATAGTAGAGAAATAAATTTACAGTGCCCTCCCACAGGAAACTTTGGAAATGCTAGTTGGACCAAGAAGGCAGTCAAGCTGTTAGAACTGCAGGCTTCTTTTTCCGTTTCCAGGTGAGAATATACCTCATTGAAATTCTGTTTGTACAATCTCTGGGATTTCTTAGAGAATGCACGGATGAAATGAAGCCTCAGAACTTCAGTGAACTCGGTTTGAACTGGTACTGAATTTTCATTTCCAATATTCAAGAAGCAGAGTATGTAAGTAGGTGTGGCTCATTTCCCTGAATGTTAGGTTTTTTTTTTCCCCTTTAACTGATCTAATTTTGGTATATTAGATTATCATTTACATGGTGTAGAAAGAAATCTAGTTCTGGCGGGATTCTTGAAAGTGACAGTCTAACCATGTCCTGAGTGCCTTCCCAGGCACTCAAAACCAAGTTCAGAATTTCCAGGAGGAGGGCCTTGGGGGCAGGCATGGGGACCGTGGGAGGACTTTTCTTTAGTTTTGTTTCACACAGTGTTGTGGGTTTGGCTGTATGTTTACCCAGGGCTCAAGGTGTCTGGGCTAGTTGTGGGCAGACCTCCACCGCTTTCCAACAGACTGAGCTGTGTGTGCAGGTGTGTGTTCAGAGACACAAGGTCAGCTCTGGCCTAGCCTGTAGCCACCTTGAGCTCTCTGAAGGCTCCAGAATGTTGTTTCTCTTTCTCCTTGATGGGAGTTAGGAAAACAAACAACAAAACGAAATCCCACTAATACTGGTGATAGAGAGTATGAGGATCCTATACCTCCAAGTTGCTAAAGGGAACTAGCCTAGAAGTCTGTCTCCAGGGAAGCCTAGCAACTGCCAAGGGATTCTACAGCAAGGGCTGGGTACAAAATTTATAGATAACATATGACCATAACAGGATTCCCTGAAGGCATTCTTGTTAAAATTGTGTATTCATTATGCTTAATTCTATAATAGATACTCATTGAGAACCTCTTAGAACAGGTGCTTCAGGACTAAAGGGCACAGTAGGGAACAGAACAGGGAATATTTTGTGCTCTTGTTGCTTAGATTCTACTTGGGGAGACAATAAACAGATATACTAGCGTTTCTAGTCAGGTCATGGTAAATACTTTGAAGTAAAAGGAATGGCTTAAAAGGAGAACAGAGAAAAGTACCTAGTAACTGGCCCGTGAACATGGACCTCAGACGGTCCTTCAGAGTGAGCTCTTGACTTAAGGAAGGAAGCTGTTTAAATATATTCGAGCAGCATGAGTAGTATGTGCACAGGGCTGGAGACAGGATTGTTTCTTGCATGTTGGAGGAATGCACGAAGTTGGCGTGGTTATACAAGTGTGAACAAGTATTGTTGCACTTCATGGTCATGGAAGTAATCAGTTGCCAGATGAGGACCAAAAGATGTGTGTCAGCTGTCAGCTCTCTCTCTCTCTCTCTCTCTCTCTCTCTCTCTCTCTCTCTCTCTCTCTCTCTCTCTCCTCTCTCCTCCCCTTTCCGTATATATATATATGTTATATGTAATATGTAATAATATATTATATGATAATATATAGTATATGGTTTATACATTTAGCAGTGCTATTGTGTAGAGGTGAAATAATGATTGAAAAGTTGGAACAAATATGGCAAAAATTTATTTGTGTATTAAAGGAAAAGATTATGTACTGATGTACCCAGGAGATTTTCACTACAATTTTAGTTGTGGGATGGTAGGACTTGAGGGAGCTGATGTGGGGAAATTCAGTGATTTCAGGAGTTGGAGACCAGCCTGGTGAACATGGCAAAAACTTCTGAAAAACACATACATGAAAACTTTTTGAAAGGAAGTTTAATGTATCATGACTATTTATAAAACCAATAGCTTTTCTATACTGTTTATAGCCAGAAATAGACAATGATTAAAACAGGTCTAATTCATAATAGAATAAAAATATTTCTGATTAAATTTTATGTGAATGATAATAGTTATATGAAGAAATGAATAAAGTCCCATGGAAAGTCATCAAATTAAGCTCAAATATACTGTGTTTTGGGTTGATGAAGCAGTGTCCCATGAACACCATTTCACACAAATCCAAATGAAATCCTCAAGAAGCCTTTAACTTTTTTTGAACTGCCTAAAGCATTTGAAACTTTGCATAAAAGTATAAATCCTCAAACATAGCCCAAACAGGATTCTGCATTCAGTGAAATTAAAATTTAGGGTAATGTCTTGTAAATAGTCTATAGCTAGAAACTAATTGCAGAATGTGGAGTAGCAAGTTTTTTCTATTAGGGCTTGATACAGACATTTCAGCCTTGTGGAACATGCTCTTTGTCTAACTATTTAACTCTGCCCTTCTAGTTCAACAGCAGTGATAGAAATTTGTGAATAGAAGATCCACAACTGTTTTTGACAGTTGCTGATGTAGATGCTAAGACTGAGGAAGGGACAGTGCTGTGTATGTCAAGGGTGATATTTTAAATCACTGGGGAAGATACTTTATTTAACAAATGGTGCTGGAGAAACATACATTAGTGTGAAGACAAAACACACTCATTTTTCCCTTCACAAGACTGCGATCCCAGTTCATATAAACACTACTGAACAACAAAGTCATAGAGAGAATTAAAATACAATTATTGTAACCCAGAGCTCAAAGGATTTTTAAAAACAAGTCTGAAATCATACAAGTGATAAAGAAAATTAGAAGCATTTGACTATGTAAATGGCAGGCATAAAGCGCACACACACACACACACACACACACACACACACACACACACACAGAAAAAACAAAAACAAAAACAAAACACAAAAAACCTTACAGCACATATGCCAAAGAAAAAGCATAAATTCCACAGCATTCAAAGTGTATCTCCGGCTGACTCCGTGAAAACAGAGCAAAGAGTAGAATTTCTGAAAAAGAAAGTGGGCAGCTAGTTATGTTAGTTAGATTACACTCAATATTGCTGGAACCTGCATCCTTCAGGGGAGGTAGGATATTAGTTCCCACCTCATGGGGTATTTACAGTGGGGGCAAATGAAGAATAAGGAAGTGCTCAATAGAATGGTGCTTTATTTTTTTAGTCTACAGCACATAAAAGTGTGAGTATACAAAGATTGACATGGAATGTAGTTGTGAATAACTGGAAACAAATGGAATGACCTGTCAGTGGGGAGATGATATGTTATTATTAGGGGAATGTTGTGCAATTATTAAAATAATGAGTTTCAGTTATTATGCGCATATATGATGCTAGGGAGAGGCCTCAAGGCCTCACACCCGACAGTCAGATGACATACCACCGAGTCATATCCTTAGACCCAGTGAGTTATAGGCAGAGGTTGAGAAAGTGGTCATTGATAGCTGATTAGAAGAAAAATAAATTTTTGTGGAAATTGGGGTATTATTTTCAGTTTTATAAAATGTCAGAAGTCCTTAGAAATGTTAGCACTTACTGCCAGTATACTTGATCCACACACTCAGAATCATTGTCTTGATAGAACAATACAAAGACTAGTTCACTTCCTTCTACAAACATCTTTGGTATATACATGTAGCAAATCAGCATCTCTCTGTCTCCATCTCTGTCTGTGTGTGCTGCCTGCTAGCCTGTGTCTGTGTCATCTGTGTTCATCTCTCCTTTGAGCTTGGTCTCATTGTCACATTTTGGCCTGGGTTAAAGTACCAAAATGCTTTGTGGGAGTTACAGAGAGATTTGCTGCAGACACTGTGGCTGATACTGGTGTCCTGTTTTCATGCTGCCTGCATCACTGCCTTGTGTTGTCATATCTAACACCACATGTCTTTTCTCCTCCTTTCTTTTTATTTCTGCTTCTAGTTGGAAATGCAGCAATGGTAACTAACCATCCTATGAACACATAAAGATAACTTGGCTTCCTCACACCAGCCATGGTGGTTTCACAATTCTACTGAGCCATCAACTAGGAGAAAAACAGGCATTCCTTTTAGATAATAAACACATTGTGATTCTGTAATAGACCTACCTATATATTGATCCTGAATATTTGATTATGAGTAACTTTCCAGAGGTCTATTCTTGTATCAAGGAGTTTACTGTAAGTTTCTTTTCAACAGTAGAACTTCCCTTTTCTATCACATAAACCCATTTTCTTTCTTTGTAGTATATTTATGTATGTTTGTATATGCATGTCTCTTAATAATCCTCTGCTGTTACATTATACCTGAGATAACAACTTACAGGAGAAAATATTTATTTTTTTGCTCATGATTTCAGAGTCCACTGTGCCTGTTTTGGTGTGGTATCTCATGGTGAGAATGTATGGAAAATACAGCTAACAGCAATAATTTAATTAGAGTATGCAGTATAGGAGATACATCTGAAAAGGCCCCTGAGAAACACTCTGATCACAGACTCACAGAGGACACTGAGGAGTGTCTGTTGGGTAAAGCATACAGGGCAGTGTGCACATCTGTGCACGTCTGAGAGCACAATGAAGGCAGGACCATCTGAAAGGGGTCTCCAAGCAGAGGGTGGAGAACTGAACAATTGATTAACAACACCACAGTCATGGCCAAATTTAAATGGAAATCGAAAGATCCAAACCCAGAGTGTTTAAGAGAAAATGAGAGGAGAGAAATAATTGAGATCACTTGGAAAATGACCAGTTTTGTAGTAAAGAGAAGTAAGGGAGGATGGTACAGGGTCTGGAAATAGGGTCCAGAGAATAATAGTGTTGGCTTCCTATAAAATAAGTAATGCATATTGCAGAGCGATCAGAATGGAGTGAGAGCATGAGTGTGATTAATTTGCACATACACATGTCTCCTAATTCATCCTGCTAGTATAAAATTATGAGTGTTTCAAAATTTATGCTTTCCCTATTAGCATGTATTTAAGATGTTTTCCATATTTTTGCATTTTACGCAATGCTTCTGGGACTGTTTTTGTGCATGGGCTCTTTATGTGCATATGCAGTGTTTCTCTGCTAAGTGCCTGAAAAAACAGCTTCTGGGTCCCACATTGTCTGCGTTTTCAACTGTGACAGATAGTGTTGGGTTGTTCTCTCTGTGGGTGTGCCTCTCTGGACATGTGTGAGATGACACAGTATCCTATTAGGTTCAGATTGTTAATGAGGCTGAACACTTCTTCTAAACATACAGATTATTCCTGTGCTGCTTCGGGGAATTTCTTTCCTTTTACTAAATGGTGGAAAATGAAAATAAAAAACAAAACAAAACAAAAAAAAACTCTTACCGATTTGTTTTATTTTTTTTTTTTTTTTATCAATTTGTTGAGTTTCATTTTATCTGCATGATAACTATGAGTTATTTATAGTGACAGTCTCAGCTTGAGGCCTGTGCTTTTGTTCCTTTAATGATATCTTTAGATGCATAGTAATTTTAAATCTTGCTATGACTAGATTTGTTTATTTTTTTTCACTTAATATTTTATGTTATGTTTACCCCGAAATCTTATCACAAGATTATAGAGATAGGTTTTTGTATTTTTTGGAGGGCAGTTTTGAAGTTTTACTATTCAAGTCAAATCTTTAATCACTTTTATCTTTTTATTTTATTTCCTGTATGAATTTGAATACTTGACAAGCTCTCCTCTTATATACATATACACATGAGGAGAGAGAGAGAGGAAATACATGCATAATGAATAATCTTGGTATTTTATAGATAATCCAGGGAATATGAAATCTTGGCAATGTCACTTCTTTATTTCTGTGAATTCTGTATGTTTTCAGGTTGTCAAACCTTGTATTCTTCTTTTCTCTATAAAATTCCACTACAAATTTTTTGCTCATGGTTGGCTACATTTTTTCCAAATACCTTAGAGATTTAATTGCTCTGATGAATGTAATTTTTTCCCCTCAATTATTCTTTTTTTTCCTATTCCTGGTCCAGAGGAACATTATTTATCATTAAATTCTGAGCTATCTGAAGCTGGATGGATTAGTAATGGAAAGGGCAGCTTGCCCGACCAAAGCTCCTAAGATGGAGACCACAGTGAGGGCTGCAGAGTGCTCAGTCAGAGTGAAACCCTGGTTGCTGCGTCACTGACCTCAGCAGCCCCTCCGACTTGGTGACCAAGTGGACTGAGGATGATATAGGGAGAAGGCAACAAGTGGATGAAAATCTTACTCAGTGCGAGTAGGTGCATAAGAGAAAGGGTTGAAATAGGCGATTGAAGTTCATCTGGGGACGGGTTTCTAGTTAATTGGTTTTAAGAACTGCAGTTCTTGGCGCTAGCTCAGGAAAAGTCTTCGGACCATGGCTGGATATAATGGGTAGAACTGGAGGAGGCACACTGCCTGAATGGGTGTAGGGCAGCCCGGTCTCAGTCAAGTTCCTCATCCGGATGGCTTTGATGATTGCTAACTTTTGTACCGTTCCCTATCGCCATACAACGTTATCAGCAGTGAGCAGTTTTCCTTGAATCTAAATTCTAAACTGCAAATGTAGTTGGCCCAGTCATCCTTTTCATTCCTTTCACAAGTCCGAGGTTGCTGACCCTCCCACTTTTATTTGTTTTGTTTTGATTTTGGGTAGGTGTTCATCATTAAGTCATTTGTAGCATACCAATTCCAGTTAGCTCAACGTCATTATTATCTCAGGAAAATTATTAATACACCTTTTCTCTGAGAAGTGTTTTAGTTTGGATAGTACATTATTTGTTTATATTACTGAGAGATGACAGGGTCTCTACATCATGACTCTGTATCCTACAAGCAAGAGCTACCCTGATATGCCTCGGGGAATTGTAATGGTAATGTTAAACCTCTGCTGTGTTCACACATGGTATGCTGGTAATTAGCTATTAGGGTAAATGTCAGAGTGTGGTAGTTGGATTGATTTTTCAGGGATCAGTTAGTTAGGGTTTATGTTTGGGGTTAGGGTTAGTGTTAGGGTTATGGCTTGGTTTAGCATTCGGATTAGGGTTAGGTTTAGGGTTAGGGTTGTGGTTAGAGTTGGGGTTAGATTTAGCGTTAGGGCAGTGGTTAGGGTTAGGGTTAGGTTTATGGTTAGGATTGGTTTTGGGTTAGGGACCGTTAGGGTTAGGGTTAGTATTAGGGTTTAGGGCAAGGATAAGGGTTAGGGTTAGGGTTAGGATAGGGTTAGGGTTAGGATTAGGATTAGGGCTAAATCTAGGATTAGGCTTCAGGTTAGGGTTAGGTTTAGGGTTAGGGTTAGGGGTTAGTGTTAGGGATAGGGTTACGGTTACGGTTACATTAGTGTTAGTGTTAGTGTTAGTGTTAGGGTTAGGGTTAATGTTAAGTTAGGGATAGGTTAGGGATAGGGTTAGGTTTAGGGTTAGGTTTAAGGCTAGGGATGTGGTTAGGGTTAGGTTAGGTTTATGGTTAGGGTTAGTGTTAGGGGTTAGGGTTAGTGTTAGGTTTAGTATTAAGGTTATTGTTAGGGTTAGGGTTAGGTTAGGATTAGTGTTAGGGTTCCCTTGGCTGAATATTCAGTTAGGGAAGGTTTAGCAATGATGCATCACACCTGTGGGTGTGTGTGTTTGGGCCTCATCATAGGATTAACTGAGGGAGAAAAATCTACCCTTAAGGTAGGGAGCCCCATTCCACAAGGGACAGATGAAATAGAAAGAAAATAGAGAAAACTAGAGTGTACCACACTTACCTCTCCTGTGCTTCTTGATGTGTCCTCACGTGATCTCTCAGCCGTACCCTATGGTGATATGTTATTTATTATTTATTGTAGCTTGCCTCAAGCTGTAGAGATCATGCAGGAGTGATATACACCTTTAATCCCAGCAGCCAGAAGTTAGGAGGTGGTGGTACACATTTTGAATCCTAGTCTCGGGATTAAGAGGTAGACGAATCTCTCTGGATCCAAGGCCACCCAGATCTATTCAAGACTGAGCCAAACCTAAAGAGAAACATCTCACACAAAGATGATCTCAGCACCGGGGCTCAGGCACCTTTAATTCCCGCACTAGAGGAGTATAAAAGACAGGAGCAGGGTCTTCAGCAGTCAGTATCAGGCATCCATTCTCCAGCCACAGGATAGGAAGTCATTGAAGTCTCAGGATCCTCTAGCCATGCTGAGGAGAGGTTGCAGTCTGAGATTGGGTGGAGCCAGGGTTGCCTTTCATTCTAAGGTAGAGTAAGAGCTAGTGACCAGCTGCTTTGCTTTTCTGATCGTCAGCTTGAAGCTTGAACCCCAGTATCTGTCTATCTCTGTCTTTGTCTTGTTTTTTTTTTTTTTTTTTTTAATGTTACAGTACCCTCAACTGAGAGGGATGGTCTCTAAAACCTTCAGTCAAAACAAACTCTCAGGTGGTCACAATGATGAAAAGTAATTCATTAGACAAAAGTTTCTACATCTGAACCGGGGGTTAATTGAAAACCCAGGCCCAGAACACTGGGACCTGAGAGCCACCAGCTACAGTGTGGTCAGAATGAAACTTCTAAAACTTTGGACAGTTGGGATAAAATTGGGTGTGAATGTGCAAAACATTATGTCTTGTGCATTGAGACCCAGCTAGAGGTACAAGGACAGGGCGGGGCTGGTACTGAGCCTGTGCACTTCCAAGTAAAGCTTTGCAGGTTTTATTTCCACATGGTCCGCAAGGCTGGTGTCAATGGGTATGAATCCAAAGGTGGGAGTATTTCAGTCAGGGGAGCAGGTCAGAAGCGGGAAGCCCTAATGACCCAGATAAGCCTAAGTCTGATACAGTAGGCTCAGGGTAGCTAAAACATGTTACATGAATGTTTGGGTAAAACAGGGTTGCTTGACAGTAGTTTAGAACTAATGGAAAAGATTCTCAAGTACCTATGTATTTTAAGAGCCTCACTTTAAATGTACTTTGATATAAGAATTATGTGTATATTTGCTTCTTTTGAGAGAGACAATATGACGATGAATAAATAGCTCACTTTTGGAGGGAGGGGCATTCTTGACAGTATGATGCTGTAAGCCTAATTATGAGCAAAGTGTAAGAAAATGCCCTATTATTTCCTGATACGTGCTCTATAAATCCGAGTCTATAAAAGTTTGATAGCAGAAGCTACTGGCTTGTTAGATTTGGGAAACTGACTGGGAAGCATATGTTATATATTAATGTGTGGGAAAGGCTGAGGGGTCTGATGACAGAAGGAAGTGGAGGGGAATTGAGATGGGTGGGCACAGGCGAGGCTGTGTGTGTGTGTGTGTGTGTGTGTGTGTGTGTGTCATGTATGCCTTCGTGCATGTATATGTGTGTGTGTCCCCTGAGTCATAAAACGGCATGGCTAGAAGTATGTGTAGTAGAAGTAATAACTAGGCAATGAATGGTTTCAAAAACATTCATTATAAAATTAAATTTCCCTTTGAGGTAATATCCCAGAGAGATTCTACAAGGGTTTGCTCATAAATCAAACCTTGAAAGGCTCCAGTGTAATTATAAGAAAGAAAATAGCTCTGTTACAATGACGGTTAAAGGAATTCGGCATATGGTTGTTTTTTGGTTGTTTCATTATTACTTAAACAGGGAACAGAACTGTCTTTGTTCCAAGGGTGACTGGGTAACAAGCGTTTGTTTGTATGGTCTGTACTATGTATGCAAGCACGTACTGTAATCGTAGCAGATAGTGTCTTTTAACAGCTTATGGAAAGAATTATTTTCTTCTCTACCAAAAGCCAGCCTATGGAAGCTGACAAAAGTCATTATGTAATAATGATTTTTGGCCTGAGAAAAATAATGATATCTTGGAAAAAGCGAAGAAATAGGACAGCAAAAGAAAGATACCCCTAATACAACAGACACATTATTTAAACAAAAGATGCAGTGTTCCTTTAATTGGATTCCCATGACATACTGGTTGAATATGTGCTAACCAAACACAGTATCTAGGAGAAAAGAATTTTGGATTTCTGGTTCATATGTTTTGCAATGTGGGTTCCATTTGATTTAGAAAACTTCTGTTGAGCATTTGTTCTGATGTTGGGTAGACCATTTTATTCTTATCTCTGCTAGTCTAGTATATCGAGTATTTAGGACATCGTCACGTTGACACAGAAAATCCACTGGGTTAGAAATGGAGATGAAAGCTCCTCACAAGAACCCAGTGGGTAAGCAAGTGATACCAAGAAAATATTTATTCCTCAGAGGAGACTGAGGAAATGTGAAAGTTGAACAAATAGCCACCTTAGTTTTCTGGAATCAGACCCCAGGCTTTTCTTTAAGGATGTTAAAGGGAATTCTCTTAAACTCCAGAAACTTAGAAGTGAGCAAAGCAGGAGATAGGGCATATTCACCTGGGCCCCACTGAGCTCCCTTCACACTGGATGTGACACTGCATCCGGTGAGCTTTTAGACGCTAACCAGTGAGAGTTGTGAACTCTAGAGTGTATGTAGTTCCAGATGTTGGCAAACATGACCTTGTCAGAGTTGTGGACACACTGGGAGGAGGATGTGGTCCACCCAGCCTGTAATCCACTGGTCCTGTGGTTTCTTGTAGTTCATCCTACTTGAGCCTTGGCCTCCCTCAGTGTGTCATTCTTTTTGCTCTGTCAATAGCTGAGGAGTCTCAAGGTGAGGCAAACCCAGAACAGGGCCTTGCTATTGCAATGGCTGGCCCAGTGCTTTCCATACAGATGCAGCTCCACCCTCTCACCTTTTGCAAAAGCTCCACAGGCCTTCCTTGAGGGGGTTGGCAGCTGCTTTTGGTTTCACTGATGCTCATGGCTCCTGGAAGACAAGGAAGACTTACCCCGTGGGGTACAGCCCTGGCATCTGGTTCCTCCAATGCTGTTCTGTTCTGTCTACTCAGACAGACTCCCAGTTGTTTCCAGAGCAGTGCACAAGCCTCCAACATGTGGATAACTTCCCATAGTCTTACCACCTTACCTGTTGTCCACCCTTCCCCCATGGTGAGGGGTGGTGCGTGCGTGCGTGCGTGCGTGCGTGCGTGCGTGCATGTGTGCATGTGTGTGTGTGTGTGTGTGTATGTGTGTGTGTGTGTGTGTGTGTGTGTTACAAGTTACAGGCCAAGAATATTTTTAATTCTTTGGTTCTTAACCTTTTTATCACCAGCCAACCAAGCTTTTATGTCTTGGAGCCAGGGAAATGACTCTTGCCTATTGTGCTATTGTCCTCTATTTAATGATTATTGGCCATTTAAACTCTCTGTATGCTCTAAGCCAAAAGCCTTTGGGCTATTGAAGCAAAAGCATCCCTCTCTTCTTTTGCAATGGAGTGTTGGGTTGAAGACAGTTAATTGCTTCTGCTGCCTTCATGTTTCAAGTCCTGCTTGAAAAATGAGAACTGAATGCTAGCATCCCTATTCTTAGCAGTGTTTACCTCCTTTTGAAGTTGTTAGGGCTTTGAAGGGGAGAATGGTTAGGCCAGTGAGAATGAACTCAATCACATGCTATGTTGCAAATTGGAGCTTGTTCAGTCCTATTTTCTGTACTTGTATTACCCCTAAACACTATGGCGATTTTCACGCATATTTATGAATAGAATTAACACTTTCTTTCAAAGATGTATTGCAGGTGAACAAAAGATGAATTCAGTGAGTAAATTTTAAGTTCTGGTTGGACATTTGGACACCTTTACACTGATTAAAATTCTGGAATCTTGTCTTTAAGACAGATGTATAGACTCATGAAGATACAACTTTCCAAAACTCAGAGGGGCAGTGTCACTAGCCAGCCACGTTCTGTTATCAGGGGCATATGATGAAGTGGCTCATGAAGTGGTCCACACTCCATCCTGAAATAGTATTTCCTTGGGTCATCACCACATGCCCCGCCCCATGATGGCTGTATTGGTGGGAGTCTGTGGGGTAGGGTCTTCCTGTGCGCTCTACTACTTAATATTTATCATGATTCATAGCTTATGCCATGAAAAATTGCTTGATCTCTTGTGAGTGAGCGCCGCAGTAATGAGGAGACTTGCTTCCCCGTGGCTTTTTAGAAGGAGTGATGCTTGCACACACAGTGACCTGCAGCTCTATTGCAATGATGACTGTACACATTTGTACTTGACCCGCAGCTCACTGCAACCCTTCATTCATCATTGTGAACAGTTTGTACAAACTCCCCCGAGTTGCCCCACACTAGCTTCCTGTGTTTCCCCACTCAATACTCTGTGATACCCATGTTCGTAAAGCCCATTTTTCTTTTGTAATGAAAATCTCTCCTCAGTATTGACACCCCGCAGTTCGCCATCAGGTTTTAGTTATCTGAGTGCCATGTCCACCCTCGAGTGCACAGCTTTTTGAGTCTGAGACTGTGTTTTAACTGTGGGTACATTTGCAAATATGCTACTGTTTTTTTCTTTTTACTGAGTTTTTCTAGGCTACATGGCTTTTATTTTCTCTAGTCCTTTTTGGATTAAAGTTTGTTCTTCTTTATAAATTGGCTTGAAGAAGATTAAATTTTCTCAACATTTAATGTTTCAGTCACATGTCAATTGTGAACAACAGGTGGTGTTACTGGGATCTTCTGGACTGAGAGGACATGCCCAGGTTGCTAGGCCTCATAGCTAGGGATTAGGAGGAGAGGACATGTGGGATTGTCGAGGACAGTTGAAAGGTTGAAGGAGAGCAAAGAGGAATTCTCTGTGGAATAATCACTGACTTATTTAGGCTATCCTGTTTTGAGGTGGGTGTTTGTGTCTGAAAAGAGCTCTGATGACTTGTGCCATTCTTGTGTTCAGTATATCAGTGAGCTGTGTAGAAGTTGCACTTTTTAAAATTAATGAGGACCATGGCACTATTTGCATCTTTAACCAGGTAATGCTTTGCTGTGAGGGATGTTGTATGCATTGAGGAATATTTAGAGGTGGGTCTGGTTTCTGTTCACTGATGCTATTAGCACCCCTGTGTGCATTGTCCTCTCTGCAATTTGCAACCCCCCCTTCCCTGCCAGTTGTGAGGCAACTCAAAGGTCTCAGACACTCCTCAGTGTCCTATGGGCACTGAGAAAATACCACCAGAATGTCTTATCTGACTTTTGGAAGGTGTTAGCATTGCTATTATTGGAGAGAATTACAGTTATGTCTGTGGTTATTTTAACCTGCATTTAGGAAGCAGCTTACTCACTCTGGAGGGTCAGTTGAATAATTTGATACTATTTTATTCCCATTACTTCCTGTGTCACAATAGCACTGATAATGGTCCTGGATCGGCTCCTGCTTTTCTCTATGTGCTCATCGTATGTAAATGGAACAGGGAGACTGGAGATGGTGTGTTCCAAGTGGTGAAATAGCCTGTGGTTAGGACTCAGCCAGTTCAAAGGAATTGCTGTCAGTTCTTTACATGTCAAATGCACTAAGGGAGGCCATGCAGAAGTTACCTGATAGGACTCTTGGGGTAGAAGTAGGAGGGAGAGCTTCAAGTGACACCCACATGAACCTTGCAGTAGTAATGTGTTTGTACGAAGTTTGAACCCTGGTAATATCTGTGAACTCGCTGTCTCAGCTACAGTTCATGAAGAGAAGGAATATAAGAAGGTAGCTTAATTAGTCCCCTGCTGTTGCAGCTAAATTGACTTAGAGCTCTAAATTGTCCCTCCATTCTCAAGGATTATTTATAACTGTGCTCATTGTTCTGAATGAAGTGCTGCCGCCGCCTTGCTTCCTCAGATGCTTTGGGAGGCAGAGGCTGGGTCATGGTGGTTTTGTTCCATGGACCATTCCTGCTCAATAACGTGGTGGTACTGGGATGATGCCAGGTGGGCTCTAGCAGCCTTGGGAAGGAATCGGTTGGGATCTTGTTTCAGCTTGGCTCAGTTGCTTCCTCCATCAGCTCCATCACTCTCTCCTCTGCTAGTAGTCTCTGGATGCTCCATTTGGGAAGCAAGCTGTAGCCAAGGAGTTGAGGTGGCGGTGGTACCATTTTTCATGGATTGATCTTTAAATCCATCAGTTATCCCCAAAGGCCATAAAGTAGTGATGTTGACATTTTATAAGCCTGCTAATGGGGCTGCTTTCATAGGTCCAGTTTCAATCTGAATCAAATGCAGGGAAGAAGTGAGGTGAATTCTAGCCTTTTGCTGTATGTACTCAGTCCCCACTGAGATGGATGGCAATGCTTATGTTCTCAAATATGGATCTTGGTGCCCTTGGTTGACAGACATGGGAGGGAAAATGGAGAAAAGAAAGAGCAATGGAGTTTTATTTTTCATTTGTTTTTAATCTTATGGACAGGAAGGAGTGTGACTGGAGACCAGGGAAGATGGAGGCCTCTGTGGACTTTCTCTGCTGTGCTTTGATTGGAATGGCTAAAAGATCACATTGGAACCAGAATTCCCATTTTATTTGCTCACTCGATGCAGTTTCCTGAAGGCTTAGATAGCTCAGAGGCAATGGGCTGAGTATAACATGATTAGTATGAATTAGTCTCACAAGACTCTGCCTGGTGCAAGAGTATGAGCGTGCTTAGACAGTCTTTCTGACTCCATGAATGTACTGTGGTGGTCCCTTACCCTCTCTGGTTCCAATGACCACTGTAAAGCCCCCTTAGTAATAAAGATTATTTGATATGGTAACCACAGGAAGCCAACTCTATATTATAGAATTCTTATTTGCTCTAGAGTTATGTGAGAAGAATTTTAGAATTATTCCTCTGGCTGTTCTGGGGGATTAGGATTCCTTTTTAGTTTTCATTACTAAGTAGCTAATGTTCTTAGTTAAAGACCTGGAATTTGTATACTAAAATTTTTAGAAATGGAATATCTTTTATATTAGTTATTTTTACTTCTCTGTGATTAAAGTATCTGGTATTACTAAATTACTAAATTACTAAATTGAGGGAGGGATTACATTGGCTCACACTTTCAGGGGGGGCTCAGCCTTTGAGACATCAGGAATGTGAGCTGAGGCCTCTCCCATCACCATAGACCAAAAGTGGAGGAGCTGGAACCAGGTCTGTGTTTAACCTTCAAAGGTCCTTTCCTCCCTAGTGATCTACTGCTACCAACTGGGTCCTGCCTTTGAAAGTTTCTACAGCCTTCCAAAACAGTTCCACTGGCTGAGAAAGAAGCTTTCGGGGCATAACCTCTGGGACATTTCAGATTTCAGCTGTAACATCTTTTATTTCCAAAGCACAGATACTGTGTTTTATTTGGCTGTTTGAGAACCTTTTTTTTTTTTTTATATCAAAAACAAGCACATTAACTAGGTAGCATCCTGACTCATCTGCTGAACAGCCATGGGAGTCCAAATCTTTTCACAAGTCTTACAGTTTGTCAGTGAGTACTTGTAAATGGAAGGACAAACTTAATTGATGTTTTACAATTTAATTCTATCTTAGCAACTTAGGTAGGACTACTCCGTGTACAGTCTGTAGCACGGACACGTGAAAAAGTTAAGCTCTATTAATTTAGTTTTATTTTTAACCAGTGCCCTATCTATCTATCTATCTATCTATCTATCTATCTATCTATCTATCTATCTATCTATCTATCTACCTATTGGCACTCACTCTTTTCACAAAAAGGTATCCTGTGAATCCTGTGTTCTTTCTGTGTGTAAACTTCTCTTTTGTTCACTGTGTTAAGCTAGGATATTATATATAATTAAGAAAGAACGAGCCTTACTCTAGGCATAGATTTTTACTTGCTATTTGTATTCTCTAGTTTCGTAATTATACAAAAATATAATTATGAATAAGATGGTCTTTCTGAGAAAGACCATCTTATTCATAATTATATTTTTGTTTCTATGCAACATTTGTTATTTAACATTTAGTGCATGCATGGGTGCATGTACTCTCTTGAGTGTGTGTGTGTGTGTGTGTGTGTGTGTGTGTGTGTGTGTGTAGGGGGTGGTACATTTGGTGCAGTAAGCTTGTGCAGGTCAGAGGACAAATTGCAACGTCTGTTCATTCTTCACCGTATGGTTCCTAAGGATTGAACTTAGGTCATCAGGCTTGGTGATGAGTGCTTTTACCTATAGAGACATCTTTCTAGCTCCATATATAAATAATTTTTAAAATTACATTTCATTCCTTAATTTTGATTGTGTGGAAGCATCGTTTTTAAAGTTTTTTTTTTGGTATTTGTTTGTTTGTTTTTTATATAATTTTTGAGACAGGGTTTCTCTGTTGCTTTGGAGGCTGTCCTGGAACTAGCCCTTGTAGATCAGGCTGGTCTCAAACTCACAGAGATCCCCCTGCTTCTGCATCCTGAGTGCTGGGGTTAAAGGTGTGCACCACCCCCACCTGGATAAAGTTGTATTTTTAACTATTTAATTTTGTGTAGAATGCAGGTGTCCACAGAGGGCAGGAGAGATCATTGGATATCTTGAAGCTGGAGTTTCAGGCAGTTGAGAGCCACCTGAGTTTGGTTCTGGGACTTGAACTCAGGTTCTCTTCAAGAGAGTGTTTGCTTCTAACCACTGAACCATCGCTTCAACAGTTGTTATGTAGCATTATTAAACTTCAAATCTAGCAAACAAAAAAATGTACTTTTAACAAGCTGTGTGCAGTTATTTGGTTATCTTCCAAATAATTAAAACATGAAAGCAAAGAGAAAACACATATTAACACAGGACAAAAAGTTCAGTTTTATGCCAAAATAAAAGCTAACATCTGTCATAGACTAGTCACTGTAGGCACCATGTTTGGAGCTACGTGCGATATCTCAGATTCAAATGCCCATCAGAACTAGTTTGTGACTCCACCAGTCTGTTGATGAAAAGTTGAGGTCACATAACTGATGTATTGAGCACAGAAGTTAGGGGTGGACCCAGGCTGCCCAATTCCATGCTGAAGTTGTAGTTTTAGTAACCTGAATTTCTATATTATAGTGCTGGCATTTAATTTTGTCTCTATCAAGTGTCATAGCAAATTCAGTGGTTTCTGGGAAATTTAGGCCCAAAGAGTTACTACTGAGACCATTTAGATTGTTTTTGTCATCATTCATTTTATGATTAGACCTGTGCCATGACCTGAATAAGATGAAAGAAGTTTCATGAAATGTACCTTAATTCTCCACTCAGTGGTGAGTCTCTTGCAATACCATATTTGATATGGTCATTGTGGCTACTTTAACACATTTTCTGAACTTAAGGCTTTGGAGTAATAGGAAGCTATAAAACGTAAAAATGTGTTTAAAAGCATCAGATGAACTAAAGCGGGAGGTCAGCTGCACCCTTGCATCAAACAAGAGCAATGGATGCTGGTGTCCAAGGTGGTTACTTGTTCTTAACAAGAATGTTTTAAGTATCCTAGTATTTTTTTGTTTTTTATTAAATTTGTGTGTTAGTATGTGTGCATGAGTGTGCACATGAGAGGACTAATTAAGGGAGGCAGTTCTCTCCTCCTCCGTGTGGGTGTTAGGGATCAAACTAAAGCTGGCTTGGTGGCATCTACCTTTATCCTCCAAGGGTCTCTCTGGTCAGTATTTTAAATAATCCATATACAATTTCTTTTCTTTCTTTTTTTTTTTTTTTTCAAGACAGGGTTTCTCTGTATTGCTTTGGAGGCTGTCCTAGAACTAGCTCTGTAGACCAGGTTGGCCTTGAACTCACAGAGATTGGTCTGCCTCTACCTCCCAGGTGCTGGGATTAAGGCCATGCTCTACCAATGCCTGGCTCATATGTAATTTCTTAACATAGAAAACTTTGTGAATTATTCACTAGATAAAACTAGAGTAAGAGATAAAACTATTTAAAAATTTTAAAAAGGACTTTTAAAATCATATTCTCACATTTGAGCCAACATCAGTTAAGCAAGTTCGAGTGTGACATCCCTCATAGCCTACTCTATTTGCTTCTCCTCTTCATTCTTTCCTGATACCAGCATCATTGTCATGGCAGCCATCACCATGACCACCATCTCCATCCTTTTCCTTATGCCATCAGCATTAGAAATCTAATAGCAAGCTACAGAAGCAGACTATGGCTAAGCATTAGACCAGTCTCTTTGGAAAAATATCTGTGGGTTTTAATTTGAGTACATACAGACCTTGAAGAGCATCCTAGGGCTTATAAGGTTCATGTTTTTATATCTGTTGCTATTATGTTTTACAGGCACTTATTTGAACATCACCTCTTTTAATGTATCCATTGTCTTTTCTCATGCATGAGATAAATGCAAACTAAAGATGTGTAAAGCCAGTGTTTTGTTGTAGGATGAATGTCTAAGTTGTTTGAAGGGTGATTGTTTAAAAATTGTCATATTACATTTTCGGTATACATTAATTTATGTACACTTTAAGAAATAGAGTCAGTAATCTAGATTGTACACCCGTTAAAGGCACTGGCAAGCCTTGTTTCTATTGACTATGTGCCTTACTGTTTTTTTTTTTTTTTTTTTTTTTTGCCAACATTGCAGTTTCACAAACTACAACATGGAAAGGAAACAAGGGCTGTAATTATCTGTGAAAAACATAGCATACTAATTGATGTGATTTTTCTAGCATACTATTGAAGGAAGGCATAATTATCTTTAGTGGAAGATATTTCATTCCTGTGTTTCTGTTGATACTGGCTTCCAGCTTTTTTTTTTTTTAAATACAAAACAAACGAATAAACTATTTGGGGATTAAGTCCTCAAGTATTCTTATTTATAAGAAAATAAAAGACAAAAATTTGAGTTGCCACCAACCTGTTAGAACTAGCAGGTCCCACATCATTGTACAGTGTATGGTGGACAGGCACTTTGAAAATGCATGTAGCATCGTATGTTATAGAATCACAAAAATAGACGTAGTTTTCCTTGGTCTCATGGAGGGAGGTGGGGCAGAGGGGAGTTTCAGTATGTGGGCTGGGCTCTATGTGCTCAGCGCACATTGTGGCTCTAGTTCCACCTAGGATGTTGTGTGTGACTTCTTGTGGAATGGATCTTATGCTCCCAAGGAAACACTATGACCAGTGTGCTGACTATATTTCTTCATCTTAGTTCATGCACATGTCCGATACTGTGGTTGTTTATGGCCAACTGATAGAACAGTGAGCCAGTGGAAGGGTTTTGAGTACAGGTGTGTAGTAGCATGACTGCTGTAAGAAAAAAAATGTTCACCCTGGTGTGCCCTGCCTTTGTTATTTCACCATCAAGGCTGGAAGTTCTCTTCTGTGCTTGTCTTTGAGAAGCTGTTCATTTCCCTGTGGAATTATGACTGGCAGCAAATAATAAGTTTAAGTCAAAATTCAACGTTAATAAAAGTATCTCATGGTATTGAATTTAGTCTTTAAGTCTCGCTGTCTCTCTGTCTCTCTCTGTCTCTCTCTGTCTCTCTCTCTGTCTCTCTCTCTCTCTCTCTCTCTCTCTCTCTCTCTCTCACACACACACACACACACACACACACACACACACACACACACACACAGTAAATGTAAAGATTGATTTAAATCCAGAGTCACGCTTTGGATAGAACAGTCTCAGACATCTCTTCCTGGGCTCATTGGAGTAGCATTGGTCTCAGTGCTATTGATGTCTCTGGTTCTTCATTGTTGCTTCAGTCCTACTTTCTAAACAAGATGCTGTGTCTGACATCTGCGTAGATCTTTAGATAGGAGGTATAGTTGCTCATAATAAATGTAGTTTTCTTAGTACATTGTTAAAAGCGGCAACATACTTCAAAACAGAGGCCTCTGATTAAATAATTTTGGGTAACAGGATAGAATATTTTCAGATTTGTGGACTCAGTGGTAGATGGTTTTGCTCTGAAGTCTTATAGTTCCCTGATGCAATGAGTTCCTGTAACTGCTTACAAATGTTGATGCCCACAGTATTAGGGATACATTTCCCTACTGGAATTATAAGTTCTTTAGAGTTATGTCTGTGAGGCAGTTTTAAGAAGAGGAAAAGTAGATAGTGTTCATCCTTTTGATGAGACAGTTAATTGTCTGTTCTGTCTCGAGGGCCCGAGGACAGTTGCTCTTCTAGGCTAACAATGAGGTGGATCATTGCTTTGGGTTCAAAACCTTAGTTTCTTTTGTCTTACTGTATGCTCCCATCTACAAAAATATGCAAAGAGAAAATATCTACACACACGAATTATATACATAATACTCTATATTGTGTTAAGTATATTATGTAGAACAACACACACACACACACATACACTTGTTTTACACTATATCGTATAAGTCAAGGAATTAATTCATTATGCATAGGAATAGTGCACACTTTAAAAATTGCAGTGCTCCTATACATACATACCCCAATATTGTAAACTTTTCATTTAAATTTTTGTGTGTCTTCCATATTTAACTTTTAATAAAAAATTCTGCACCGAGCCCCATTTTCCATATTAGTCCCCTTTCATGTTTGAAACAAAACCTAACACAGTGACAGATGAGTAGTGCCTGGAAGTCCAGAAGTGTCAAAGAACAGTTTTTACAGCTCCTGGTCTCTAGAAGGTAGTCAGTCATCTGGGGATGAAAGGCTAGCGAGCTGAGCTGAGGCCTCACTTGTTGAGGAATTTGAAGGGACTTTATTGTTCTTTCAGTAGAAATTTAACTTTGATTTCAAGTAGAGGGCCTAGCAGGGTTTAAGACATTTCCTTCTTTGCTAAAATGCACCTTTTGGGGGAAAAATTTAAAACCTTACTTTTTCTTAAAAAAACAAATGAACAAACAAATGAAAAGCCAGCTTGTAGACATCTGTGTCATTAGACTGCCTGTTGTTCTGCTTAATGAAAGCATTCTGAAGCAGCAGAGGATGGCTTAGAAGCTCCTGAGCTAGCCATCAGGGCCTGGGGAGCAGCAGCACGCTTGAGCTACCTTGGTGGTGCTGTGTCTTACCTGAGCTGGGACAGCAAGGAAGCTTTCTTCCTGGTTGGGTGGCTGTTGCTTAAGCAGTGACAGTGTCCTGGTGAGGAGAGCAGACAGGCTGGTGTGGATATTTACTCTTCAAGTGCTATTTGACAAGAGTTACTTAAAAAAAGGAAGTTTAGCGGCACTTATACATTCCTGTCACTGATGGGCAGACTGACAGAAGCATCAGTTTCCACCTGTGTTCTCAGACTCTTTGGGTTCCGATTCCTTCCCACAGTCCTTCATTCATTCTCCCAGGTTGTAATGACTCTTTGTTTGCATGCATTCTTTCAATATTGTAAGAGATCAGGGGCAGCTTTGTGTTGTCATGGAGACTAGGAATAGAGAATGCCAGGTACCACCAAGATCTTTACCTGCCTATTGTCTTGACAGCCTTTCTGTTTTAGCCTTCTGAGCACAGGGTATATGTTTACTCTGGACTATTAAAACCTGGTAGTTAAGAGAGTAACTGGTTTTCTTTTTCTTTTTTCTTTTTGGCCACTTCTTTAAAATCTAAGACAAAGGGAAAGACATGAATAGCATTTTTCTTTTGTCCTTTATAGATATCTTTTTTTCTTTGGTTTCTGGTAGTACCTGAATGTATCATAATTTTATTTCTGTTGCTGTGACAAAAGGATGTGATGAAAACAACTTAGGGGAGAAAGGATGCCTTCTAGCTGCCCCCTTTGGGTTACAGTTCATCATTGTAGGCAGGTCAAGGCAGCAGGAACTTGAAGCAGCTAATTGCAATCATAGCCGAGATGAGAGAGAATGAATGCATTTTGCTTGTTGTAGCGCCGTGCTACAATCTGTTCCACTAACCAGGTGAAGGCCTAGAGATTGAAATAAAAGACAAGACAGTGGGTCATTGGTCAATGCCGAATGCCATTTATTGAAGGGATGGAGTGGGCTTACATACTGACTTATAGCACAGTGGAGAACAATCAAGGGTCAAGCGTCAAGTTCTCCGGCTTAGTTCCTCCCCAGCTGATGTGTGTTAGCAAATCAGGCAGAGTACCAGTAACAACTCTGGGGCAAGATGTTTCAGCAAACAGCTTCAGGCTTGCTCAATGTGCCTCGGGGGGTCCATGCAGGGCCCTACAGCCTGTGTTCTCATTTTCTCTTTTTATGTAGTTAAGGACACAAACCCAGGGAATAATACTACCTACTTATACTCTTCATCTTCTCAAATCAGCCTGTGTACTCTCAAGACAGCCCTTAAGAGACACCCATAGGCCAACGTAATCTAGACTTCATTAAGACTCTAGCCAGGTGTCAAGATTGTGGCAAGTTGACATGTAAAGGTAACCATCTTGCTGAGCCACATGCATAGGGTTAATGTATTTAGCTTGGGCACACTTAAGTATTGCAACTGTAATTTAAGTTTATAAAGTTGTTTTGATAATTTTGTCTATCAAAGGAATTTAGATTTTCTCCAGTTGTTATGTGACGAAACTTTTCCTGGGGAGATGCAGCACAGATGTCTACTCACTCCAAACAGGGAACCCATAGCAGACTAAAGCATGGATACCATCAAAGTCCAAATTGGTGACCCAATGAATTTTGTTAGAGTTACTTAAAGAAATATGGTGAGAGGTTACTTACAGGAGCAGACTCTAGGCTGCATCTGTCTTTGAGGCCTATGCCAGCATGAATGACAGCTCACAAAAGCCAGGATCCTGGGGCACACTGCACAGCCTGCAGGCAGCGCAACAGGATGGAGTATGTCCTTTCCGCATGACTCAGTTGCTCTAAACCTCATCCAGAAAGTTCAGCTGGATTTTGCTTCTTTGGGCAGCTGGTCTGGTGTCAAAGCCTTTTTTTGTAGCTCTTCTACTTTGAGAGTTTTCTTTGCAGCTCAGATTTGATTATTTGCTCTGTCAGGGATTGGCCTAGTGACTCTGTTCAATTTCAGGGATTTCCTAAAGCTACTTTGAGTTGTTTAACTTCTTAAGGAGTTTCCCTGAAGGATGGAATGCTTCAGTCTCAGGAGGAGACTAGAACCATTGAAAATGCATCTCATCTACTGAAGACATTTAGAACATAAAAAAAAGAGATTTATTTGGGGGTGGGGTGGTCTGGAGAGAGGTCCCAGCAGTTAGGAGCATGTGCTGTTCTTGCAGAGGACCTAGGTTTGACTTCCAGGACTTCCATGACAGATCTTAGCTGTTGTAGCTCACTTCCAGGGAATCTGATGTCCTCTTCTAAACTTCAAGGTCATGTAGATAAAATTATATAAAAGTACTTTTATTACTCTTCTAAGTTATGTGTAGTACCTGTGAGTGTGTGTGTGTGTGTGTGTGTGTGTGTGTGTGTGTGTGTGTGTGTGTGCATGTGTATGGGTGTCCTCAGAGGCCAGAGGTGTAGGATGTCCTAGAGCTGGAGTGAGGGTAGTTGTGAGCCACATGACCTGAGTCCTGAGAAGTACGCAGGTCCACTGCAAGAGCAGTGAGTCTTCTGAACTCCTGAGCCATCTCCCCAGCCTGGACACTCTGGGTTTGGGGTGTCCATTATCAACTGCTTTTACGTCTGATTTTATTAGACCTTCTCTCCCGCTGAGTGTTGAGCTGGAGGTTAGAGGACGACAATCATCTTTCCCAATACGAGGCTCTATCTTTCAGTTTCCAGTTGATTTCCTGCCGGCCTGATTTATGTTATATTCTGCTGCCTGCAGCTTTGGACGGTGCTCAGAAATATCACTGGCTTTTTTCTCTTGGATTCAGAAATTCATCGATGATATTAATTTTTTTCTTAGATTATAATTACATAATATCCCCCTTCCCTTTCCTCCTCTAGCTCTTCTCATGTACCCACCTCTACTTGCTTTCTTTCAAATTTGGGGTCTCTTTTTCTTGAATCATTGTTACATATACGTGTGGTGTGTTTGTGTATGTGTCTATATTTCTAAATATATAAATAAAACCTGTTCTGCTCATGTAATGCTGCTGTATGTTTGTTTTCAGGGCTGACCATTCATTATTGGGTAACCTATTGGTGTGTTTTTCCCTGGGGAAGACTATTTCTCTCCAGTATTTGTTAGTTGCCTGTAGTTCTTTTTCTGGGGTTGAGGCCTTGTGAGCTTTCCCTTGTTCATATTACATGCCTATGTTTGCATTCTTGTCAAGGCATCGTTAGGTAGCCGTGTTGATGAGACTTCACGGTGTAGCTTCTGACATTTCAGGAGATAATCTCATAGAGAACTCCCTCTGGCTCTTACAGTCTTACAGTCTAGTCCACTCTTCTGCAGTGATCCCTGAGCCTTAGGTGCAGGAGTTGGGTTGCAGATGTATCAGTTGGGACTGGGCTCCACAACTCTGCGATTTGATTGGGTGTGGGTTTTTGTAATGGTTTCCATCTGTAGCAAAGAGAAATTTTCTTGATGAGTGGTGAGAACTACACTTATCTGTGGGTATACGGACAAATACTTAGAATGCTGTTAAGGTTTATGCTGGTTTAGTAAAAGGGCAGTTGTAGGTTCTCTGAAACCCATGATTTCACTAGCCCTGGGTTGTTGACTAGGTTTCCAGTAATGGGATGGGTTTCCGGTAACAGGAAGGACTTCTTTCTTTCTGATCAGTTCTTATGGAAAGTGAGGAAGGGAAATAGTCTTCTTTGAACATTTCTACCAGTTCATGCCCATAAAAAACATTATACCTAGAAAATTAGAAATCAAACAGGAAAGTATTGACATTGCAGGAAGTAAAATTTCCTGAAAAATAAAATTACACCTTATAAACTGATTAAAAATACTGAATCATCTTGGTAACCATCATTATCACATAGTACTAATAATTCATTAACATTGAGTTTTGAGGCTATAATCCTTGACCTCCAAGTTTTCATGCCCCTGTTCTCCTAACTCTATTTATATTTATTTATTTATTTATTTATTTATTTATTTATTTATTCATTCATTCATTCATTCATTCATTCATTCATTTATTCATTTATTCATCTATTTATTTATTTTAACCAAGTGGTAGGCAAGTGTTCTGTGGGCACATGATATTCTGTCTGCTGAAGGGTTTCTTTCTCTGAGCCCACCTTTCATAGTAACAGTTTACTTTTATGGCCCTGGTTTTAAGGAAAATATGAAGGTTTTGTAGTTTACTCCTATACTGTCTTTGTTATATATGCTCAGTCTGTAATTTTGCGGAAACATTCTTGAAGTTTTCCTATAATACTGTTTGCATCCAAGAAAGACCCAACCATGGATTATGAACTACACATGATTTTCATTTCGTAATATACTAAAAATCCATTTATTCTAATAGAGTTGGACCAAGTTTTAGGAAATGAAACCGTTTATCCATGGTGATGCAGAAGTGTAGCCATGTTTATACTTTTGATCATTTTGTGGAGAAGTATTACCTTGGTAGGCAACCAGCTGGCTTCTGCGAAAATTGTACCCTTGATACATGCTTAGAACAGCCATGTAAAATGTTAACTGGCTGATGCATTGGTTTGGGTTTGGGTCACTTTCTTAGTTTTTACGTTAAGCTGGGATCCCGATAGATGATGTCAGTTTCTACCAGTTATCATTCTTACCATGGCCAGATGTATTATTTTCCCATTTTCAACACTTGAGAAATAGTCTTTTTCCTTTCTTTCTTTCTTTCTTTCTTTCTTTCTTTCTTTCTTTCTTTCTTTTTTTTTTGCTGTTATTTTATAAAAGGACAAAAGTGTTGAAATTCATTCAAAATTCTTCAAAGACTTTCTGAACAAATGAACTTCATTTTAATAGCAGCATTCTTTCTTTCCTTTTAATCTTCTGTTTCTTAAAACAGTCTTTACAATTCTTTGTTTTGAGGGAATGCTTTCCCCTAGGAGTTTGTGGTGATTGAAGTTATAACCCTTTGGGGACATTAGTTAACTTACTTGCTTTCCCTAGTACTAGCTCATGACTCAAGATGTTGTTTTTGCTATGAGCTAGTGTCCTTTGGAATTTATACAACATTAAAAGTTTACTGAGAAATTGAATACATACTTAAATAAAATGGTGAGCAAAGTTATTTTCTGGTTTACACTAATGTCCTACACTTTCTTGATTGGCATTCAGTGTCTCTAGTTACTGGCACTGTGTGACAGTGGGTTCTGTGTCATGGAACAAACTTCCACTGCTTTTATGGAGAGTGGACACCCACCGATTATTTGTTATAACTGAGATTTTGAGTAGCTGGTTCTTCAGTGATTATTTTCAGGAGGGAAGGACTGTCATGGAGAGTCAATCTGGGAAGAGATTAATATTGGAGACATTAGGGGAAATGTTTATTTGTTTTGTTCCAAAGTGGTGAAGAATCCTGAGTGGATGATGGATGTTTAAGGATAGAGGGCATGGTGAACAGTAGAGGCATTCCCATCAGGATGGCCTCATCTGAAGCAGTTTGCTTACAGTCCCCAAAGAGACCATTTTAAAATGTCTCACATATATTCTTCAGAATCGATAAGGGGAAGAAAAGCGGAAGCAGAGGGGGGAAGCTGGTGATTAATAAAAAAGAGGCAAATGACTTGAATATTTTTCCAATGTTTAGTAAGCATATGAAAAGATGGTCAACACCTCTAATTTTTAGGGAAATGCCAATTAAACCAAAAATTGCCGTGGTCTTATATTCATAAGTATGACTGCAATAAAAAACACAGAAGACAGCTGGCATTGGGATTAGAACTCAAGTCATTCTTAGCGGATATGTGAAATGGTGCCGCATAGTTGAGTGTGGGATTATGGTATAATCCACGTTCTAGTTCTGGGGAAGCAGAGGCTGAGGGCAGAGGGCAAAGGCAGTCAGACCTATTGAGTTCCAATTCAGCCTGTTTTCATACCCTACTGAGAAAATGATAGGCACACAATAATAATGAAGTATAAGAGAGTGTAAATAGTTGCTGCTTCAGTCTTGGAAGTTATTTTGGCAGGAAAAAGAAAACATTGTTCCTTAGATATGGTTAAGATTTGTAGGATGTTTAAGCAAACAGGACAAATGTACACAATAAAACATTTTAAAGCCATGGTACTCACATACTTTCCCACACTTAACTGTATGTCTAAAAATACTCACAAGTCAAGTTCAGTGCCTTTACCTCATACTGATCATTTGTCAATTAAAGAAAGAAAACTCGCGTTTAGTACCAACCCTGTAGTTTGTTGTTTCCCGCCAGCCCACCCGCCACCAGTCTGGCATGCCGGCCCCAAATAACACTCAGAGACTCTGTATTTTATACAATCCTGTTGGCCAGTTACCATTATTTTTTATGGGCTAGCTCTGTCTTAATTATTAACCCATTTCTACTTATGTAAATATTTCCATCTCTTATCGGGGAGCCGTGGCCGACGTCTTCCTTCTTCCCCAGTCTACATCTTGACTCCTCCTAACTACTTCCTCTTTCCTCCTCCCAGTCTTCTAGCCCTGCCTATCTAGTTTCCTATTGGCCAACAGGGCTTTATTAATTAACCAGTATGAGAAACATATTTACAGAATAACATCTCTCATTACAACCCCGTGTTTGTATATTTGTGGTAATTGTACACTTATAAAAAGGGTGCATAAAATAGAGATGTATTTTGCTTGCAGTAGGAAAAAGAGGTGGAGTGGGCTGGCCATTAGTCTTCTAGGATTAGGGCTATCGGAGGTTTGTTTCCTGGATTACCTTTCACTACCTTTGTAACAGCAGGGTCTTTCCTTAGAGACTGTACTTTTGTAGGCTTCAGAGTGGGAGCCACTCTGTTCATATATTTAAAATCAATACAATACTATGTGCTGAACACCTGAAACTTAGTTGGAGCTGTGCGTTACCTACATTGGTTAGAGAGAGAATATTACTTAGTCAATTTCATGATGTTGAATTCACGTTAGTATTTGTTGGAGGAAGTAGAATAGAGCTCCTTTCTCAATAACAAGGAATATTTCTCAAAAGTAAAAGACAACATGAAAACAAACAAAAAAAAACCCCACTTAAATAAAATTTTAAACTGCTATACTTTAATAATGTATGTATGGCTCCCCAAACAACATTAAATGAGCGCATCAACCCATTAGAATACATAAGTGTCATGCATTATGTTCTGACTTGTGTTGAGAGCTTGGTGTGCTAGGTAGGATGCTGCAGGGGGTTTCAAAGTAAATCAGTAATATTTTTAGGAGAGATGTAGCAGTGTGTGCCACCTGGATCCTGTTCATTGAGGCCTGCTGTGTCCTGGTTTTAGGTTTTATGCAAGGTCCTAGCAGGCTTACCCAAAGTATTGTGAAGTAGCTGTTAGAATCATGGGCACTCATAATTTTGTCAGAATCAATTCTCTAAAGTTCTTCAGGGTTTCCACTATGGTTTTCAAAATAATGGGGGAAAGTGAAGCATGGAAAGTCTGCAAATTTCGCAACAGTGCATGAAACGGGCATGCTCTTGTGTCTCCCCCCTCTGGATGTCCTTCAGCTGTCACTGCTTTCTGCTTGTGCCTCTACCTCCTTTCCCACAGGGGCGACAAAGCCACAGGGATTCAGTTTTTCTCAGTTTACACTACTCTCCTACAATATTAAATATTTGCAATCTCGCCAGCACTATCTTTGCCAAAATGGACTTTTCAGAACTCTCCCGGAGCTCTCGACGGCTCTCTTTAGTGTTGGTATTTCTCCAGTGGAACACTGGCCAGTGGTCCAGTCATGTGTAGCAGGCATGCTGATAAATACTGGTTTCCAGGCATCTAGTGATACATTTGTCAGCCTGTGACTAATTGTGTTTTTTTCCCCCCGTTTTTCTTTTTTCTTTCTGTGAGACGTGTTTGGCTACTACACATGAAAATGTTTCAAAAATACTTACCTAATTCATTCCCATTGATATTTGAAGCTCATTGATATGTATCCTTAACAGATTGTAGATTGTGTTAATTACTGAGTGACGTGTTCCATAAGTGAAATGTGTTGTACCAGTCGTTATGGTTACTTTTGAAGGCTGGGTTCTGTGTTTCATTTACTGTCCTCATTTTTATACTCTGATAGGAACTGATAAATTGCCTACCCAGCGTATTGCATTCTAATAGCTTCTTGCCAACTTGAATATCTTGCTCACCTTGGTGCTGGTAAGGATTGAATTGTCTCTAGGGAGAAGTTTTGCTATAGATTTTGAGTAAGAAATAACACACACTGCATTCTGAATGCTGGTGTTGTACTTCCAAGTATATGCAAGCTTAATGGTCTGCCTGTCTGTATCATTTTCTCCCGGAATGACAGCTTAATAGTTTTCCCGGTTGGATTGTGTTAAACCTTTAAAGGCTACATTCACTAAAACATATGTCTAGCATTTGGGCAGCCAGTGTCTGTGTGACCATTTTTGAGGAGTACAGCTTACCTCTGCAGCAACTATGTCTTGTTGCTAAGGTGACATTAGCCTGCATGTATGACACATCACAGGGGACCTGTTTATCGGTATGAAATTTATGCTTTACTTTAACAGCCAAAAATTGCTTTAAATCAACAGATAAAAGCTATGTTAAAATTCCATTCGTTTGGAGTTTTACTTTAAAGCATTGCAGGGTGTGCTGAGGTATATTTTTAGGTACCTTCTAATGGATTTTTGTAATAGTATAAATGTATAAAGATGACATGTGCAATATCTTTAAACATTTGATTTCATAGTTCAGTCTGACTTAGAGTGTCTCCCATATTCAGACCATTGTGTTAGCTTTCATGTATAGATAGGATTAATTTCTCACCATTCCTATAGATGCTTAGGCAGAGCATATCATGTGGGGAAGAGTCATAGACCCAAACCAGGGTTCCCTCTTAACAGGGCATCATATCTGTGACCTTCCATGTCCCCGTTTTGCTTGCCTCTCCTCTCCTGTGACAGGAGACTGCTGGTGATCTTGAAGTGGTGAGTAACCCTTTGGGAGAGGGGCCTTTAAGGTTTTAACAGGTGAGGAACAGTTTACTATTTTTGGAACATTGAGAAAAATATGGAGAAGTTTTTCACAGACCTAATCTTTAATTGGCTTAGTCTTTGCTGGTGCCATTTTTCGCCTGACTCAGCGGTGCCCCATGTGCCACAGACCATAATCTAGGGGCAGTTTTTAGTGGTAAAAAGTTGGGGAATCAGGAAGTGGAAAATCCAGCCTTGTGATTTTTTCCTGGCTTTGATTGGTTTAGCTTTCATATTGAAAAGTTGTTTAAACACTCGAGTTTCTTTTAGATGGAGAAGTACTTCTAGCAGATGGGAACTTGACAACTTTAAGCTTCTCTTTCTTTAAAAGAAAAGTGTTATCATTTATGTCTATTGTTTTTTATTTTAAAAACAGTTGATAGCAACCACCTTTTGAAAACACTATACTAATTTTAATGGAGTTCAGGAAAGTGCCAACTCTGTAAAGAAATTCTTAGGCAGTTGTATGTTTTCAAGTTTACCTCTGAGTATGTATGATCATTGAAAACTAAACTTGATTTTAACGGATATTTAATTGAACTACAAATGATAGAATTCTGTTTTATAAATTTGTAGTAATCTCAATATTGATTACAATATTAATAAAGTAAAATAATAAAATGCAATAGGGAAAACAGTTAGGAGTCTTAGCAGATTAAGACTGAATGGTGAAAAGCATATACCACATTGGGTTTCTGTTCCGCCTCATGAAGTGATTGGACTATATTCAGACAGGCAAATAGACGTGAATTCCTAGGTAGTGTGGCTGAAAATGACAGTGTTTCTTCATTTTATACACGTAAATGATTTCCAGGAGTCAGAGATACTTTTAGGCATAAAAATAATAAAATTAAGTACTTCCTAAATTAAGTGAATTAGTGTCCACAAAATCCGTGGTTCAGAGCAGGGGCCCTGCTGGTGTCTGTGATGCCTGTGATTCTGATCATGGTTTCTGTGTGCCTCTTCTCTGCATGCTCTCTTTTACTTGTTAGAGTGCAAGCTGGCCTCTCCACACATCCAAAGTAAGGTGATGTTCTGTTTCATCTGCCCTCTAGTTCTTGGCGTTTCAGGGATTTCTGGACTTGCTTCTACAGTTCTGATAGCATCATCCTCTATCTGAGAACGGCAGCACATTTTATGTTAAGCACACACAGGGATATTGGACTTGACCCCCTCACACCAATGGGCTATTTGTCATTCCGTCTGAGGTCCATTGTCTTGAAGTCTCAGAGAGGAGCTTTGCATGGGTTTTGCATGAACAGGCCTCTAACAAGGTGGCAGGTGGAGGCTGGCTTCCAGTGCTTTTAATGTAACCGTTTCCTCTGGCAGCCTGTGACCCAAGGGTGCCTCTGTTTTTGAAAGGAACCTTATGATATTATTTTAAACAATTCTATTTCTTGAGGATATATTATGGCCATAGTGATTTGCCAATTTAGCATTAATTCATGGACTTTTCCTATATTTTTATTTATTTAAACTTACTGAGAATACGTTCAGAACCTAAGTAATGTTTAACCTAGGTAATGTTTAAGATAGTGTGCACGTGCCTCCTTAACTACCATTTCTCAGTAGAAACAATTTCTGATCATGTAGAAGGAGGTTTTCTAATAACAGACATGTATCTTACCACTTTTCACAACTATCGTCCTTCAAGTTGGTTATTTTTCTAATTAACTTTATTATCTTTCCATGTTGTCAGTCTTTTCCATGGCTCCACAGTACTCTGTGGTGTTGGGTGCATCTGTGTAGCCATTTTCTTCCAGAGGTATGCTCAGAGGTCTTGATTCTGTATACTTGCATATCATGCTGCTTGAAATGTCAGAGTTGGAAGCATTTCTCTTATATCATTATATATGTATGTATATTTATCACCTGCATTTCTCCTACATTATAGATAGTTATCATCTGTTCTGTCTACCTATCTATCACCTCTTTCTCGTATAGAGTTTTAGCTCTGTAGGTTGCTGGAAACATAGACTGTTCATTCTGATTGCTTGTTGGATTTTAATATTTGTTCTAAATGTTGTCATTCAATCTTGGATAGGTCCAAACCTTATTTATAAAGTACATTATAGTACATTATTTGGAGTTTTAGTATAAAAGCAGCATGTTTGGAGAAGTCTCTTATTCTGATCTGTTACACATTAACCTACAGCACCTAGCTTGGGTGGTGTTAGCTGCTCCATTGGATATGTTGTCCTGACAGGACTCCGTGAGGAAGAGCTTTCACAGAGATCTGTGTAGCAAATGGATTGTTCAAGCTGATTCAGCAAGGCAAAAAAAAAAAAAAAAAAAAAAAATCTCTTAGAGGATATTTTTAAAACATGTTTGTTTGTTTCATTATTATAGAATGTTTTGTGTACCATCATTTCTAGCCTAACACATCAAAGTTTAATTGTGATTTTTAAAACTATTGAATTACTACAGCCATGGAAAGCCAAATGCTAGTTCAGGTTGTCAGATCATTGGAGGTGGTAGGTGTTTTTTTAATGCTGTTCTTACCATCTACTACTTAATAACTATAGTGACTTATTTTGGTTGTAGATCCTGCCCAGATCTTGAGGCATAACATCTGCTGGCTGAAGCTGCAGCCATTGTCTTTGAATTCGGAACTAGAATTGTCCAGATTGAGTAAAATCTTTTCTTTTAGACATATATTTTTTTTTCTTGAAGATTTCATTTAAAGTTCATTAAATAGAAAAGTCTTTAAAGAGGAGTAATAATGTTGATAGCAATTTAGAGAAGAATTTATCTCTTCTCTGCCGATATGATTTATTGTATTTTAAGCAATAACTTGTTAATTTTAGCAGTTTTTCCTTCCAACATAGCTGGCATCCTGCTATGATATTGTAGTCATACCTTTTGATTTTTGTTTCTACCTTGACTATCATGTCGTTGCAAGGCACTGAGATCACATCATTGTGATTACATCACTTTTCATGTTAAAGTGTGGCACTTCCTTAACCAGATATAACCCCTCATTTTCTTTTATTTATTTATTTATTTATTTATATTATTTATTTATAAAATTTTTATTCACTTTACATACCAACCACAGTTTTCCCCGCTCCCATCCTCCTGCTCCACCCCAATTACCCCTCATTTTCAGAGTTCCTTGTTACTGGCAAGTCCCTCAAGGGGGTGTCTTTTTCCTTCACAATGGTGTTTTCATGATGGTTTCCCTTTCCGACAATCAAAAATTCTTAATACTATTGTTGTATGGTCTTACATGTCATATGCTCCCAACCAGAAAAAGCACTTAAAGTAAAAAGGATGGAAAATATCGGACCAAGGTACGGACATAAGAAACAGTTATTCACTTATAACCAAAAAAAAAAAAAGTCCTATAAAATAGACATGCATTTTAAATTATATACTACACGGAGTTATAAATCTCATTTTTCTTTCATGCTAAGATTATAAGCTACATTAAAATTTCTTGAGAGTACAAAAATCCATCCAATTGAAAGGCATGTGTCAGAACTTACTAAACAAAATCAGCTTACTGCTCTTTATTGACGGAATTTAAGCAGTTTGTTTTTATTAGTGATTTAAAAGGCTATCATATGCTTCAAGTATGTATCCTCTTCAACATTGGGTTCCCCTTTTCTCTTTCAGTCTGTGGTCAAAACGGGGCGACTGCTCATCAGCCACGAGGCTCCCTTGACAGGCGGCTTTGCCTCTGAGATCAGTTCCACGGTCCAGGTAGAGTAACGTGGTGCTGACTTCAACATTTGTGCATTTGTGGGTGTCTGTTCCAGAAGGAAAGATTGCTTATTGCCAAATTCTGGAGTATGAACTTTTGGAATATGTGCATTTCCCATTGAGACAGTACAGCGTCCCTCACCTAATGGTGTAATTATAGCTCCAAAGAAGGAAATTTAAATCAATCAAAGTGGAAGACAGCCCTTTGTGGGGGAAGAAAAATAAGTTGTGTTTGCCACCTTACCAGGAAAAGGGAACTTTTTTTTCCATATTAACCTAATCATCCCCTTGTAACAAAATTTAATGTTGTTATGAAATATGCAGGTTATGAAATTCATCTTAGAAGTTACAGTATTCACCCTTAAGTCTGTCAAAATTAGCTGATTTAAAAAAATACTAATCAGTTTAATTAGTAATCACTGTGGGGGTGTTATTGGAAGTACTTGAGAAATGAATGAAACACTTTCATTTTTAAAATGTTCACTTAAGATACTGTGTAATAGAAAAATCCCTTTGAAGGGGATTTTACTTCACTTTTTTATTCATATATGTGTTATAAATATGTACCATGTGAAGGAATTATAGTTTTCCTTATTTTTTAATTTAAAAATTAAGTAATCAAAAGTAAACTACATGCATTTTAAACTCAGAATGTCTTTACATTTTTGTAAATGCTTTTTGTTCTTTTTTCTGGAATCACGATTTTTTAATTATTTAAATACATCTATGTAGACAATGCATGAGCATGGTATTAATAGTTTCATAGAAATTACAGTGAAAGAATAATGCTGTAAATCAGTTTATAATTTTTAAGCAGCAAATGACTTATTTCAATAAAATAGTTTACATGCTAGTTAGTTAAATTACATAAATTAAAAAAAACTGTAAAACTTATTTTAACAAAATATTTTAAAAACTAAAACTAAATTTAAATAATTATATACAATGAAAATGAAGATGTATATTGTCTATAGTTACTGAAAGGTTAAGAAAGGTGAATATTTGAGTTTTGTCAGTGTTTTGATTTTTCTGTTTACTTAAAACCATTTACGTGTCATAAATACTCGGTTTGTGTTATACCCTAATTATTGAGTAATATGACGTACTGAATCTTTTTAAAATGAGGCTGCGAGAATAATCACTGTAATACCAAGATGTTGTTTCAAGGCAGATGCAGAATTGGCAAAAAAACTGGATTTTCTGACTCCTGATAACTCTAGTGTATGTATTGACGACTGCAGGAGCAGAAAGATTGCTGCCGATTGGGACCCTAACAATCCAACTGGTTGGATAATCGCTCATAGCTTATACCAAATGTCATTTACATATAATTGTACAAGGAAAACAAGTAGAAGGTAGTTGGACGTGGAACTTGTGCCCCTTTGTAAAGATTTCTTCCTTCGGGCTTGCTTTTGAGATGTGGTCTCTATTGGTAGACTGCGGTAGAGTCTAGTACTAGTTTTTAGACTGGAACAGATTTAGGTAGATGATCTAATCTGGTGTCTCTTGATTTTGAATAATATGTGGACTCATGTTTATGGAAAAATAACTCTCCAGCCCCAAGAATACATTAGCAAATTCTCATTTCAGAAACTCAGGGTTAGGAGTTTAAACGCTGCCTGTTGCTGCTTGCCAGCACCAAAAATCACAAAGTGTGTGTCACAGTCAGGTCCTGAAATTGTGAGATGATTTATGGTGGTAAAAGTTGACGGAGAGATTACCCACTGTGTAATCGTATTTGTACCATGGCATGAATGCAGCAAAGCAAGGCATCTTGGACCCCACCGCAGTGCTCACAGACTGACCACAGCTCCTTAGACGTTCACAGGCACCCGAGACTTCATTAGCCTTAACTGGTTCCCTTTTCACTAGATGCATGTTTGTCACTAAAATGCTGTGACTGACAGGCTTATAATGACGGGAAAGGTCTTCAACTAGCCCAGGAATTTTGAGTCAATGTTGAGAGAATAAATACACAATCTTTTCTGAGAGTCTATGAGCCTCAAAAGGAACATAGAAACTTTGAATTAATTATAAAATTGTGTGTCTCTATAGAGAAATTCAGATAGTAAACTTCAAGGTGAATTAGGCAATATTGTAAAATTTGTAAGGGATTTGCATTGAATGTTTTGGGTAATTAGAATTTGGTTTTGTCTTAAGTCAAGCTTTATTTGTATAAGCACAGAATATTGAAAATGAATCTAAATAAATCTTAATGAGTGTGTTTGCCTTTTATTGCTGTTACCTATTGGTGAGGAAGCTTAAAAAAAGGAAGCTAGAGATGTGGGCTTTTGCTTTTTAGGAGTCGTGTTTAAAAACAAGTAAAAGTGGTTTTAGCAATTGTGTTATGCTTGTGTCCAGCTGAATGAGGTGGGAGCTCTGAACCTCCCGCAGTGAAACCTGGATCAGGTTGCTCGTGCTGCTGGTTGTTTCAAATGAAGTCACTGAAGTGAGCTGTAGTTGCTTTCACCATGTGGGGTGATTCATACTTCTGTATTTCTTTTTGATGTTTGAACCTTGTAAGGTCAGAAAACATAAAATAGGGTTATGGCACTGAAAGTCAACTTTCTTGGCAGAAGAGAAAGGACACGTACGAGGAAAATGTTTTCATTGTTGTTGGGGGAAGCAGCTTGAAAGTACGGATGCAAGTGGACTCTAGACGGGCTTACTCCTTGCTAAAATATCCAGCTCTCATTGCGTCAAAGAATCTTTTATATGAAATGCTTAAGTTACAGTATTGCACCCTACATGGCTTATTCTTTAAAATTGGTTATAAAATAATATCTTGAGAATAACTATAAAATAGTAAAATTACTGTCTTTAAATACACAAAAATGTGAAAACGCTTGGAAATCTGAAAATGTTTCATTTATATTTTAAATTATTACCTATAGTAAAAAAATACGCTTGTAATTTTAGCATCACATAAAAATAGCTTCTTAAGTTTTAAAATTGATATTATTAGAAGCTTCAGGGTATGCTACAAAAATTAAATATCTGACAGAAGAACACCTTGACAATATCATGGTATTATTGGCATTACTATGGAAAAATTATTTTTAGTTATAAAAATAAAATATGAGAAGAATGAATATAAAATGTAGTCCTAATTTATTCAGAAAACTTTAATTTACAGCAGATGGCTCTTGGATCAGGAAAGACTTTTAGAGTCCACATCTTCAGTCTTTTCAGAGCTGTTTCTTCTCTCTCATACTATCCCTTATATTATTACTAACATTATTATTAATAGTTTTGTTGTGAAATAATGCTAAACACATAATGCTAAGTCTGTAGAAATTGCTCACATATTTATTAATAGCCTCTTCTAAAATTCCTCTGTATTAGAAAATGCTGATAAGAATTAAAGAACATTAAATTTAATTTGGATATTAAGTGGGAGGCAGAAGAAGCTGAGGCCTGGTACATTTATCCCGCTCTGGGAGAGATTCTGTGGTCCTTCCTTCAAAGGCGCACTGTCTCTTAGCATCTAATTCTACATTCCCATCTGTTCTCACTTTGGGGTGCGGGAATGAATGTTTTCGCCCTCCCCTTTCATTTGACACACGATGGAAACTTGAAGTCCTGAAGTTATTACCTTTGAACCTTGGCATGTGAAAAAGTGGCCAGACAATAGATTTTAGATAATTCATTGACCTCTTCATTGAGGCCTTGAGCCACAATTTCAGTGTTTGCAGAGAAATGAGTTTTATGTCATGTTTGTATTCCTCTCAGCTTTTTATAACCACAGATTTTCAAAAACAGTATCTTTACTAAAAAAAGAGCATTAACTTCACCCCTTTTAATTTCCCCCAAATTAAGTTGTATTATATATTTGTGAACCTGGTGTCCAGCACAGTAATTACACATTTAACTGTTCAGGGCAAATAGCTTGAGGCATTTTCACAATTTTAGATACATAGTGTGATTCCTGAAACATTCTGAAAATCAACCTTTGTTATTAGCTTCCCTCACATTACCATAGACTCTGATATCATTATGTGATAATAAAAAAATAGGCTTCTCTGCCCCCCCCACTCCTGATTCAGTACTTAATAAGCGTACCAAACGTTTTAGGTTATTGTGGTTGCTTAAAGCCCCCCCCCCCTTTAAACACATGGAAGCAATAACTTTGCATTAGAGAGTCCAACTGGAGAGGATGGTAACTTTCCATACCATTGTTTTATCCTTTCTGTGCGGTCTCCTTGCCGAGAATAAGAACTCCCTCCCTCTCTCTCTCTCTCTCTCTCTCTCTCTCTCTCTCTCTCTCTCTCTCTCTCTCTCTCTCTCTCTCACACACACACACACACTTTTGTAAGGTGATTAGGTTTCAATAGTTTGGAGGATTTTTATAGAGTACGCGCAAATCATTGAGTGAAAGGAAAGTTTTGTGCTCCTGACAGAAGGAATTTTGCCTTTCTTACTGTTTCATGTTAGAAAGCATGGTTTGGCAATTTTTTTTCCCTTATAAAATCATTACTACCAAATATATAAATACTGTATTTAAGCATTTAGGTATGAAAGAGAGGACAGATTCTAAATGATTTTGCATTTTTGCCACCGTGGTAAATTTATGTATTATGTTGATCAATTAAGAATCATCAAGATACTAACAAATTTTTAAAAAGTGTTTATTAGTGACAAGTTAGCAACAGACAAAGCAGTTAGGGGAATTGTACCCCATTTTAAAAGATGGAACTGGTTAGCATATAGTGTTTGACTGTGAGCCGGATTTTGTTTTTGCTTCTGTTTTTTGTTTGTTGTTTAAAATTACATGTATGACATGTGTTCATATTACATCCCATGTATTTATCTATCTAAAGTATAAATGAAAAAATGTGCTGGGAAGCAGAAAAATTAAAAATAGAAATTTTATATATTATATGTAAAAATACAGAGCTTTCAAAATTCCAGACAGAAAACCTGTGCTGAAACAGCTGATCAACCCCAGCCTCAGGCATTGTCTGCCTTCTTCCAGACAGAGGAGGCTGCAGTCAAGCCCAGCTTCCCTTGGATGTTTGTTTTCCCACAGTATTCTTATGTAGATGTCACAGGCACAAATTGACTGGATTAGGAGGCCAGACATTTAGAATGTGATTAGGTCGTGAAGGTAGCTGCTCAGAAATGGGATTGGTGACCCTCAGAGGCTGGCCAATTTGTCCATCAAATGGGGATACAACAGGAAGGTAGTTAGTTCTCAGACAAGCAGAAACAGGAGCTTGAGCTGGACTTCCTAAAGAGCAGTTTTGCACCGAGGTCTGTTGAGTAGTTTTTGGGAGCGAGTGGCTTCTGTGGCCACGTATGGCAGTCACATCTGAATGTCTCCGGGTTGCTCTGTGGGCGGGTCTGCTCATGGGTATCCGGAGTGAAGCCCCCATTGCGCTCTGGCCCATCTCTCCCCCTGTCTTCTGTGTGCTCCTTTCCACACCCGCCTCCCCTGCCCTCACTATTTTTTGGGGTGCCATAGGGGGGGTCAGTCTTTAGTAGTTTGCATGGCTGTTCTTGGATTCCTTGGCTCTGACCTACTGTTGAGCTTTAGACGTAAAATTCCTTTTCTTTGCTAATTTTTTGAGGTGATACATAATATAATAAAACGGTTTTATCTGGAAGAATTTATACAGGAAAGAGTGAGAACAGGAAGCCATGGAGGGGTTTTGTCAGCTCATGGAAGCTAGCTTCTGTCAGTGCAAACGCTTTGCTTGCTGAAGCTTTTGGTGAACTTTTTACTTCTTTGTCTCCAACCTCTCACCCTTCATCACATTCTGCTCTTTATTCTTTTAAAACATCAATTTGCCCACCCTCTGCTTGAAAACCTGCAAGGATGCTCTTCTGTTGCAGTAGTAATCTGCTCATAGAGACTTTGATTGCCTACAACAGTGGGTCCAGTTAGGTTTCTTGCATCTTTGTGTGATCCCCATGTGCTGATTGCACTGACTGGCTCTTTTTTATGTTTTCTTAAATTTGTTTTTCATTTTGTATACTAACCTCAGTTACCCGTCCTTCCCCTCCTCTCGCACCCTCCTCTCCCTTCACCCCCATCCATACCTCAGAGGGGGTGAGGCCTTCCTTCTTTGGGGAATCAACAGTGACTACCAAGTAGAGGTATAGTGTTGACAGTAGGCCTTTATTATATTGAAGCATACTCCTTTTATTTCTAGTATCTTTAGTTTTATGTTAAATGCATGTTGGATTTTGCCAAAGGCTTTTTCTACATCAGGTGGGACAGTATTGTGATACATGTGCTTGGTTCTGTGTGTATAACGTCTTATTTTGATCTATTCAGATATGTTGAACCATCTGTACATCCTTGGAATGAAGCCAGTTTGATCCTAATATATGATCTTTGTAATATGCCATTGAGTTTATGGGAGTCAAGCTTCCTGAGTTTAAAAGTTCCTTTACTCCCTTCTGCTAGCCTGGTGCTTAGGGCCACTTAGGTCATAAAGCAAAGACTCAGTAAGTGATTTAAATGAATTGTTTGTGCCCTAGCATCACTCTTGGAAATTTATTTGAAGGTGAGTGATAATCTTGCTGGGTTTTGCTGCACATAAAAATTGCTGTTAGAAAAACTGGTAGGTGAACTGCTTATTTTTACATCACCACTCCATTGAACAAGAATCCATTGTGGCTTGTGCCTGTAAACTGTGCAGTGGACACTGCCATTATGTGCTCCCGTCCCTCACCTTTCTGCATTGTGACCTTTCAACAGTTTCTTTCAAATAAACTGCGGGAGCTTTTTTTCCTTCTCTTTCTCTTCAAGTCTAAGGGAGGTATTTGTATTCACATGTTTCTCATTGAAGTTTCATAGGCTCATAGAGTCAGTTATCTGAAGGAAGCCATTCCTGTATGTCATCAGTTACAGTGGCTTTTATAAATTGGTACCTTTAAATAGTTCCTTTAATACTCAGAGTTTTATTTTCACCTAGTGTTATAGCCCTCAAAAAATCTCATTGTATCCTTGAAGAAAATTACCAGTGATTTAAAATATTTCTTTATAGGTCAGCTTCCCTGACCATTTGAACAAAATGCCCAGTAGAAATAATGAAAGATGTTTATTCTGGCTCATGGTTCTAGAGCAGTGGTTCTCAACCTTCCTAATGCTGTGACCTTTTAATCCACTTAGTTCCTCACATTTGTGGTGACCCACCAACCATGAAATTATCTCATTGCTACTTCATACCTGTAATTTTGTACTGTTATGAAACATAATTTAAATATTGGGTATGCAGGAGATCTCATATGTGACCCCAAATGGTGTAGAGACCCACAGGTCAAGAGCCACTGTTTTAGTGGGTGTGGTTCAGGGTTGACTTGGCCCCCCATGTACTTGGGCTGGAGGTCACGGCCGAAGAAAGGAATGAGAAAAGAGTCTCCATTGTAATACAGGCCAGAAAGCTGAAAGGAAAAAGTTGCTGCTCTGTTGCCTCCCCGCCCCACCCCCTTTTACTTCGTCCAGGGCCCCAGCCCACTGGACAAGACTGCTTAGCAGAGTTGCGATGAGGTCACAGGTCGTGGCCACCCCTATGTTTTGATAGGTTTAAATTTCTTTCACCCCTCCATTTCTTTCCTGAATCAACTTTAAATTCCCAGCTGATGGTTTTGATAGTGTAAAACACATATTTTAAAACAGACGCGTGATGTCTTGGTCTTTGCTGAGCTGGCTTCAACATTCCGATTGTCCTTAAAAGCATTTTTCCTCCTGTGTTCTGATACTCTTTACTTTTGCTAGGAATACTTCTAAGCAGCAGTTAAAGAAACTGCTTTGTCTTTCATCTCATTTCTTAACAGTCTCCTGCCTCTGTACTCAGCCTCTAAATTTATACCCTTTATTTCTTTAACCATGCATTTTTCTGGGCATGGGTTTCTACCCCAATGTGCATAGCAGACCATCTTGAATGTATTTTGTGACTAATATTCTAACATCGCATAATCCTATATATTTTATTAAAACCACCTTTCATGCAGCAGATCCAAAAACAGTTCAAGTACATTAAAATAAGCACTGCACATACGTTGATAAAGTATCATAGAATATCGAATATGATGGAATGTTTAATTATGTGGGCAGCTAATAACTTAATAAATTAAGTGCAGTATTTGCTTTAGCATGACCTACATAGTTTAACAAAATAGGACCCAGATTGACCAGTGGTTAAATTGAGTCTTGGGAGCTACAGCAGCACAGGTGGTAGCTTCATTCTTCCATAGAAAAATGACACATGGCTATATCTTAGGCTGTTTGGAGAACCCTGCCTTTTCTCTTGCTTTTTCCTGCCTTCTTATCTCTCCATATTCATCTTTTCCTTCCATCTTTCTTGATAGTTTCTCCATGCCAGCCTTAGCAAACATGCAAATCTTTGTAGAGAATTTATAGATCATTTCTCATCATAGGTAGACTAAGCAACATTGAAGACAGTTGTTTGTACTTATGAGAACTTTCTGTACCCAAGTAGGCAAGAAACAGAAGTCCCTTGTGGTGCTGAATAAAAGTTAAGGAATAAGGTTGTATGCAGGCAATCCCTCCTCTTAAAACAATCCTTTATCATTTGGATAACACTTTTAAAAGTTGAGCTTCTGTCAGTAAGAGTGATGTACGTGTTAAGGCAGGGTGATTCCCTCTACATTACCTTTTGTCATAAAGAACGCGTGAGTTAATGCTTTGCTGGAGATTTTCTCAAACAGGTGGTATTGAGAGGGTGGACACATGACTTATCTGTGCTGTTAATTTTCCCTGAGGATATCGTAGCTAATAGTAGATAAACTGATGCTCATAGAGGGTGATTTCTTAACACCAAAATTAACAGCACAGCACAGCACAACACATGGCTAAGAGAAACATTATTCGCAACATATGAAATGAAGAAAAAAAATACCAGACAGACAGGGATCCATAAAAGCATTTAAAAATAAGTTCTCATAAGATTGAGCTAAATTGTCCTTTTAGAAAATGTCCTTTTAGAAAAGCCCTCAATTTGAAAATGCTGGTTGCATTATTTGAAGAAATCTCTTAAGTACTTACACATTCATTTTTCTTATCCCTTGCGTCGTTACTCAAGACTAAGGAAAATGTTATTTGTTCATTGCCAAGGAAACATTGTGTTCATGATCTATCATTCATCATCATCGTGTTACCTTATTGAAAACCTTGCCCCGAAAACTAGCACTTGACTCACCAGCTCTTGGCTTTTCATGTTGTCTGTGAGGATGGGCTAGAACAGGAGTCCATTATGCTCATGGGCTTAGAGGAAGTGTAGATAGGCATATACGGTGGAGGACAGTTTGTCTTTGAAAGTCTATTGCTTAGGACTGTAGAACTATCAGCTTCTCTACCATCTATAGCCTTTCAAAATTTTGTAGATTATGGCTTGTCTATATTAGTGAAAATTTCTGTTACTGTGGTGTGTGTGTGTGTGTGTGTGTGTGTGTGTGTGTGTGTGTGTGTGTGTGCCCTGACCCGTGGGGCCTAGTTATTCGTGGGTTGACGTGGGCTAGAACCAGAGAATAATGGGAGAGAAAGAAGAAAGGAGACCAAACAGTGCATTTGTCAAGGTCTAACTTTATTGATGGAAAAAAGGAGTTTTTAAAGCAAAGCGGGGAGGAAATGGGGAGGGGTAGCAGGCAGGGAGGAAATGGGGAGGGATAGCAGGCAGGGAGGAAATGGGGAGGGGTAACTTCTGCTAACTTCTGGGTCTTGGTAATTATCCCAGACAATAAACATCAGACCATAAACGTCTGCTTATCTTAGTTCCTGGCCAGGCCCATCTCAGTTCTGGGCACTCGGTTTATCTCAGTACCTGGGATGAGTGGAAGAGACCACCTGTCGAGCAGGTTCCTGTATACCAAGATAAGGCTCAGCAGTCAAACAATTTAAAGACAACACAATAGCATACAGTATCCAGACTCTCTGTGTGCTTTCTATCTTTACATGGCTTTTTAAATTATCATTATAACTGTTTTCTTTTACTTTTCCTTTTTAAGACAGGCTTTCTCTGTGTAACTTTGGCTGCTCTTGAATTCTGTGGACCAGGCTGGCCTTGAAATCACAGAGACCTGCTTGCCTCTGCCTCCTGAGTGCTGGGATTAAAGGCGTGAGCCTTTAATCTTCCTTTTTGTTTTTTTGTTTTGTGTGTGTGTGTGTGTTTTGTTGTTGTTTTAGCTTTGTTTTGTTTTTGGAAACACCTTATTCTCTTTCTTTTTCTCAAACAAGTTTATGTATATTTTTAAACTCACTGTAAACCTTTAGAGGTTATACTTCATCTGAATCTGCCTTTACTCTAAATCTCAACCTTTTTCTAGCCACGAGTCTTTCATTTGCTCAACAACATTACTAAAATTAAAGCTACAGCTGTTTTAGCTGCCATCTACCCAAGATGGCCAGGGTACATTTACTGCCAGCACTGAGTGCATGCTCACCGCCTTGGTCTATGCTGCTGTCAAGCAGCATGCTGCCAGTTTGGAGAAACAGTCACTGCCATTGCCAGCTGCTTGTACACACCATTTTTATTTTCACCAACATTCTTTATGCTGCTGGACATTTGTCTTGACTTCTTAGGCAATAAGAGATCCACATTTTGTATCATGTTATAATGTATTAAGGGCTGAATCTGTTTATGGTGTTGTGTGTGTGTGTGTGTGTGTGTGTGTGTGTGTGTGTGTGTGTGTGTGTGGTGAGTGAGAGAGAGAGAGAGAGAGAGAGAGAGAGAGAGAGAGAGAGAGAGAGAGAGAGAGCACCCTGATGATCTAATTGCCTCTGGAGACATCATCACATATACACCATACATACATACATACATACATACATACATACATACATACATACATACGTGTGTGTGTGTGTGTGTGTGTGTGTGTGTGTGTAAAGCATGCACATAATATTTGGAAAGCTGTACTTTCCTAATAAGTAAGCATCTCTGAATCCTGGGGAATTGATGATGAAAATTCACCATCACATCTGTCTTCTGGAGATCTGCAAGGCAAGCATTTCAAATATAGATTTATTATCATTGGGTTGGTTTCAGTCATTAGGACATCAGACACAGGTACTGTCTATCGAAGGGCCTTTATTGAAGGAGAGATGCTCAGGTGCACATGGAGTGACTGCAGAGTCTGTGCTTCTGTGCCAGGGAGATGAACTGAAGGTAGCTGAGAATCTGCACCTGATGCTTCTTCCTTCAATACCTTGGTTCTGGTCCTGAAAATGCAAACAGCATTTTCAGGAAGCCTGTAAATTTCTATTTATCTGTCTGACCAGGCATGAGGACATAGAGGACCTGACTGGTAGTGGAAGTAATGGTGATCCTTTACTTCATTTTCCAAATTAGAAAAGCCAACATGAAACAGGGTTCATTCATGCAAATGGGGTTGTGTACTTATTCCCTTAAACTGCTTTATAGAAGATGCCACTTTTTACATTGTGCCATTTTAAGTAAAGGGTCCAGGATGATGAAGGTAAGGGTACATAGAATTTTCTGTAAATCACATTTGGTCTCTTAATGCCCAACAATCTGAAACCCACGACCAATAACTTAAATGCTAGATTTGGTCTCAGTGGTCATGTCTTTTAAATGTGATATAGATAAAATTCACAGTGAATTTTTACTCTAGAAACGATTGTCTGCCCCTTCATATGCTTAGCAGTCACCAAATAGCCTGATTATCATAAGTGACCTTAATAGTTTCAGAACATCAATATTTTCTATGTGTTTAAATTAAAATGTACTTTTTTCTACCAAACTGGGTATATAGTAGCTAGTATTATGCACAAAGTAAAGATAAAAATATATTCCAGTGACTTAATATGCCTTTAACTTTTTAATAATGTTACAAATCAGCACTTGCAGAAAAATAAACGAACCTATTAGTACTTATTTTCTCTTTTTTTATGAGGCTGGGTTTTTTTTTTTTTTAAGAATTGCTAAAAGGGCAGACCACATTATTCTCTCACTGCAAATCAGAGCTATGTGGAAAATCATTAACCATTTGTGTGTTTATTCTTTCAGCAAATTTTCCATTGCGTTTAATCCTGTTACCAAGGGTCTAAAATTCTATAGAAACCTGTTTAGTAACACATAGCCTCAGAGAAAGAAAACAGTTGGAAAGATCAAAATTGTCTGAAAAGTAGTGGCTTATGAACAAATGAATATAAACACACACACACACACACACACACACACACACACACACACACACACACACGCCACAGAGAAATGTGACTGCATTTCTTAGAGTGTTCTGTCATTGTTTTCTATTTTAGGATACCATATTTTGAATAAGACTTTATAATATGAATATGGTTCATACTGAATTAAGTACTTCTCAAAGTTAACTATTGAAAGTTAATTCACCTTTAGCTAGCAGCTAGAAGTAACAGTACATATAGGGGACAGCAGACAAATGGGAGCTAGTTTCTGTTCAGAAACAATGGATGCCAGAAGACAGCGGTATCTTTAAAAGAAAAGAAAAAAATTAATACCCTATCCTATATCTATATTTGTTGAACTCTCCTAAAATATGCCAGAAGAAATAATAAAATTGCACAAGTGGTACACAGTCTGTACCTAGCATGGGCACATATGAAGTGACCTTGATTGCTGGTAAGGTTGTTACTTTCTTTACACGTTTAATCTGAAATGAAACTGTATTTTCATGTCCAGTTTTCTCAAGCCTACATAAATTATGATAACTGAAAGCATGTTGTTTGAGTTTTAAGAGTAAAAGTCTGGACTCTGGAAGCCTTCAAATGCTAGTCTAAGCCACTATCCTTATTTTTTAAAGAGACAAGAAAGAGTGAAAAGCTGAGAAAGAGATTTATTCATTGGGGCCACATCTGGAGGTAGAGATAAAAAGGACTAGGGGACCTCCAAGTTCATCTTTGTAGTTCTGACATGAGGTTGGGGTTTAAATAGAGGACACAGGTAGGCATAGCTATGCCGTCCTGCCTGGTCAAGGTGTAGTCCAGTCCACCACTGACCCCTCATTGTCACTGCCCTGGTCTCTCCTGCAAAATAGTTGTAAGTTGTCCAAACTGTGTGAAGACTCTTCCTGGAGCACAGGTTCCTCCTCTGGCTGGTGACAGGCATTAGCATTTTTCTTCTCCCAGCATATGATTTCCTGGGGTAATTCCAGTTACTTGGGGACCATTATATCAATAGTTTTGACAGCCAACCTAAGAAGGGAGGAGAGGTACATGTGTATCTCTTTGGAATATATTCTATCTTGCTAGGACAGTCACAGAGTGCATTGACATATAAGCAGTGTTGTGAGAACCCTATGGTCATTTTAGATGGGAAAGATTTTGCTTTGTATTTTTCTGCAACACAAGTTTTTCTAAATCTTAAATGCCCCTCAGATATGCATATTTTTTTCTCCAATAGGTAAGAGATCCCCCCCCCCCCAAATTGGCAATATCTCTTTGTATCCAAAAGTAGACAATATCCAGAAAAAAGAGAATTTTTAGCTGGGCATGGTAGAATTCGCGACATGGGAGGGGAAGTAGTTCAAGGTCATCTTCATCTGGATAGTGAGTTGGAAACCATCCTGGGTACCATTAGACCCTGTCTCAAAAGGGGGGAAAAAATCTCAGCCTGATGTAGTGGTATGGGCTTGTAATCTCATAACTTTAGCAAGAGTTGTATGGTAGCCTGGCAACCCAAAGAGACCTTGTCTTAAAGTTAAAAAAAAAGAGAGATGTAAAACAACATATTTTTGTATATTTTACAGTATAAATTCATCCTATATTATTTATAGGTATGATATAAATATGATATAAATATGGTATGATAGCGTGTACCTTTAATCCCTTGAGAGGCTAGGACTGTGGAGTAATGTTGAGGGTAGCCTGTGCTACATAGCAAGCTCTTGTCTCAAAACAAAAAGACAAAAGAAAAATAAGCTAGAGTGTGTTTGTTGTGCTTCAGTGGTGTGTTTCAGACCTATGTGGGAATGTCACAATGAAAACCTTCAGCAAAGTGTCTTGCATGGATTGAACCATCTTTCACATTCATGGTATGATTAAGCTATCACATTTCTTTATTTTTAAGCGAATCTTGATGTTTTAGAATTTTGTGAATGATCTCTTCAGAATGGCAGAAGTTCAATACCCTCTTTTCCTTACAATAACATTGTCACCTTGAGACATGTTGGTGGGCTGGGCATTTGAAATGCTGACTTTCTGGCAAAAGCAATGTTGTCAAAGAGAGGACAAAATTGTTTTCAAGGAAAAGGAAAACAGTGCTTGTTGGATTTTGCTGCCTAAGAAGCAGCCCGGGCTCTCTGGCTGGTGAGACTTGAAATAAGCAGTTGGTTCTTTCCATAATTGTGTTTTTTTGTTGTTAACTTCAAATTCCAATTTGGGCTTATCTGGTGATGTTCTTAAAGGAAATATATGGCATGAATTTTGCTGACCTGCGCTGGGAGCAAATGTGTAATGTGGCCATGTGGAGAGTCATGGCGTGTATTGGAAACCTTTGATCTGTAGGATTAGCAGCTACACTGGATTCACAGGCATGCGTGACACAGTGATGCTTTAAAAAGAAGTGGGCATGCTGGTGGGCACGGGAGAGGGGCTTCTAGGAAGCTGATGCAGTCATGGGAGAAATGTGTTCACTTGATGATATCTTTGAGCTCTGATTCTGTCTTGTCCCATGGTTCCAACAGCTGGATTTTCATCGTTTACATCAGAACTCACTAGTATGGAGACAGTACCCATCAAACCCAGTATTCCTGTGAAATAGACAATAAGCAAATGGCTTCCCTGAGAAGCTCATTTAGTCTGATTTTTGTCCCTCTTAAAATTTTATCAACATTGTTTCCTCTGCTATTTCTTGTCATACCCTTGTCTATACACATCCCAATATCTATTGCTGGTTTCTTTGTGTTAAGGACTTGGTCATAAGATGGCTCCATATAGTGCTTTCATTGTCACACAATGAGCTCAGGTCCTTAAGGCTGCCTTTCTTTATTGATGTACAAGAAAACTCACTTAGGTAAATCTCCCAGCACAGGAACAGGCTGCTCTGAGAAGAGAGTCTGAGAATGTTCAACTACTTGATCTTGCATACCTCATGTTTAAAAACCCCAAGGCAAAGTGCTACCTTTTTGTTTTTTCTTAAAGAGCTTTGTTTGTATATTTCTCTCTTAACCCACAAGGCACTGATTTGCTAGTATTCTGTTTAGAGAAGATGAAGACCATCTGAGTTAAAATATGATAAAGGACATGTATCCAATATTTACTGAGCTATCACCCATCAGACTCTTTACCAGGGTTATTTTATTAGTAGTATTGTTAAAGCTACAACCCAAAACAATACTATGAAATTGGAACTACTGTCATCTCCACAGGTGAAATTATTGAGTACAGAAAGCTATACAACTTGATGAAAAATCACATTGCAAGTAGATAGCTGATTTCAACTGTGGCCAAGTAATTCTAAATAGTTGAATGGCTCAAAATCTGTCTTTTATAGAAAAAAGATGCAATAGCTGCCTTTAAAGTTGAAAAATATTTCAATTAAATATTTGTCGGCATGTTTATTATGTTTTGAACACTGGGATTAATCTTGTGATAGTCATTTAAGTATGTCCAATATAAGTTTTATTGATGGAAAAGCCAACATTTTATATGATCTTCAGCTTAATAATCTTTGTTTTTGTTTTGGCTAAACAGCAAGGTAACTTTACAAGGATTATAAAATGATCCAACACCATAAAGGTTGCTTTGTCATACTTGATCTATTTTAACAAGCATAAGTAGGAAGGACTTTTAGTGTCATTTCACTGTGTTTACAAGAGCTAGATTTTTATAATTTGTATTTTACGGGCTTATGGATAATAACCCAAGTTTTCAAATTGCAATAAACATCCATACTGCTGGCAGGAGGAACTTGGAGAGCCCACCTCCATATGCTCAGTTCTTCAAAGATGTAGATGTCTGACCTGAGGCTGTGCTCTGTGTGTGGAGAGTTTGAGCTTGACTTTGCTATTCAGCTGGTGTTTCCCAGTGTTCAGACGCTCCCTGGCTGAATAACTGGAGTTATAACACAGGGGATCGTAACAATATCTTATTGTCCTTCAAAGCTTTTATTTATTACATTCTGGAGGAATGTACAAAATAAACATTAAATATAAAATAAGAGTATATACAACAAGATAATGCCATGTTCTCTCTTGAATTTTTTTTTCCTGCATTTATCAAGAAACAGAGACAGAGGTCATGCAGAAATACTATTCACTGTGGTGATGTTTCTGAAGGCTGTGTTTTTACACTTGTTTCTTAGTTGTGTGACTTTGCAGTAGCACAACTGCACAACTGAGAGTGCGACTCATCTTCTGTGCCAACTGGGTCTTTTGACTGTGATGGTATCACACTTCCACGTGCTTGGTTTTCAGTTTCACTAGAGGTAGTTCTATTTGCATTATTGTGAATAGAGTTGGGTGGGGGATTGTCCATTTGTAGGTGAAAGTGCTATCTAGGTAGGTTGGCAGAGTCTGTGGATCCATCTGGAAGAAGAGGGAAAGTCCTCACCTATGATGCACCTATTATTAGGTTTGTATTCTACTTCCTGTTCCCTCTGTTCTGCCAGCTTTGATTTTTTTGTGTAACATTTAGTCATGCTTGCATTAATTGGAGCAGAGCATAGACGTAACTGCTCTTAGATTAGATGATGTTGCATGCCCGGGCTGGTATTTCAGGGAAATCAGTTCATCCTCTTTTCACCCTAAACTGTTATTAAGGAGGTGGCATGAACTTCTCAGAAGTCACAAGGAAAATTGTACATGGCCTCTTAACAGCTCAAGAAAATGAGATGCAGCCTAGCACCGCAAATGCCTTTGAGACTCCATCAGAACCCGTTCATTCTCCTCACTCCCCCAAATTAAAGAAAGAATCACCCCCCCAATACACACACATTCTTGCACATGGGCATCTAGAATTGTTTTCTTACATGTCTTTAACCTGTCACTATCTCAGAGACCATTTGCACTGCCCTGTGCATAGAAGTTACCTTGAAGGTGATGCCTTTGCTGAGCCCTAGCAGCACCATAGGGCCCCTGAGCAGGTTGATCTGCTGGTGACTGTAGGTGGCTATTTAGTCCCTGGATCAGTTTCTACATGGAAAAACCAGAATAACCATAGTGCCTCTTGGGTGAAGTCATTGTTAAGATAAAATGAACCAGCATGGTAACACTGGGAGAACATTGCCTGGCATTCATTGTACAGTAAATATTAGCTGTTGTTGTTGTTGTTATTTCTCTGCATTGTTTTGCTGCTCAAAAATACTCTTACTCTTGTATTACTTTCTGATAATACTTTGCATTTGGTTTAATTGTACCTTAAGTGTAAAGAGTATAGCAGATTTAATTAATCAGTGTAGACAGAACCTCAGGAGTATCTAGGGTTAAAATGCTGTGTTTCTCTTTAAAGAGAACTATCTGTTTATTTGAGAGGTACCTTAAACACACTTAACCTAAACATGATTTACTAGTACAAACTTTGTTGGCTCTACAGGCTAAACAGAGATGGGGTGCCTGAAGACTTTGTAGAGAATATAGAATTATCTCTACAATTTGAGGAATGAGTAGAAATGTCCCAGATAAACCAATAGGTGCCTAGACAAACCAGCCATTATAGAAAATGCAAGAACTTAATATATGTTACAAGGTTGTGACAATGTGTGTGTTGATGGAAAACCATCATAAAGAACATAAAAGAATTTTTTTTTTTTTATTGGCAAGTGACTGGAAATTTCTAGAAAGAGATAAACCAGGTAGTGGGGGTTTAGCTTTAACTTTTCCATGAGTCACATGCTGTAGATTGAAGTCAGTCATCAGCGTTCCCTTACCTCCTTCCTGACCCTCACCTCTTCCTGTGGGTTGGCTTCATGCCGAGTCCTATGGGACACTGTGGAGGCTATTGGGAATAGATGAGCACCTGGTGTGAGTAAACCACAGCCTGTTCCTGGGAGGGAAAGGACAGTTTCCAGAGATTCATGCAACCAGGCTCCAGCCCATCCCAGACCAGTGCTGAAACGACTTTTCTGAGCTTGCCACAGAGCCCTGGCCGCCCCAGCCTCCCCTGCCAGTTAAATTACATAACTTCAGTGCTGTCGGAGATGTGCTCTCAATCTTAGAAGTACTTTTCACATTCAGCGTTCCTCTCCCAGAAATGTAATAGCATTGGGGAAATCAATTTTATTCACTTGGAATAGGGTTAGAAGTTATTACTTAACACTGTGTCTTCTTCTGAGGTATTTTGTATTACATCATGATTACTTTATCTGTAAAGCAGAGATATTCATGGCTAATAGACATGGATCTGTGTGATAATGTGTGCAGAGTCCCTATCACAATGCAAAATAATAGTGATGTAATGAGGTTGTATCTCCTTTATTCTTTCCTCAAAGCTGGATTCATCCAGACTCTCTGCCAGTGTTTTTACTTTTAGGGCTAAAAGTTCTTTGTTACCTATATTTCATATATATATATCCCCTTGGAAGAGCCTAAGTTTTCAGTTCAGTGAATTGAAACTTAATAGTTTTTAATGTGTGTTAATTCCAGTCTTGTGGAAAATAACAAGACCATCATTGAAAGGCAACAGAATTATAAAATGTATCTAGCTGTTATAGAAAACATGTGAAGTGTTTACTTAAGGCATACTTGTTCTTTTATAAAATGTGCCGTAAATACCGAATTGATATATTAAATATGATTATCTCATTATTTTTAACAGAATATGAAGCACACATTTCATAATAGAGGAAAATTTTTATTTGTACGTAAAACACTTTTTAAAAAGTTATTAAAGTTTTAGGAAATTCATTCATGGAGCTATGTCTAGATGAATTTTGAAGACTTCATGTGATGAACTAAAATAAAAATGGATAAATATAAATCATTCCCGAGGTAAACTTACAAACTACTTTATAATTTAACAGAGCTAAGTAGTCAATTTAACAGAGCTAAGATTTTTCAAATCCAAAATACTGCAAAGGACTTAGGGCTCCTGGCTGAAGGAGGGACACTGAACTCATGAACTATTTTTAATAATAGTTAAAAAAAAAACAAATACATTAGTTACTTATGGGATAGGAAAGATCCTGTTTCTAGAAAACAGAAATGACCGCTGTGAATCATATATGCTCAAATAAGCATTGGTTTAATTCTTTCCACTTTCCCTCAGATGCCTGTGTTTACCATTTTTATAATTTTGAGTTGTGCTCAAAATTTTGTTAAAAATCTTTAGTGGGTGTGATATTCTATTGTTTGCAAGCTTCGACACAGTGGTTGACTACTTAGTTAACTTTCTCAGGACTTTAAGCCTCAGTAGAATGATGAAATAAGCTTTTACTAAACATTCACTGTTGAGTGTGCTTTTCTCTCATGCCACACATCACAGGTAGCATCTGTCATTACATTATCCTGCTTAGTCTTGTACACAGGATTATTAAATATTATTCCTCAGGTTAAATTGGGGAGAAATCCCTGTGGGTAGAGTTTCTTATTCAGTGATTTTTTTGGTTATAAACATAAATACATAATTTAATCCAAGTGAAATAATACACTTTATACCTGCCAATATTTTATAACACCACATTTCTTTGGAAATACTTTTGTCTACTATTAATAACATGGGTTATTAAGAATCAATTTTAGTATTGGCGTTATTCAGAAGTGCATTTTGTCTACTGATTTTGTCTTATACTTTCATTCTTCATCTTTGATTTTATTGAAATATTTTCTCTGAAATACTGTATAACAATGGATTTTGATAGTTTCAGTTGAAGTATAAATAGTGACTTACTGTTCATTTGACATAGTTCTTCACTGGGACAATGTAAAGAATAAACTGTTTAAATAAATGTGGAGCACCTACCATCTCTTGCCTTATAGAAGACATAGAATGAGTGGAACGCTATTTCCCTTCCAGATGACATCAGAAGTTAGAGCACAAACGGGTCTATGAAGCAAAATCACATTAGAGGGTTTTAAAAAGTGAAAGTATCCATATGGGCCATCTCTGCCGTCAAGCGTGTTGTCAGACTCGGGTAGCTTCTAAGATTTCCTTCATGTGCTGCGAGTTCCAGATTCTGGAAGAGTGGAGATAGCTGGCCGGTTTCCATAGGTAGTATAATTTCAAGTTTAGCATAATTTAGTTTGACAGTTAAATCATAAAACAGATGTTAAAACATTTGCAAAGCTTAGTGAGTTGCTTTTTAATTGGCAGCCTGATCACCTTTAGTATTTAAGCTATACTTATATTCTTATCTTAGATTTTCCGTACACTGTAATGATTTAGGGCGTGTAAGAGAATCGACCGCTTTTCTGTATCATGTGACAATACAGCCAGCAGAACTTCTGTGCGATCTGATGGTTTTCTTTTCTTTTCTTTCATTTTTTTTTTCATTTTTTTCCTTCTTTTTTTTTTCATTTTGTATCAGTCTTCACAAGATTAAAGATACACTCTTTTCTATCAGAATGTTGTTTCCTAATAACCAGAAAGGTTACATCAAATAAGTATTTGATGGATTGCAGTACCTTTATTAATACCATTCATTAATGACTCTTCAATTAATAGAAAAGAATCAGCAAGGCAAGGTGTGTTCCATAGGTTTCTCAAAGGCCATGCAACCTGCCTCAGTTTCGCTTTCCATGTGCCAATCTGGGAGAGAGAAAGTGCATCCATCACTTTTGTTGCCCTCTCTCAGTAGCTTGAGGTCTGCATGTGAGTGTGGGTCTTTGCTAAGGGCTTTGTGGGTGGCCTGGTTTAATGCACAGGTCCTGTGGACCTTGGATAGCAACTGAGAGGACATGCCATCAAGAAGCACTCAGTGGTGTCACTCTTACTCTGGCTGTCCTTAGATGCTCTGAGTTGGCTCTTACTAGGCATCTCAGGACAGAATCTTGGGGTGGGGTTTATAACTAGAATGTTGTTTCTCCAGAGACAAACGGGCTGGCCCTATCAGCCTCATCCATCGCTGTTTTCTTTGGATTTGCTCATTGGGGTCAGATGTGGCCTCCTTCCTGACTGTGCTGACTCTTACTTGCCTCTGTAGTTTCACTCCTCACCCTTAAGGGGTAGCCTTGCCCTAGTATACAGATATCCATGCAAGTTTCCTGCCACTGCCTGACACACTGCCACAAATTTAGTAGTTCTATCCAACACAAATTTACTTTCCTGTAATTCTATAGGACTAGAGTCTAGTTTATGATTCTGTAGGCTAAAGGCAAGATGTTGACAGAGCAGTATTCCTTCCTAGAAGGCTTTCCTTATAGCTGCTGGAGGCTGACCGCATGATTTTGTTCATTCTACAAGTCACTGAGGTTGTGCTCTTGAACCTTCTGCTGTAGTCAGGTCTCCTGTCCCTGATCACAGCTGGAGCAATATTTGAATATTTTTCAACTTTAAATACTTAACATTACATTGGGCCTACCTGCATGATTCAAGCTGGTGTTTCCATGCCCTTAATGTTAAATATTCGCGGTCACTTTTGCCATGTAAGGCAATGTGCTCATGGGGGGAAAAATACATGGATGTTTTCAGGTAGGTACTCTGCCTACACTGTTCATTTCATCTTTCCCCCTCAGGCTGTGCAAGTGTAGAGACTTGCCATTCTTCCTCATGACAGTGTGCCCAGGACAGAGTTACTTTCAAGGCATAAAAGTCAGTGCAACTATGTCTAGAATTGGGTTTCCCTGATAACTGTAGAATGGATTTGCTGCCATCTACACCTGCTTTCCCAGGAGCCCCAGGTTTTATTTTGAGGTGTTTCCCTCCATGGTCCTTCATCTGCTAGTGTTTTTTTCTCTAGCATTCCTCCAATCTCGTGTGTATTGTTCATGCTCAGTAGCTATGGTCATAGAACCCCAGCAATCAATGTTGAGCTCTTAACACCAGACTAAGTTAATTTCAATTACTCATTTAGGTTTGCAAGAAAAACAATCAGTAGTTTAGAAGATAAAAACCCTTGCCCTCAGATTTCTAGCTGTCTACTTGGGAGACAGACTTGAAATTAATCATTGCTACCTACCAAATTGTGTGTGAGTGTGTGTGTGTGTGTGTGTGTGTGTGTGTGTGTGTGTGTGTGTATGTATGTATGTTAGTGGAAGGATACCAAAGTTTAATTCCCCAGGTTTGTCCCCAGGACTCAGGCATGCATTATCCAGCTGAAAAGCAATAGTCTTGTTAGGCAGGTAAGTTTTTAACTTCAGAGAATCTTTGTGGAATTTACTCTACTGGCAATTCTACTGGTGAAGTTTTTGATATTGAAAGGAATATAACACAGCTTGTGTGTTTCTTTCCACTTAATATTTCTGGTAGAAACTAAGAGGAATTGGAAGTCGGGCTGATTCCTACTGGGCATGTGACTTTATGCAACATCCCTAAGTATAATCCTCAGTTCTTCCATTAGCAGTTTCTACCTCCTGGACTTGTTACAAGCTTGGAAGAGTCAGAGTCCCCATATAGAGGACATTCCATGAGATTATTAGACTATATCACCACCATTGAACATCACAAGCTTTCTCCATTTGTTCAACATATTTCCACTGCAGCAATTATGTAAAACAGATTTTCTTGGTTCAAGGCAGCTGTTCTCTCTTATGGCTGAAGAGTTGCATACTGACTGTATTGCAGAAGTGGATGCATGGGGGAAATCAGGTGGCTATAGCTTCTCAATGTGAGGGTATAAGAATTTAGTTTGATTGGTGTTGTCCTTCTGTATATAGGTTGATAAATAAAATATTGATTGGCCAGGCAGGAAGATATGCAGAGCTAGGAGATGAGGAGAATTCTGGGAAATGTAGGCAGATGGGATTGCCATGTGCCCAGCAAAGGAGTTGCTGGTCCAGGCATTCTCTGGTAAGCCAAGACCACATGGAAATACATAGATTAATAGAAATGGGTTAATAATTAAGACAGAGCTAGCTATAAGAAGCCCAAGCCACTAGCAAACAATTTATAACTAATATATAGCATCCTTGGTTTTATTTGGGACTGAAGTAGCTGCGGGACCCTGCTAGGCCAGAAAACTTTCATCAACATTAGTTTTCTATTAAAATAATTTTTAATATTTAATTTACATAATAAAGACCTCACATTGTCCTTTTCTTTAATGTGTTTATGTATATTGTTGGTAAATATGATGAGATAATACATTTTATCTAGTTAAAATGATTGAAAATAATTCTTTAAAATATTTTGGAGTGAAATCAACCATCTGTCATTTTCAGGATTGACTTATCAGCCACATGTCTGTATCACTTCTAAATCCTCAATGAACTAGCAAACATTTTTATGAACATTATTATGCCCAAATACTATTAAAATTAAACTGCAAATATAAGCATTTCATGTTAGTTTCAAACAGACAAAAGTATTTTATCAGATTAAATCTTTTCCTAGAACAATATTGACAATAAGATGGTGTAGTGTGTGTATTGAAGGCCACCTTGGCCCCCCTTGTGAGGAGCTGCCTAGACTTCATGTGGGAAGCACTTGATTGGGGAAGAGTGCTGTGATGGGTCAGTGGTGGTTACCATGGGTACACAATGCTAGTAGTGGACAAGAAGCACCCAGGATGAAAAGGGACACCGATATCAATGGACCATCTTGTATTTCCCCACAACTCTCAGTGTCTGTGTAACCATATTCCTTCTGAGGGAGGGCAGTCAAAGTTGGGCTCCTGTGGAAAGGGAAAGTTAAGTATCTGGACACTGACAGGTTGCTGACGTGTCATGAGGATGATGTTAGATTCTTTTGAGAGCTTGGTGGTGGCTCTGTAGACAATTCTCAGTAGCTCTTTTAATCATACCTAAGTAAATAAATATATTGCATTATTATGACTATATTTTTTTGTGAATTCATAGAACTTTCAGAGAACCCAGACTTGACTATAATGTAAAGAAACAGATATAAATAGATTTCTATTTTTAACATTGTCTCTGTCATGTATATCACTGTCCACTTTTATGTCTTTGGCTGTGATAAACACCTAGACCAAAAAAAGCAAGTTAGGAAAGGGAAGGATTTATTTTATTTGGTTAACAATTTGAGTTCACACTACAGCATTTTGAGTAAATCAAGAATTCAAGCCACAAGTCACATCATGTCCACAGTCAAGAACAATCAACATGGTATTGCTTGCTTACTTTCTCTCACCTAACTTTGTCCTTTCTGATACTGCTCAGGATTCTTTGCCTAGTAAATGGCAGTGTCTGGAATGGTCTTGATCTTCTTACATCAATTAACCATCAAGGCAGTCCTCTGTAGACCTGACTTGCAGGTCGCCGGATCTAGATAATTCCTCACTGTGACTCTCTTTCCCTGTGGTTTTAGTTATGTCATATTGACAATTAAAATTAGGCAGCACAAATATCCTGGTCAAATGGATGCATAAGCACATCACTTAAGCCATAATTTCCCACCTGTGTTCACATCATAATATAAAGTACAGTCCAATTCCAAATGCCTCCAGTCTTAAATTCCAACACTTCAAAAGTTCAGTCTTTTTAAAAGTACAGCCTTCTGTAAAATAAAAAAAAGTTATGTACTTAAATATTTTCATTTCAAAAGAGAAGAACTGTGCAAAAACTAATCACTCCAAAGCAAAACCCAAATCCAGGATTATAAACCCAAGTCTTGTAACTTTATGTCAATATCTCTGTGACTCACTCACAGATAGTGTAATCTTCTGGCTTTCAGAGGGCTTCAGCAGCCCCCACCTCTCCAGCTCTCTGTATCAACAGTATTCTTTGTTGGACAGCTCATGGTCTTGGCATCTCTAATATCTTCGGGTCTCCATTGCAACTGAAGCTTCACCTTTACCAGTGGCTTCTTGGTGCCCTTTCTCAGGGACCCCGCCTTTTTCTTCATGGTGCCTCGTCTTAGCTGGTCTCCATGACCCCTTCATGCCCTTGAAACCAGCACCACATAGTTGACTATTGCATCGCCAGGTTCTGCTGTAAGTTTGCGGAGTAGCCTGACCTCCTTGGACCACAGCTGACTTGGTTTCTGTGGGCCCAACTCTGAGAAGACTCTTTCCTATGAGGTTTTGCCTCCCTGTTGCTGATTTCTTATCTGTCACAGCTGGTTTTTCAGCCCAACCTAATGAGCACCATTCCCCCAATGAATCAGGGAAAGATTTCACCTCAACACACACATTGTAGGAAACAGAAGAGCAATGTCTAATGGCCTTCCCAGATGTAAATAATAACCACAACACGAATGCTCATTTGCTGATTTCCTATTGTTCTCTAATCACAGTTATATCTCACAAACTGTGAACCGTTACACCTGATGTTCTAATAGGGAAAATGCCACGGTCAAGTCAGGTGTGCCTTCTCACTTCATGTGTATTGTAAGGATTTGGATAATGTCACCTGCTAACTAAGGCCAGTGGATATTCTCATGGAGCTCATTCTCACATGTGATGGGTAGAAGAGGGTCCAGGTTGACTAGAAGGGAAGGGTGGTGTGTGATGCTCAGTACCTGCCTTCAAGGTGTGTGCTGATGAGTGGTGATGCTCCTCTCTGGATGTCCATGACATAGAGTGTATATATGCTGTATGTTATTCAGAAGCTGAGGGGTCTGCCCCAGTGCAGAAAACTGTCATCACTTCTCCTTTATTTACTATAGATTACCTTTCATGGAAGTTTGCCTGTGATGCCTGCTAAACTGAGGTGTGTTCATTCAAAACTGGTACCTGCTCCTCCATCTTCAGTTAGAGGGCACTTCTGTGTAATCACTTTTGATGGTGTGTAAATGAATGGCAGTTGTCAGGGCATATGGTTTTTACCAAGAGAGGACTTGAAAAATTGCAGAAAAGTTTGTGTCAAGAAGAATATAAAATTCTAATTTCTCCCTCATCACCAACCAGCATCTGTAGAGAAAGCTGGTGACTGGCTTTGGACCTGATAGGCTGAATATAGATTATGGAAAGGATTGTAGCAGTTATGAACTTAGGCTCTAGAATTGGGCAGAAATGGTTTTGCATATGTGCATGTGTGTTCACATGTGTGCACACTTATTGTGGGAAGGCAGTGGCTATCTGAAGTGTCATTCCTTAGGTGCCATCAATCTATGGCGAAGGAATAGGGTCTCTCAGTGGCCTGCAACTTCATCAAGCAGCTAAGGGTGTGCCCTGGGGACCTTTCTATCTCTGCCTCCCTAGTGTAAGGGTAACAACCGCTCACCCATTCCATGCTTTTAAAGTGTAAGTTCTAGGGATCAAAGTCAGAAACCCATACTCAAAAGACAAGCACTTGCTGACTGAACTATCCTTCCAGCCCCTAGAAATGCTTTTAAGCCCTGCCCTACCCTTCTAGTTACACATGAACTGTGTGACTTAGACTAGTCACCTACCCCTCTAAACTTAAGTGACCTCATTTAAGATTCAGGATTCAGGTAATGAAGCCTGGCAGTGGTGGCGCATGCTTTCAATCCCAGCACTTAGAAGGCAGGGGCAGATATATCTCTGCAAGTTCAAGGCCAGCCTGGTTTACAAAGCAAGTTCTAGAACAGCCAGGACTGTTATACAGAGAAGCCTTGTCTCGGGGAAACCCTCTTAATTTCCCCTCCAAAAAAAAAGATTCAGGTAGTAAATGAATTCCCCTCCTCCATAACCCTTGTATGAGATCAGTGAGTGTGTGAGGGGCTGTCTCTTATTTGGAATGATATTTTTAGTGTTACTTTAGTTAAACAAACTCATTTTTTTGGTCCTTTTTTCCCCCAGAAATGGTTTTTGGATCACTGTGCCGCTTATAAACACAAAACGAATTGACGTTTACTGCTTTAGAATTATCACTTTCCTTAAGCGCCACAGAAAAGTGATAAAATGTTCAGTCCTGAGTTTTAACTGCATATGCACTAACTCTCCATATACAGGAGTCTTGAGACATTAAAATCCCTTATGGAACATTTCTTTATCATAGTTCAATGAGTAAGTTTATACTCTAGTGTAATGGACGCCATCCAGATGGTTCTATAGTGGAGAGAAATTTGTGTCTTGGTAAGTTATGTTTTTGCAGCTTCTCCTAACTCTCCCCACTCAGTCTTTCCTTGGCATCTGCCTTCTTATCCAGAATTCCTTTTTTCTTAACATCCTCGTGTCCGTCATAATCACCTCATTTCCAGGACTTCTTTCTGCATCGTCTTTCATCGTCTTCCAGCAATGCAGAACTTTACCAGAAAACAATCCCCCTTTCTCTCATCCTCCATTCCTGCTTGAGGTTCACACAGCTGAAAACATTAGACTACAAAGGTTCAGAGTTCATTCATTACTGATCTTGGAGTTTTCAAACAACCTTTAAAGTCCTATGCCCTGACTGTACCTGAGTAAGTATTATATCAATGCTTGTGCAAAAGACCACAGATTGTGTTTTTAGAGCTCCGAGGGAAGCTAAGATGTGCAGCCAAGTGTAAGAGCTGTTTCAGGACAGTGCTGCAATAGAAGGTAGACTTATAGTGAGATGGGCAGGCTGGGAACACCAGGAAGTACAGACTCCCATTCTAACATGTTTGAGCTCTGAAATGAATGAGAGATGGGACTGTTGCTCATGGAATGTAATAGAAAATGTAACATGTTCATGTGATAGGAATATACTAGTGAAAGAGGACATGCTTGCACACATATGACACACAGAACCACACACACACACACACACACACACACACACACACACACACACACACACACCGTGTCCTACTCCTTTGGTAACTCCTAACCTCTATGGTTATTCTAAATGAAACACATATGTCTAAAGCTTAAAAGCTAACAATCACACATAGAAAACATGCAATGTTTGTCTTTCTGGGTCTTGGTTTCTTCACTCAGTATGGTTGTTTCTAACTCCACCCATTTACTTGAAAATTTCAAAATCTCATTTTTTCTTAGTTGAATAATATTCCATTATGTAAACATACCACATTTTCATTATCCATTTATTAGTTGATGGATATCTGAGCTATTTCCATTTTCTGACTACTAATGAAATGAATAGACTAATAATGAACATGTTTGGGCAAGTATCTCTTATAAGAGTAAGATGTAGAGTGTCTTTTGGGTATATTCCTAAGAGCAGTAAAGCTAGATCTTGTGGTAGATTGACTTTTAACTTTTTCAGGAACCTCCAGACTGATTTCCATATTAGCTTTGTCATTTGCAGCCCTACCAGTAATGATTAAGTGTTCCCCTTTACCACATCCTCCTCAACATGTGCTGTCTGTCATTTATTGATCTTGGCCATTCTGTGGTAAGATGAGATCTCAGAGTAATTCTAATTTCCATTTCCCTGGTGGATAAGGATGTTGAGTACTTTTTTCTCAAATGTTTCTCAGCCATTTGAATGTCATCATTTTGAGAACTCTCTGGTTAGTTCTACCTCATTTTTTTATTGTATTTTTTTTTAAATGTTCAGTTGGTTGGGGGTAGAGGAAGATCTTTGTATGTTCTAGGTGGTAACCCCGTCAGACCTATCATTGGTAACGATGTTTTCCCATCCTGTAGGCTGAAATGATGTACAGAAACCTGGACACATGCCTTCAGCAGTTCTAAACTAGAGTTCTAGATTCATCTTGGTTAGACCATGAAGGCCATATTTCATCAGCCAGTGCTAAGAGGTGAAAATGCTACTTTACTAAGTCACCTGAGGCCCATCTCTGTGCTGGGGGAGGTTTCTGTTAGCTTCAGAATTCATGGGTAATGGTTCCAATTTTTCTATGAGTAGCCAGCTCATACTTACATTCAATATAATGAGGTATTGGTGCTTTAAAAAACAACAACAACAAAAGCAAAATGGGAAGGTTTATAGAACATACAGGTGTTCCTGTTTCTCAGAGATGTCAAACATTTGAGGAAGAACCATCTTTCTCTGGAGTTTCCGAATCTAACATGCATGCCAAATTTGAATTTAGCGTGTTTGAGATAGCATTGGGTACCAGGTCTTAACAATCTATACTGGGAAACTCATTGCCTAAAGAAGTGCCATTGCTACAGTATCTGGCACTTTAGCTGGCAGACACATAGACACATATGTAGCTGTCTATTTTCTACTGCCAGCTTATAGGTGGAAAATGTGTTTCCAAGATAGGAAAGCTTTTTTTTTTTTTTTTAGTTATCTTATTGTGTGTGGGTGTTTTTCCTGAATGTATGTTTGCATAGCACTTGCATGCTTAGTGTAGGCCAGAAGAGGATATCAGACCCCCTAGACCTGGAGTTAGAGACAGTTGTGAGTCAATATGTAGATACTGGGAATTGAACCAACATCCTCTGTCAGAGCAACCAATGTTTTTAACCACTGAGCTATCTCTCCAGCCCCTAGATGGAGTCCATAAGCACAGTCTTTCAATAGAGAAACAAAGGCCATGATGAGTTTGAAAGGACTCCAAGGCTGCCTGTCAAGTGGCATTAGCAGTTGAAATAAAACAAGGTAGTTAGTGACAGCTGCTTGAGACAAAACCCATGTTTCTCCATTTGTGGCTGCACAGTGATTGATACACTTTAAGAATTCCTCTGTTTAATGATAAAGGACTGTGCTGGAAGCAGTAGTTTGATGTGGTTTCTTAAAAGCACTGTGAGCCTTATTTCTGGAAGTTTACATTGTTAAACTTCTTTCGGTTCAATTTAGGATTAACTATTTCAGTGGTAACCTTATAACCCCAGTCCTACTATGAAAGAAACATTAAAAAAAATCCCACTGAGTGACATTATACAGAGTGGCTAATGTACCTCAAAACTGTCTGTCAAAATCATCCAAACAAAGGAAGTCCTGAGGCATGGTTACAGCCCAGGGCATCCTAAAGAAGTGAAGAAGGGACATATGTGCTTCTTGCTTCTTGCTTCTTGAATGTTCCTTGGAATGGAAGAAGGCACTAGAACAAGATGAATACAGGTTGGGCTTTAGTCAGTGGTGAAGTATCAGTTTTGGTCCATCTATTGTAACAGAGCTATGGCACTGTTAGACACAGACAGTAAAACTTGTTGTTTCTAGGCATTCTGTGGACTGTTATAATTATGCTGTATATTTAAAACCATCTTAAGACAACTGGTTATTTTAAAGGGGGCAGGGGATTCTTCTGGAAGGCTATTGTAACAGAACCTAATGTTATTAAGGCAAGAAGTCCTGAATTTTTTGGGATTTCCTTTGGACTGGGAGAACAGATCATCCTTTAGATTTGACATTTTATACCTTAACTGTGTGTTTGTGATCTGCTGTTCATTTGTCTGTCCATCTGCTCCACTACAGGGTAGGGTACTTAAATAAGAAAACATGTATTTTCAGCATCTACCTTATATCAAGTATATACTGGGCTGCATTGAAATTAATACACCCAAGTTTTAGAAGCCTGTGGGATAGGCTTACTATTGCTACAAAAGATGAAATGGAGATTGGAAGACTAAGTATTGTGCATGGTTCTTTAGATGCTACTGAAAAACTGCATGAGAGACCCAGGAATGCACCTACTTTCTTTGCTCTAGAAGCCACAAATCAACAGGGATTAAAAAAAAATGAATGCATACATTTTTTTTATACTGTAAAAGGTTTTGAGGTAATTATAGGCACTCGGGAAGTTACAAAAGTAACAAAAGTCCCAAGTACCTTCCTTCAACTGTTCTCAGTCGTTTTATTTTATGTAATGCTAGAACCTTATCAAAATGTTGGAACTGACATTTGGCATGGATATAAAAGTATGAACTAGACTATAAGCCTTACTCCGTTTTCACCATTTGTTGAATGTGCATGTCTGTATGTAACTGTATGTTCTGTATGTCCTGTGTGCAAGCATCGAGCCTTATACAGTTTTATCCCACATGGAGGTTTAAGTAGCCTTTCCTGCCACGGGATCTGGAACTATTTCAGCACATGAAACTTCCTTACTCTAAATATTTGTATTTGTACCCAGTCCCCCAGTCTATTAGCAGCTACATGTCTTTTCTCCATGTCTACAGTTTTGCCAGTTTTAGTTTGTGTATAAATGGAACCATAAGGCCCTTTATTGAGATGTTTCCCAGTAAGCTATGTCTGTGGGCTCACCCAGGTCGTATCAGTAGATGTCTTTGTTGCTGATTAGTTTTTAATAGTGTGACTGCACCATAGTCCTTCCACCATTCACCCCTTTGAAGGACATTTGGGTCACTTCCATTTTTTTTTCTTTTCTTTTTTCACTGTTATGAAAAGGCTCTCCTGAATATTTGTGTGCATGTTTTTGCGTGGACATAACTTTTCATTTCTCTGGGATAATTGCCCAAGAGTTTGACTGCAGAGTCATGGGAAATTCATACTTAGTTGTATAAGAAATTGCCAAAACTGCCAAAATGTTTGCTAGAGCACATTTCCATTTCATTTTCTACACACACACACACACACACACACACACACACACACACACACACACACACACACACACACAATGTCTCGCTGTGTGGAACAACTGTTGGCCATTTTCCTCTTTGCAGAAATCTCTGTTCCTTTAATTTTTTCCTTCACTTTCTAATTATTTTTTCTGTATTTAGTTTTTGTGTTTGTTTGTTTTACGGTTACGTCCTGAGTGCTGTTTATACATTTTATAATGTAAGAATCTTGTCAGATTTATGGCTTATAAATACTTGCTTCTAGTGTGTTCTGCGCTTCTTTTTATTAACTATATGGCATCTTACAATTTCCCAGAGATTCTCATCTACCCACAAAAAAGTGAACCCAGCTTTAGCCTTCCGACATTATATTTTTTCCTTTTTTTCATTATGGGTGATTTTTTTTTTTTTTTTTTTTTTGCTAAACTTTATGTGTTTTTCTCATAAAAAGAGATGGTGCCTTCTCCACCATCTTTGCCGTTTCTCCATAGTTTTCTTGTGGGTGTGCCCTTTCCCTCCCATTTAGTTATGATGCTAAGATAATTTTCCCAGTTTTTATTTGCATTGTGACCTGGGTACTGTGCAGACTAATTCTGTAGCCATCATATTTCCCTCTCCTCCTCACCGCTCCCCCCCTGCCATTTTAGTGTCAAAATGTTGAGACTCTCCAGAATCTTGCCAGGAATTCAAGGCTGGGGTTCTTTTTGTTCCAATCTTGCTGGCTATTGTTACCCTTATTAATGGGCTAAAGACTCTTAAGCCTCTGTTGTTCTCTCAGCCCAGGAGATGTAAAGATAAGTGAAAATTCAGTTTTCAGGCGAGCCTTATTTATTGCTGCATGCCCATCGGCTGCCAGTCTTTGGGTGCTAGTGTGCCTTCTGCTAATGGGAACCCCACCCTAGTACGTGTGTGGTAATGCTAGGACATTCACTTTTCCCATCCCTGAAGTGTGACTTTCTTTGCCATCCTGTTTCTCTTAGTGAATCCACAGTATGCACAACTGAGTGGGAAAGGGAGAGAGCCATGCTGTCACTCACTTAGTTGACAGCAGATTGAGGACAAGGGTTCAGGCTTTTGCTTCTGGGTACAGTGTTAGCCCTACAGTCATAGATGGTGAGATGCCTGCTGTTCTTTGGCCCAGAGGCGTGTGTTTTCAGAACACGGATTGCAAACTAGTTGTAAATTACTTAAATGGTCTAAGAAATGGATGCATACCTAGAGACCAAATAATAGAATTTTCAAACAGCCAGACTTTTTATAAATCAGGATTTTTAAATGCTTAGGAAAAACAAGCATGTCCTTGTAGACTTTGTGTAATTGGACTCGTAGAAAACTCTCTGCTTCTCTTGCTTCATTTGTTGGATTACTTCATGATTCCCGTAAGTTTTTTTTATGTAACAAAATTCGGATGGGCTCAGCTCACAGTCTGCTCCATCGTATTCAGCCTTGGCAGCTGAAAGCGCGGAGGGTGTCGTGAGAGAGACTGGGTTTTCTCTGGTGCCACTCAGCAAAGCATGTGAATATCAGCGAATGCATGATAGAAATACATTTCTGCCAGAAGAACAGCAGGAGGCATTAAACGTACAGCCTCTGTGTGCGTTGCTAGGTTACTTGGTTTTGAGTCTTTTCCTTTACAATAGATAATCATTAAAAACTCAGCACCGAGAAAGAAAAAAAAAATAGAGAGAGGAAAGCAGTAGTTTGAGTAAATGGGAGAGTAATATTAGTGTTAGGACACTGGATACAACAATAAATATACTAGATTACTGTCAGAGAAAAGATATTTGAATGTTAGCCAAGACAGCCACTTAGCCACAAACCATAGGGAAATATTTTTTTTTTTAATTCTAAAATCAATTTTGTTTTCTCAACTTTCTCAAGTGGACATTTTTGTTTTCATCCTTATATTTTTTAACAGAATGAGGTATTTGCCCTCCAATTACAAATGCATATGATCTGCTCGTTTCCACCGTGTCCCTTCACTTGCTGCTGTCATCACTGTTGCAGTTTAAATTATCAACAGTGCCATGATTCATCTCTGATGATGCCTTTCGATTCCCTGTGAAGAAGGCCTGGGACCAATGTGCAGCTCCACAGCTATATGTGTGGACTCTGTAAAATGTTGATGTGAGAAATATCAAAAACACCTGTAGCTGTCTTCCTGTCATGGCTGGTCTGGTGGCCATTTGGCTGTCCCCTTCTTTTTCCTGCACCCCTCCTTTGGTCCCCCTCCTTTTCAGCACCCCTCAATCATGTTTCCTGTGCATGCAGCAAGGAATACAGTATGGTCTCATGTTTAATGAATAGTAACGGGGAAAAATGAACACATTCATAAAAGAATTCAATATCCAGTTCTCCAATGGCTTCTTGGAGGAGGGTGTTTAAGCTAAAATTGGGAAGTTGGACTATGTGACCATAGCAGGAAACAGGAAAGTAAGAGACGATTTTAGATAAAGAGGCTTTATTGAAGGCCGTGTTTTTCCCCTTCTCCCCTCTCCTCTCCCTCTCCTCTCCTCTCCTCTCCTCTCCTCTCCTCTCCTCTCCTCTCCTCTCCTCTCCTCTCCTCTCCTCTCCTCTCCTCTCCTCTCCTTTTTCCTTCCCATCCCTTCCCCTTTCCCCTCCCCATTCCCCTTTCCCCTTTCCATATATATATATATATATATATATATATATATATATATATATATATATATATATATATATATGTTCTGGGCTTGGGGAGCAGTGTGGCAAGAATAATCTTCTGGATCTAGGAAGCCCATTCAGGGGGTGCAATCTCAGGGACAATAGTGTGGCATCTATTGAAAAAGGAGAGGGTGTTTAGGCATTAATAAGGAGTGAAAATTTCTCCAAGTTTCTTTTTAAATTGTGTGTCTGTGTCTGTGCATAGCTGTAACTAAGCTCTTTAATGTGTCAAGGTGAAGTTCTTATCAAGGTGCCACCACTAACACAAAGGCTTGGGAGGCAGAGTATGACTCTGCCCTGTTCATTTTGCACACTTAGAATGAGTCAACAATCAGACAATTGGCAACTGATACCTGAGCCATTAAAGACAAAAAAAAAAAAAAAAAAAAAAAAAAGTGAAATACTTAAACTCTGTATTACCCTGCAATCAAGAATGAAATGAAGATAGCTAGAAACAACACAGATAGTTAATACAACTATTGAAATGTGTGCCTTCTTCGAGAAACTCCAAGAGCTGTGGGGAAGCATATGGTGTTTTCTCTTGCTGGCTTTGCTCCTGATAAGCCTTTGCTCTCCAAAGGCCATTCTTCTTCCGTGTGGGCCTACATACGTAGCAGCTACTCCAGCTGTAACATCCCAAGTTACTTAAGTCACAAATTCTGCTTTGTTTAGAAACTGGCACACGATGGCTGATTTCACTATTATTGCATTCGTTAATAAAGCTGAATTTTACGACAGTGATTCAGTTAGCAAACATGGTTTGCTCCACACAAAAATAGGTAGAGTTTGTTCTTAAAACTAGGTCATATTGCTATCACTGCCAGAGGGCAAGCATGTTTTCAGAACACTGGTTCTTGCCTATCTTGGGGAAGGGTAGTTGCCATGGTGATCTTACAGTCTCTGGAGGGAATGTGATCATGGCCTTAAACAACCCGCAACCCACTGAGTTTGGAGCACCCCCCTGCAGTGGATTTCCTTCCACGGAAATTATTCGCGTTACTGAAATGCTAAGTTTCATTTCTGCAGTGAGAGTTTGTCATAGGGTTGGTTTGTGCTTTTAAGAACTGTAACAAAGAAACAATTAATTTGTGTTGGTGAATTTTTACCATTTTTTTCAAGAAAAAGTTAACTGTATTCCATGCTGACACGTCCACAGATGGATTCTCAAACACACATTAAACTCCATGTTCTTATTCATTCAAGCTGTCAAACTTAAGCAATGCAGTCCAACAAGGTGTTGGTCCAGTGCTTTGCAGTATTTGAGGTCTTCAGACTTTCAGTGTGCTCTTACGAGCGGGGACCCTTCTGTCTATACAAAGCCACCTGTGAAACAAAGGACAGATACTTATGCACAGAGCACTCTGTAGCAGTGCTGTAGTATGCAACCAGCTACAGTCGGTAGATCTGAACCAGCAGTTGCTCGAAGTGCAGATTGATGTGTGAACACTGTATTTACAGGACCGAGACCGCACATTTGCTCTGCAGCTGTGTTTAACGGTTATCAGTTTGGCGGGTAGTGTGATTATTTTGGAGGGAGAACACACACTTCAGACCCCTTTTGGCAGCACCGAAGTAACTAAAGTACCTGCTGCTGAGATGAATCATATGAACTTAATTAGATTTGCTACGTAATTAGCCTTGGAGGAAACCTAGGGAAAATCCTTGTGGGGTGGTGATTTGTTATATCAAATGTAAGTATGCTCGTTTTGGGGACTGGGAATTAAAGTGATGTGACTTGAATGCATTGGAAACTCTGATACACACACAGACACACGCATCATATATATGCATATATGTGTTACATATATGTGTTTGTGTACATACATATATGTAGACACGCCACACACACACACACACACACACACACACACACACACACACACACACACACACACACAAAGAGCGCTTTTAAAAGTGAAACTTTTCCAGGAGTGATTGGAATGCTACTCAGAGAGCTAGACTTTGTTTGCTTTCGTGCTGGGGATGGCCTCGTCTGCACACGGTAGTGTTCACTCGATGGAATTTACGTATGCAATCAACTACCTTTCCACTGCCAATGGGAGCTCATGGCTCCCCAGTAAGCACCCAGTTCAGTGGTGGAGGCTGTACCAGTAAGCATGGACTGTGGCTGGCTTATGCACTCTGAGACAGGGACACTGTGCAGCAGCCATGTTTACACTGAGTTTAGGACTATTGTCATTTCAGGGTTTGCTCTGTCACCTAGTGTTTTGATAAAGAAAAAAAAGGTGTAGCATTTAATTTAATTTTATTCTTAAAAGACATTTATTTAAATACTTTAGACATTTGATTCTCTAGTGGTACAATCCTAAAAAAAATGAGTTAATCATGGAGTAAAACTGTAAAATATTTACTGTGAAGAAATTAAATTTTATTCCCCAATTTAAGGTGAAGCCAAGATAAGACTTGCAAACTGTGATCATTTAAAGTAGTTTGCCAGCCTATCCAAAGGTTGTCATAGTTTAATGAAGGTCTTTGGTCACGTGAACTCATCTAGACTATCCTGTAAATGAGGAAATAATTGAACAGGATCAGGTTTAATTTTCCTATGAGGTACTTTAATGATTTGAAGCTCACTATAGACACCACACTTTCGTGGATGGATACAAACTGAAATCAGGTGAGATCTCACGTTCACATACTTCGTTCTAACGTGAGCTGCTGCTGCTCAGGATTAACTACAAACCAATTCCTCCCATGCACATTTTCTCAGACAGCCTCTTAAGTTCTCCTAACCTGCAAACCCAAGCTTCACTTGGGTTCATGTAATTTTGATTAAAGTGCCGTCTGGTTCCCGCTGTCTGAGCCGTCTTCCACATGACTATCTCCAGCTGTTCTGCTCCTTATAAAAGTTAAAAAAAAAAAAAAAAAAGAAAAGAAAAGAAAAGAAAGAAAGAAAGAAAAAGAAAGGAAAGAAAAGATAAGAAAAAAGTCTCAATCGACTTGAAAGAAACAATGCATCCTGGTCACAGGTGCAGGAGAGGCAGTAACTACTGAATTACTTTGGGTCCATGCAAGAGTCTCTGAATACTTGACACTCTAGAGGTTTTCCTGATGCACCTGTGTGAGGTTTCCCTTCATCCCTCCTCTCCCAGACTCGCTTCCTTACTTGTCAGCACACAGATGCTAAAAGGATTAAGTGAAACTGTTAATACTAGTTATTGCTAGCTTGTTATCAGATAGGAGTATCCATTTAGTTACTGTTTAGTTTGGGTTATTTCATATCAGCCCAGCTTCTCTGTGTATACATGCATGCTCCTTCCTTGAACTCATAGGCAGCTTCCTTTATCATTTTCCACCCCTTCTATCTGTATTTTTCCATGTTGGTTTTCTGGCTGCACCTTACATATGTCATTTATAGGCCAGATTGGTTTTTTGAGGCCATTTATGCTTAGGTATATCATTAGCTATGACATATGACCTGTATGTGAACTCCTGTGGCCTCTGGGGTCGGGTCAGCTCAGTACTTTCTACCTTCACCACAGATGCTTTATAAGAAAACCTGGTTTAATTTTTGGAACTCAGTTCCAAGTAAGCAAGTAGATTTAAAAGAATAAAATGGCAGTAAGTAAATGTTAGGACCCACCTAAATAAAACATGTGGCTGTTACCTTTTACATAGCTGCTGACTTAGCGCACCTCAACCCCCTTGCTAACAATGCCTTTCATCAGATGTTTCTACACTTAAGTATAAAAGTGTTAAGCGAATCAGATATCAGTTGCCAGGCTACCCCTCTGTTAAATCTGTGGGGTTTTTTTTCCCCTCTTCATTGGAAGTTTATCTGCATGAGCATGTAGTAAGTACAGCCTCTGCAAGGCTGTGTGCAGAGCCAAAATCATCTTATCAGCGTCCAATTTTCTTAATTAGGGGAGTACAGACTGAGCCATGGGTGTGTAAGCCATCTTTCGATGGCAAATGTGTTTGAAATTCATAGACATTCAACCTGAAAAGCGTTTTTGTAAGAAATAACCAATTGTAAATGCAGAAACATCAGTGGAGAGAAAATTTCACTTTGGATTCTGCATTTTATTTGAATTAGAGGTTAGCAGTCATTGTAATCGCTTGATTTGTTTTCATGAACAGGCTAAACTTAGCTTGATACTGAAGACACATGCATCTTAATAATGAGGGTTTCCACATGCCTTTTTTTGCTTTTGTCACATGTCTCTACCACAAATTTAATTTGTTAGTTGTTCAAGGGCTAAATGTCATGAGGACAAAGGTAACTTTACGAGTAGCAGCAGACAAGAAAGGCATTACATTTCTAACAAAATATCTTCCAAATGATTAATGACAACATGTAACATTTATTTCTGCTATGCTTTATTGTTAAAATTGAAGTATATTCAGTGGCCGGAGTCAAAGTGCTGAAGAGGCCTAATATTTTGAGCAAAATCAAACTTAAAAGGTTATGTTGCTATGGCACCCATAATTCATTTCTAAGAGAAGTGTTTCATAAAGCATTGACATTGTCTTGTTGGCATCCTCTATATATGTTACATGGTCACTCTGCCCCTAGCTAGTTTCTTTGTGTGTGTGTCTGTGTGTTTAGCAAGTTATTTTCACACAAATTTCTACACAAACAGTGTAGAAATTTAACATATTTAAAGAGAAGGAAAATAGTTTTTGAAAACTTTGTTTTATCAAGACTAATTTTTGAAATAACAAACATTTTAGCCATTTTTAAAAACAAACAACAACAACAAAAAACAAAAAACAACCAAAAAAAAACCCAAAACCAAAAACTGTTTCTCAGGTTTGCTTTTTAGGACAGTTGGAGAGGAATCTTCTTTTTAGTTTCACTTTATGCTTAGACTTGAAACTTCAAAACAGGTTGCAGAAGTGGGAGAGTGACAATTCCTAAGTTCCTCAGCGGCTCAAACCCTGACTAAGGAATCTCCCCTCCACGGCCGACAAAGTCCTCTTTAGCTGGGAGGATGCCTTATGCCTGGGTGATGCCTGCCTTTGAACATCTGGTGTTGGCAATCTTCGACACCAAGGAGTTTATGGAAAACACATGCAGAAGCATGGGTTTTTGAGATAGCCCAAAGTCACTTTTCAGGGGGATTTTAATTTCCAGGTGCCAAGCACACCAGAAATCCTACCTTGTGGAGAACAGAGCTGTTTGCTCCCCAGGAGATGCCAGGCTGCTTGTTTATGCTTATCATTGTGTGTCCGCATCCTAAGAAAATGCCGCCTTCTCATGCCGCTGCTGCCCTGCTCCATGCGCTTTTCTATAGGAACTATAAAATTTGAGAAGCTTCGGCATCTGTGGAAATTTGAGAGCCTCGCCTCCCCTCCCCCTTCCTGCACATACCATATTTTAACAAAGAGCATCGCGTCCCAGAATGTGCTACATGTCAAACTGCACAAAGTTTATCTCAAAGGAGTCTCAATCTCGGGCTGCGAAATTGTGAAAGCCTAATCCACCCTCAGATGCTGTAAATGTGTTGCAGGAAGTTTTGACGAGGAATTTAATTTTAAATCATTGTTTTTTACTCTGTCATTTACTGAAAAATTGTGAGCAGCCCCGGTCATAGTTCAGGACTACAGGGAGAATTCCGAAGTCGGACAAAACCTTTGCAGGTTTTACCTAGGAAACCAAAGTGGTTTTGATGAGGTACTAGGTTTTATGTCTGTTTTGCCTAGTTTAGAATTCATGAAAATTAAAAGAAGCTAATACTTTAAAATAATGTTTGGATCCCTAGACCAAAAGAGTATGGTATTGTATTTTCAAAAAATACTTTTAGATATATTCTAAGTGAAAGACTGGGTTATCGTGGCATTGTTTTCACTCAGCTCTTCTTTTAAAATAGCAAAATTTAAAAACTCACGTTGAAGAATGGTGATCTAATATCTATAACACAAAACTTTTTAGATTAGTGTATGAGGTATTGATTTAATATTAAATTGTGATTGTAAAATTTGTGCTACTTTTCAGAGTCTTTGAGATTTTCATATTAAGATGATAATATTGTAGCATCTTGTGACTCTGTATCATGAAGCATTTCTTTGCTTATTTAATATCATTTCCAACTGGGTATTAGGAGGTGTGGCTGTATCCAGGGAACCCCAGTGGTGTCTGAAATAGTATTTGTTTAAAGTTTCAGAAAATAAAAGCTCCCATTTCAAAAATAAAATTGGAATTTAATATATATATACATATATATTAAATTAAAAAGAAAACACTAATTTGGGATTCAATTCATTCTTTAAGTAGCCGAAGGAAATGTTGTAAATTTTCATATCAAATTGCTAATGATTTGCATTAAAGATGAAGAAAGGGCATCTTAATGGCAGATATTAAAAATATGTCGGTGAAGTTATGTAACAGAGATCTCAGGTTGAAGTTTAATCAAGACTATGACTTTACACTTAGAAGCTTTGCCCAAATAGTTTGGCTTAATGGGAATATTTTTCGGCATTTTATAAATCTGGGTAAAAGGATATCATTCATATACTGTCTTGGCATGTGTTGGTGCTAGTGGGCTACATCACCTATGCATAGTACTGGGACAATGAAAGATACCTCTAGCTCTTGAGGGTATTCTGTAGACCTGGGTTAGGGTGGGTCCCCCTGACTACTGAAGAATGACTTATGGTTCTAATCCATGGAAATCGGGCACATAATAATATATATGTTGTTTAAACTCTGTTTTGAAAACATTATGCATAGTGTTTAAAGCATTAGCTTAACTGAGCATAACTCCTTACGTTGGTAAAGTTGTATTTATTTATTCAGTAATTTGGAGTTGCTGGCACATGGCCCCTTGCAGGTCTCTGTGGCTCATGTGCTGAGGAAATGTGATTTAGGACATTAGCCTCTCTTTCTCATTTGCTAAATCTCATGTTTTGACTGTGGGCAAATCTTCATGGCAGATTTAAAACAAATATTCTGTGATAATATTTGGAAGCTGGGTGATGTCTAACCTTACATAAGTGGGATCAATATAAGGTTCATGGACTTTCAGTCTATCCACTGCATGTAATTTTGGAAAACTAGTGTAACCTTTCTTGTGTTTTTAGTATTTAACTCTTGTGCTTCTAGTCATGAGCTCTGGACAAATAGCTCTATTTAGAAGGAAATCTGTTGTTTTACTTACTAGTAAATTAACATGGACTAAAAAGATTAGGATGTAAGTGTGAATGCCACTACACTCACAAATCAGTTCAAGATGTTTCAGAATACTCTTTCCTAGAAACGGATCATAGTTCTTTAATCTGTCTGACTTATTCAGTGCTCCTGACAGCTGCAACCTAAGTCCGCCCACCCTCAAAATGAGATACAGTCTACAGTTCAAATTGTTGCAATGATGTGGGTGCCATCAATCCTGGACCTGCTTGGTAACAAAGCCAATTAAAATGAAACCTTCTGTCTTTTCCCTTGGAAGTAGGTTGTGGAGTAATGTGCTAGAACAAAGAAGCCTGATTTATTAGACCCTACAAGTGACACTTGTCCATTTGACTTAACCAGGTGTTTCTCTCTACTGTTTCTGCTCTCCTCAAATTCCATTAAGTGTGTGCACGCGTGAACACACACACACACACACACACACACACACACACACACACACACACACACACACACACACACACACACACACACCACATAATCCAGGCTGTACCTGCATACCAGCTGTAAGAAAGCAGAGCACAAAGGAAAGACCTGTAGTTTCTACTCTCTCTTTGGACTTGACCTTACTGCTTTCCTGCTCTTGGAAATTTTGCACAATGGGCTACGTCCAACTTTCTGTCATTAGAAGGCCTGCGTATACATTATTCCAGAATTCCTCTTGAATTGAAAATGTAAAAAAAAAAAAAAAAAGCCAAATGAGTGTGTTGAAGATGCACCGAATGGTATTGCCTGGTCTTCTTGACTAGTTTTCCAAGTGTGCAGCTTATATGACATTCTCTAACATACTGGACTCGACTCATAATCTTCTGTGTGGTGACACATCACGTTTCCATAGTCTCACCATGTGGAAATGAAGTTCTTTTGGTATGTAGGATATTTTAATCACTTCTTGAGGTCTTGACTTACCAATGTCACTATGTTTTCATTTGTCACTCGCTCCAGGGCCTGGCAGTTAGTGACCAGGATCTGTGCTCCCCACCAGGTGGCAACAGTAGACTCTGACTTGCCTTGTGGGCTGAGTGCAGCCTCTTCAGTTGTCCTGCATAGCCAGCTCCACCCCCCTGCATGGAACACTCAGTGCATTTGGGGTGGTTTCTTATGTGTTTGAAGCCTTACAAGGAGCTATTGGCCCATGTGCTATTATGGATGCTGTAATTCAGGTTTGACTTTTTGCACAGCAGACTCTTTCTTTAATGCTGTTTCAAATCCCTGCTTTACTACAGATAAGAGACTTCTTTAACTTGGAAAATCTTAAGGGGAAAACAGAAACCCAATGATTATTGAACGTTCTGACATGTCAGGCAAGAAAATAAGTAACTTTTGATATGTCACTACACATCTAAAGAGGTGAAGAGACAAGAGTATGGAATAGTAAAAAACTACAATAATGCAGAATTTAAAATATTTAAATTTGCTGTTGCTTGTGGGGAATTGGAAAGATTACATCACAATAGAAGATTCTCCTCAGATACAATTCCAGATTCCATGCTGTGCCAACCCTACCATGAAAACAACATACAGATTTGCTGAGGGCTACTGAAGTAGCCACAGTGTCCTGGAATGCCCACATAGTCTTTTCAGTGAGACAGGAAAATTAGCGGCTGATGAACTTATTAATGGAAAAAATGGTGTTACATAGTATGAGGTCTCCAGGGATTCCATGAAAGCAGTAACAAACATTTATGTAAGTGTGTGTGTGTGTGTGTGTGTGTGTGTGTGTGTGTGTGTAACTGCCTCAATCTGTTTTCTGTTTCTGTAACAAAATACCTGAGACTGATGAATTTATAGGAATAGATGAAGTGGCTATTTCTGGAGGCTGGAAGTCTGATTGCATTATTTTGGCATCTGCTGAGGGTCATATTGTGATACAGCATCTTAGAAGATAACTTGGCTAGATGGAGCAAGAGTCCTACATTCAGTTCAATCTCTCTTCTTTTCCTGAAATCACTGCTGCTCTCATGAGGGCCATGATGGGGTTGACTTCATGACCTTGTCTAACACTATTCTGCTTCCAGCCTCTGTGTTCAAATATCACTTACATAGGAAGTAAGGAAGATTCCAATGTGTGACCTTTTAGGGGGCACACACAAGTAATTGCAGTTACATCTAGCAAAACAGACATAACTGCATGATAGCTGAAACCTCAGTAATATTTCCTTTATCTTAAACTATAATGAACCAAATTCTATGAACTTATATTTTCTCTTACCTGCTTAAAAATTTGCAAAATCCCTGTCACTTCTGATCTCATGATGTTTGTTTTCCAAAAGCAAAATAAATATGTAATTTATACTATAGGAACTGGGCAAATGAAGATGTATTTTGCCTGCATTCATGATTTTAGTGATTTGGAATTATTCTACCTATCGTGCTTTCATCCCTTCCTGGCTGTGGTGTGCAGAGCAATCCAGATGTCTACTGAGTAAACAACTGGAAATTCAGATGTCTTAGGATAGTTCTGTGGTTCCCAGTCCCAGGACATATGTTTCTTGCCTTGTGCTTTATCTTTATGCACACTTGTGCTTTCATTTTCTTCATGTGTTACATGGTCTTCACCTGTCTTGTGATGGGTTAGAGATTCCCACAGCTGTCCTTAACGCCCTGCACCATTCAGTACTCTTTTATAAAACTGCAGTTAACCCAACCTGCCTTCCATTTTATTTTTTTCAAAAGCATTCCTAATTCCCTTTTTCTCTCATTGCTGTTCTCAAAATTAATACATCTAGGGCTGGTGAAATGGCTCAGCGGATAAAGGCACTTGCCATATCAGCCAGATGACCAGAGGTCAGTTCCCAGAACCCATAGTGGGAGGAGAAAAATGGTTCCCAAAAGTTGTTCTCAGAACTGCACATGCACTCTGTGGCATGAGAACCCCCAACATAAACTTTTAATAAAAAATGAAAAGTAATAAATGTGAGTTTGAAGAGGAGATACTGAGCCACAGGCTTTGCAGTTCGCTTTGTTTTTCTATGCCTGTGTGAGTTACTATTTGGCCTTGGACAGTTCCTTCAGTCTCTTCTCTGAGGAAATGGAATAAAAAAAGAGATAAAACACATAACTCGTTGAGCACAGAGTTTGGCATATTGTGAACACTGTCAGTGTTACTATTAACACATTTTAGTGGGGAAAAAACCCCTCACAGTTGCAAAAGCACATTCAGAAGCAAATTCACATGCCATTTCTGAGTTTCATACAGGTCTTCTGGAAGGATTCATCATGAGCAAAGAGTAGCAGCTGTCATTCTGTGATGTTAGGGTTGATACTCATCTTTCTCACCGGACCCCAGATGGCCTGAGGGAAGCCTCTTGTGGCTCCTGTGTGGATTCTTTATTGACCCTTGTTACATGGTCACCATGTTGGAACAATATCCATGCATGCTGCTCTCTCTGGTGAGAAAGACAAAATACTGACCAAGGACAGCTCTTGTCCTGCTGTAGACACTGCAAATAAACTCCTTTACAGCTCTGAGGGCTAGACCATTACTTAATTCCTCATGCTGTGCACTTACTTTTTCTGAATTAAATGTGAGCAAATACAATTTTTAAATATGTATGTACTTGAACTGGGCATGCATCTCACACCTGTAATCTCAGCCCTTGGGACTGATACAGTAGAATTGTCAAGAGTTCAAGGTTAGCCTGGCCCATATAGTGAGTTCAAGGTCAGCCTGGGCATCCCAACAAGACCCTGGCTCAGAAAAAAACGAAAACCAAAATAGAGTAAAATAAAATAAAAACAAACTATTGTACTTAAGTAGCCAATGGACAGATAAATGTAATTAACATAGATTGTCCTGAAAGTTTAGCACACATGGTGGTATCTGTGTGTTTACAATGGAGGGAGATATTTTGAACGATTGCATACGTTAGCCTGTACATCTGATAATGAGATTCAGGCATTTCTTCTCCTAAGTGGTGTGTGTGTGTGTGTGTGTGTGTGTGTGTGTGTGTGTGTGTGTGTTGTCTGTGTGTCTGTCTGCCTGTCTGACTGTCTGTTTGTCTGTCTCTCTGTTGGTATGTGTTTATAGCTTTCTGAAAAGCCTGGTAATAAGCAAGGATGTTTGGATGAACTTTAAAGGAGGGTATTGGTATAAGTAATTTGCATATTAACCAGTTGATTTGGCTCCAGTACAGATGCTTGACTGATCCAGACAACTTATTTCCAATTGCTTTACAATACGTTCCAGTAGAAGTCTGTGGAAGAAATAACTAAAGGCTCTTGGTTAATGTCTTTCATTTAGCAAAACATTAGAATTTCAAACTGGATCACCTCTCTAGGGCACATGCTAATTTTATGGAAAGCTCCATTTGTAGTCTTTGGTTCAACATCTTTGGACTCTCATCCATGATTTGTACACTGAAGCTTTTATTGTATAATCATCTTATTTAATTTACAGTCGTAGCTTCTGAGGTGAGGAAGAGCTATGCATAAAATCACACATTTCTGAAATCTGAAATGGAGACTTTTATTCAGACAGAAATCGATTCTTTACTCTTTTTTTTTTTTCATTGTTGCTTGATGACAGACTCAGCATTGTGTCATAGTCTGAAATAGATCTGATAAAATACAAAGTGAAATCTTTCCCCTCCTTGCTGTTCCCAGCCTCAGGGGGTAACACTGTTCAAGTATGACTAGGTGGTGGATATTTTTTTTTTCTGTGTTAGTGCAAACATGTAGATAACTTCCTGGAAAAAGCCAAGCTCACATTCTTGAGTCAGGAGCCGTGATGTTCATTTCGCTGAAAGGTGGCTTTGAGGGAGGTTGTCTTTCCAAGCCACTGGTTACAATAGGGGTAAAATCAAAGGCACTTAGTGACATGGTTTGTCTTCCATTTCCTGTACCATGCTGTGCCTGAAGCTAAGTTGTTTACAAAGGATGCAGTATTCAAGGAAGATGGGAAAATAGCCAGAATCCTCTAAATAAAACTGAGTTCATCCCAAATTGACTCTCTAAACCTCTTAAAGAATTCCTTGTTGTATTGAAGACAGAGGAGGACCATCCCTGCTGTTTGTTGCTATCAGTGGACCTCTTAAATGGCTCTGTAAGCTTATATGGTGAAATTTTTCAGTTGTTCATGGAGATTCCTGTTGCTGGGAAGTGTGGCACTTGTTTGGCAAGTCATTGTGGCTAATGGGACCACAGGGAGATCTGTACTTGTCCCTCTGGCTCTCTCTGAGGTTTACTTACCTGACTTGCATATCTTCTCTGTCTCCATTATACTTGTACTGATGATAATAGTTTCCGCAATGGGAAGAATACAGATTAAATGTGGTATTGTGGTGTCTTCATATAAAATAATTTGTTCAAATAATAAACACTTCACGGTGTTTCTATTTAGAAACACCGTGACATGTAAGAATACTTAGACGTCAGCTGATCCTATGGGAAGGAAGACTGTGTGAACACTTTTAATTTAAATCCAAGGAGTTTATATCAGATAATGGCTATTAGTAAAATTAATGATATTTTCTTGAGAGTAGTTTTGTTACATCTTCTATCACTTACCTTTAAAGTTTTATTTAAATTTGATTTAAAAATAAAACTTGTATAATAGTTTCCCCTAAGAGACAACAAATGCTGTTTGTTCTACTGAAACTTAGATTTTATGTTTTTGAACTAGAAGTCTGCCCTTATGGAGCTTATGGTCTGTCCAAGACAAAGAAGCTGGCTACTGCCATGGCCATGCTTAGGTCATCACCTTAGGAGCTCAGGGCAGAAGAAGTCTCTCTGTCACATGTGTGTGCAGTTGAGAAATTATAGTCGAAGGAGTCTGCCCTATGAGGAGTCTCAAAGGTAACACCTGAGAGGTCAGCACATACCAGTCCTGCAGTGAACTTGGGTTATGAGTAGTCATGGGCCAGCAGCACCTTCAGAGGCCTGGTTACAAGAGTAATGAGGACAGTCAAGTACCTTGGTAGACAGGTGGTACACAGCAGAATCCCAGACATGAACTCATGAAAGCAATACACAATCCTTTTGTAAATTTAAACAAAAATAAAGGAAACATGAGAAAGCATACATCATCACTAATTGCAAGTAATGGGGTTAAGTGCCACGGGAATTTGCTGTACTATCTTGCTTTACACTTCTACCCACTGGGGTATGATTGATAGGACCCTGCCTTGATGCCGGTGATAGATATATGTGGCTGTGGTGGCACATGCGAATGTAAAAGCATTTCAAGGGAAGTTGGATCACGCTAACATGCTACTCATATCTGCTTTCAAATAACAATATAGTTAGACATTTTGATATCCATACCTGTTGTTGTGTTTTACATAGTTGATTTATTTTGATGGAAATGTTTTGTTTCTGTGAATGGAAACATGTTAAAGTCACCCATTTTAATCTTTCTCTGTAGGAAGAATGTTTTTTGAACTTAGAGGCTCCGATATCTAGAGTATGTGGATATGACACCCCGTTTCCTCACATTTTTGAACCATTTTATATCCCTGACAAATGGAAGTGCTACGATGCCCTACGGAAGATGATCAACTATTGACCACAGAGGTAGGTGTTGATGTGTGTGAATGGCATTTGTGTTCTGTTACCCAGGATTAGCTACCACCTGTGTCTTGTATTCTGGTAAACAGTAACATTAAGAACTGTTTACTGCACAAAAACGCTCAAAATGCTAGCATATTTACACCCAATAGAAATGTGTTGAGATTTATAGGTGATACCCAGTGTGCTGGTATTAAATCATCAAGTACACTTTCTCTTACTCTTATCCCAGCTTTTTCTTTCATATAGATGGTATTGTTCCAGCTTTTTAAAATTGCCCATGTAGAAGCATAATTTCTGTTGCTCATTGAAAGGGATCTCTAAAAGATCCCTAAATCAGGCTCTAGTTGTTTAGAATATGTTAAACAGCATTCAGACATTTATCTTCATGTTATCCAGAAAACATTCTTTTAAGAGAAACCCTATTTAATATAGACACATTTTTACTAAGGAATAAGCAAAACAAAAGATGAAAACCCTAGCATTGCTGCTATTTCCAGGACCTTTTCTGGCAAGTGAATGCTTTGTTTTGTTTGGTTTTGAAACGAGCTCTAATTCTAGCTTGGGCTGGCCTTAAGTCTACTGTCAACCTGCCTCTCCCTCCCAAGTGCTGGATTCACAGGCGAGAGCCACCACACCCAGCTTGTGAATGTCTTATAAATATTGGATGAGAGATTATATTTATTCGTAGTGTTTTCTAAGTTGGACTTATAAAACCTGTCAGCAGTGCTGTTCTGGGGGGGGGAAAGGATATTGTTAAGAATTATTTAGTTTTCGAGTTTTTAATATAGAAATTGCCAGCACTGACACTCTGCTTTTAGTGTGTTCCAGAATGAGGAGATGAGATTAGAGGTTTTATATTTTAATATCTTAGTTGTCCAGAAAATAATAATACTTTTGAGGAACCACGATTTTTCATAAGATAAAAGGAAAATAAAATTGGCGTAGTGGCAACAGCCTTTTCCTGTTATAAATACAGAATGATGCAGCTCTTAAATTCTGTTAGTAGGTTGCAGAGCTAGCTTGTAGAAGATCAAAGAAAGCGTTTATGTAAACAGTGTCCCCTTTTGTCACTATATTTCTACAATCCCCACAGTTTCCTGTGTTTTGAGACTATTGTTACAGGTGTCAGTTAGGGGTGTTGGCCTGAAGGTACAAAGACTAGATTTCTGAAGCCCCTTAATGCCTGTGAAAGTAGTGACTTCCTGTGGCCAGTGGCTCATAGGCTGTTTGGAGATCTTCCCATTTCCCATGGGCTGTGTGCTAGAGGGTCAAGAAAATGTGGCAGCATGGCTTACTGCTAGCTTTAAAATAATTTTGTTGGCTTTAAATTTACTTGTGCATTTGATTTTAAATGTAAGCAAAGTATGTTAGCCTATGCTAACTATGTGATAAAAGAGTAAAATAGCTTTTCTGTGTTGATAGTTAAATAGGTTATTAAAGAAAGTAAGTGTGCACAGAACTAAGAATGCTTCTCATTGTTACTGGTTTCTTTTACAGAAAACCTGGAAGATTATGACTAGATATGGGAATACTTTTTTTCTGAATTTTTTTTTTTTTATATTTCCTTAGACTTTTTTCTTCTAACATAATTTTATGAAATGAACTATCATGGATACTGGCTGATGAGCTGCGAGTTACTTATTGTGTTAATATAAGTGGATTAGGGGCTGAGTTTAATGTGCACCATGGATGGTGGCCTTATAATTGTTTCATAACTATAAATATTGGGTAGTATTGTATTCAATAAAGCAAAATCACATGGCCTTCACATTGTGTGTGTCTTCTTCAGTTGGTAAAAAAGAGTTTTACTGCAGAATAATGGGTTGCTAACTTGCTAACTGAATTTGAGTTATAATAAAATATTTATTCTAGAAATGCTGACTTTTCCACTTTATTTTATTTGGTTTAATTCTTTATGGTCAAGATGGTTTTGGGGTTGGCAAACTTTTGGAATCTTTCTTCTCCATTCCTCCCTCTTTACTAATGGACCTGGTTCCTCTAGACTAGTGGGTTTGAATCATTCCTGTTACTGTCCTTTCTTCCTCAGAGAGGTGGGCAGTGTGATCCTGTTTACTATAAAATTGTGAAGCTCTAGCTACAACTGTAGGTGTTTTTCCCCTAAGACTTTGCAAAGCAGATTATATTTCTATTACTATTCCTGTGTAGATAAGAGAAAATATTAGCAAGCAGCAATGGCTTCTGCCAAGTGGAGCCTTTCCTGGGGTTACTGGAAGGCCTCATTTTGCCTTCTTTGCCCCTCATCATAGTTCTAGAAGATTTAAAAACAGCCTTAGGAATTTCCCACAGAGCCAGCGCCCAGGCCTGCTCTTGGAAATTGAGCAGTTTGATTCTCCTCCCCTCCCATGGTCCCTGAATGACTTCTCCATTCAGATTCTGGCAGAAAGGTCGATGCAAAAGCAGTGAAACTGTATTCTTCTGTTTCCCTTTGCCCATAAACACTTAGAACACTAGACATTTCCCTATAATTACACATATGTATTTTTCTTTAGAACTGTAATTGTAAAGGCTGCATCCTAATTATTTTTACCAATAATTGGAGATGGCTATAGAAAGTAACTGGTAGAGTGTCACTAACCTGGAGGCAGAGTGAAGGTGCTATACCACAGGTCCTGTGCACTGAGCTGGTGGTTTGTTAGGGGTGAAAACAGAGCCCTGTCTTTGGGTCAAAAATAGAAAGCCCTGTATAGATAAGATGGGAAAAGATGCAGGTTGTTGACCACAGTTTGGGAAAGAGCAAGTCTAGTTGGCTTGCTGAACAGGACATTCTGGGTTTAAGATGCCAAAACTCTGTCTAGACCTTGGCTTTGCTCATTATTCTCCTGGAGGCTCATGAGAAGGCCTGGTCTACTGGCCTGGTCCAGCAGAACAAGATACATGCCACAGCCAGCCACATGTTTTCCAAGGACATCCTACGAGAACATGATGTCTCTAGTTGAACTTGTCTCTCTCTTCAGTTGATATTATTTAGGATTATGTGAACCTCTTTATTAGTCACTTTGCTACCGTGTCTATTAATACTAATTTTTCTACTCATTCATAGCTTGAGAATTTTCCCTTAGCTACTTAAGACTTAATTTCTTTAACTTTCTTTTACAAATGGAAAGTACAAGATGAGTCTGGGGACAATTTGTGCACTGAGTATGGCATCTGAGAACACCTTCTCTGTTCTAATTGGCCCTGAAGGCTCTAGCAGTAAATAACCCCTTCCCAAGACAGTTTACAGGTAATATTCAATATGAAGCTCAAAACAAACATATCTATGTAACTGCAAATTTTTTTTTCATAAAACAAATGTTATATGTTGTACAAATATGGAAAATAGTGTCAAAAAATGCCAATCTAATCTCCCACTGCTGTAGACTGAACTTTGCATAAGTCTGCTCCCTGTGACAGCATGGATATATATGCTAATTTAACTCCGCATAAAATATAATATCCTATTGCTAAAGACATCATGCATTTCACGCAGTGGACCCAGAGGGCTCTCAGCTAGAATTGTCATGAAAGCCTCTTGCCTGAGCAATAGTTTGTATGGAACTAGAAGGTACCATGTAAGCTTCCAAAGAAGAAAAGCAACCAACAGTCTTATCCTATGATCCACAACAACCACCATGAAACAATAACCCCAAGGATGCAATAGTGGTCCACATACCTTGACAGTAACCAACAGCTCACCAGTTGGACTTAAGGTCTGCTCAACAAGAAGAGGGAAATCATGCTGGGTACTGGAATCCTTACCAGCTACCCAGGGCTAGTGAGGTCATGGATCTTGGAGAACCTACAGCTGCCATTTTAATAAACATACTCCTAACTACATTCTGAAGATTCTAAACATTTGTTCAATTACCCAGAGATAAGTGTTGTCATCACCCCTCATCAGATTAAGATTAGTATAACACTACATACAATAAAAATGTAGAGTTGTGGATATGGAGCCTAGTTCCAACTTACAAACATGTGCATGTATACACACACACACACACACAAACACGCACTGCGCGCGCACACGCGCAAAACAACAATTAAGGAAAAGAGAGGCCATGAATTTGAAAGAGATTAAGAAGGAGTATATGAGAGGGATTAGAGGGAGGAAAGGGAAGGGGGAATGATGCAATTATACTATAATCTCAAAAAATTGGAAATATATATTATAAATGCTTTACAAAATGGATAGACAACCTATGTGAATAGACCTGTGTACAATAGGCCAGAGACCTAGGGGAAAACTAAATACTACTGTTCTACCAAAGGAATATACCAATAAAATTACTCCTAATGACATTCTGCTATATTCATAGATCAGTGCTTTGCCAGTCTTCATCAGAGATGCTTCCTCCCACAGCAGACAGGAATGAATACAGAGACTTACAGCAGATATTATGCAGACAGTGAGAGACCTTGGAACCCTTGGTCCTAAACAGGATGTTTTCATCAAATCCCTCTCCTCAGGGCTCAGAGAACCCTGTGGAAGAGGTGGCTGAAAGAATGTAGGATCCAACATAGATGGAGGGTACAGGGAAAACAAGGCCTTCTATATACAGCAGGATCAATGCACATATGAATTCACAGAGACTGGAAGCATGCACATGGTCAACATGGGTCTGTGACAGATGGTGTCTTTGAGCCAAAAGAACTGGACACAAGCCCCCAACCCTAGCCCAGAAGCTATCTCCAATTGACAACCACTTGTAAATGAAACAATTATTGTTCTATATGGGAGTCCCAGTAGGGAAACAAGCTACTCTTAAGGGTAGGCCCCTTGCCTAGCAGTAGATGCCAACGGAAAACTAACTCAACACCTTTGGAGGTTCTTTGCCTTACATTGTTGTGCCAGGACTTTTTTCTTTTTTAAACCTTACAGGTCCTTTGCATATATTATGGCTTCCAGTTTTGTGTGCTTATGGGATTCCTATATATATGAGCATGTGTCTCTGGGTTTCTTATGCTTATTCTTTGCCCCTTTCCTTCTGTTTTGTCCTATTCCAACTGGATTTTGTTTTATCGTATTTTATTATTGTCACTTAGATGCCTATTTGTTTTCTAATGAGAGGCCTAAAGGGATTGGATCTGGGGAGGTTGGGAGGAACTAGGAGGAGCTGCAGGAGGGGACACCATAATTAGAATATACTATGTGAAAAAAAATCTATTTTGAATAAATTTTTAAAAATCACAAATAGAATTAAAACTAGTATATGTGTTTTCCACATCATTGTGTACTTTCTATTCTATTAATTTTTCCATAAATTTATAGTTGGTATGTGAACTGGTCAGTGTTGGGCAGCAGTTTCCTTGGGAATTAAATTGTTCATGTTGGAGGGAAGCTTGTCAAGGCAAAGGATATTCCATGTGGAGGTCAAACATTCCACCCTGCAGGGAAGTCTATTAAGCTCAAGACATACATAACCCAAAGGCTTCAGGAGTCCCTGAAACTGGCCATATTCATTTGGCGCCTTCCTGCCCAAGCATATATGAATAGAAAGGGCTATTGAGAAATACTTTCAGACTGTCCAAGCTGCCTAGAAGAAACTCAAGCCTGGAAAGAGGCTCAAGCCAATGGGATTTCTTAGAAATCACTGTCTAATTTGTTAAGACGCCTGCAGGTGCACAGTGTGCACCAAGTTTCTAGCTTTTATGAGCTATAACCCAAACTAGGGTTCTAGAAGGTTCTAGAAGGGCGGGGTCTGCAGTTTGACCTTGCTACTGGTGGTTCCACAGAGCCTAGAATAGCCTAGAACCATGCCAGGTTGTCGGTGTGTTCCTGGCAGAATAGGTGTGGAAATGCAAGCCTGCTCCCAAGTAGCACTTCCCTCGCTGTGCCTAATGTGCGAGTTCATGATGGTATTTTGACATGGTGTCTTTTGCCACAGCACTTGCCGCTAGTTCCATCAGAGTAACAAGGCTCTTAATTCCTCATTTGGAAGGCCGAGACCCTAAGCAAGCATTTGTATTTCAAAAATTTTGGAGATTTAAATATTTACACAAATAGGAGATATCTTCAGGCAGGGAATACAAGTTGAAACACAATGTACATTTACATTTCATGTGCACCTCATACATGAAGCCTAATTTACACAGTATTTTTAGTGGTCTAGTGAATAAAAAAATGCTTCCACTGAGTTCTCAAAAATCAAAGGCACCAGGACCCTAGTCACCCAGACAGCCCATGCCCACATGTCTTCATCCTTGCTGGTTCTAAATTCATGAATGCATTGAACCATAACTTATTATTGGAACAGGAATGATAAAGATACGATGTGCCACTAACACGGTGAACTAGCACGTGTTTAGGCTAACTAATCAGCGCTGCTCCAGACTCCATCAGCTGTTAAACCACAGCCTCCTTCAGTCCCACAGAGATGCTGCATTGGAAATCCCCAGGAGGTGGGCACTGTTTATGTTTCAGGTCTGTTTTGTCAGATAGATTTAGAACTGTATTCATTACAGGGCTCTGAGACAACACTGTGTGTTAAAAGTGCATGTGTATGTGGACATATGCACTCCTTCGAGCATATGCGCTCCTTCAAAACCGTTCTGGGGCTTTGAATCACTTGGCATTTGAGCACTTGGTTCCCAGTTGGTAATACTGTTTGTGGAGGCTTAGAAGGTGGTGGAGAAAGTCCCAGATTTGAGAGTTTAAAGACGAAGCCATTTCTAGTTTGCACTCTCTGCTTCCTGCTTGTGGTTCACTACAGGGGCCCTCAGCTTCCCACTTCTGCCACCATGCCTTCACTTCCTGACCCTTGAACTGTAAGCCAAATAAATGCCTTCTTCTGTAAGCTGCCTTGGGGCGAAACCTGTGCTGTAGTGAGCAAGAGGGACAGGACAAGGGGGCAGCTGTCACTCCAATGACAAGGCAAAGGGGCAGCGTTACACTCCAGGCTGGTTCCTTTCTGCCAGGTTCACCCTCCAGAGTCCATGCTTACATTCTGAGTGGTCACTTCAAGGTCTTTGTAATAAGTCATCATTGCCTTCATTCAAGTTGGGCTTCTGTAGCTTGCAACAGAGAGCATCCTGATTCAGACATGCCGGTAATTCAGCACACACTGAAACCGAAGAGGGAAGCCCACGCGTTTTCAATAATGTACATTTGAGGGAATCCTCCACTGTTGGGATTAGTTTGGTCTTGTGCTTAAATTTCTTTTTGCATCTATGACACACAAATTAGCTGCAGATACTGAGATACTGTGTTAATGCTGAGAGTCTTAGCCGTAAAATAAGTGAACTCAGACTGTGCTTGAATACTGCATACTGTCAACTCCACAGCTGCTGTTCTCTGGGGACCTTGTTGATTGGTGACTTGTTACCATAGCATCCCTTACTGCAATCATGAGATCTTAGCACTCTTGCTAACCTTAACCAGAGAATTGAAACACAAGCCTAGGAAATTTTGTTCTACAAGGAATGTTGCTGTTGCCAGTTCAGTATGATATTTCTAATAAACTTTGTGTAAACTCAGATTCACCCTCCTCCTTCAGAATGGAATATTTATTCTCACCCCAGTTTCCTTATTTTTTACATGACGATTTCAAAAAGTTAGAGAACAATGAAGTTTCTGTGTCTCGAGCACCTAGTCTAAAACTTATACAGCACAATTTATCTTCCCAGCCTTCCTTTACCCAAAGAGAAGTTAAGACCCCATTGTTAGTAATAAGTAGTACTTAAAAAAAATCTTTCCTAACAGCTAGCTGGTTTCACAAGGTTGTCCTTGTGAGATCTGTCCCCAAAGCTGGCTAATTCCTCAAGGGTTTTTCCACAGTTATTTGGGGGAATTTCAAAGCCTGGCGCCTGAGAACACGCACAGAGTTCATGCTTTTCTTGGGTTCCGACTTCCTGCAGAAATATACAGTCTGCAGCCATAGGGACAGACACCTCACATCACTCCTGCACAAAGGCCACTGTAGTTTTTCCCCGAAGCAGCCCTCCAAACTGCTTACAGGGTGAGCTTGATTGACACTAGTTCTCACTGGGTGTGTGGATCTCTCTAGAGCAGATGAATCTGTTCTATTCCCATGGAGACAAATAGATCCCAAATAGTGAGCTATGTTCCCCTCAAATCTTACCTGTATTCACTCATAGAGTTGTATATCACAACCATTAAGTAGCTTGTCAATTATTATATCAGATCTTCTGTGTCTCTCTGGGACACAGGTACTGTTACCAGGCTGAGCATGGGTTCCAGTTCCCTTTCCTCGAGAAGTGGCTTCTCTATGGGACTCCATCATCCTAGAGGCCAGCTTGGATCTACAGCAAACTAAGACCCAACTAAGCATACTCCCATAAGGAAAGAACTCAGGCCTATCCAGTTTATTTCATGTTTCGTGCACAGTAAAAATTTCATAGAGATTATGGGAAAACTGCATAGGAGAAAAATGGAACAGTGGTGGTCTGATTCATGGTATAGTCTCATGGTTAGATACAATGCAGAATTTGCAAGTACTGATTATGAAAATTATGTGGAAACATGGAAACCATGGTCATTATGTATCTTTAAGTGGAAAAAATCAGGGTTCAAAATTATATGTGTATTATTATATGTGTACTATTTCTTGTGATTATAGTGATTATTATGATTTTCCTTGTAAAGGAATCAGGAAAGCACAGCAGCTGTGCTAGGGTACATATCAGAGCAATTCCACACCAATACATAATTCAATTGTTAGCATGTACGTTGCTCATAGCGTGAAGTATCTCCCACTGTATATTTTACCCAATATTGCAGAAGGTTACCGTTGCATGGCTTTGCTGTAAATGAACTATCAGTTGAATATCAGCACTAGGGAATCTTTTTGTTTTTTCATGTGATTACTTCAAAAACAGAAACTAAAACACAACAGTTTCCTTACTCCCACTCTCTCATATGCATATGTGCGCCCACAAGAGCTCTTCTAGATAGACTCAGAAAGGAAAACCCAAGAAAAGAGTTCTACAAATGCTAAACTAGGGACTTTGTAAGTTTAATTTTATTCGGATGCATATGTTTACTATTTATTCGAGATCACTGCACACAGAAAAGGTCACATTCATAGTTTTTAATTGAATGGTGCTTAATAAAGGCCTTTGAGAAACATATAATAAACAGGTTAAAGGAACTGGAATGGAAAGGTGACAGATGTCAGTACCTGGTCAACCACAGGCGAAGCCTGCTGGATACCATGGAACATTTAAAGTTTTTAATTATATTTAAATTGAAGGGGGTCATTGCCGCAGTGCACCTCTAGTGAATAATGGACATCTTGTGGGAGTTGGTTCTTTCCTTCCATTAAGTGGGTTCAGGAATTGAACTCAGGCTGTCAGGCTTTATCAGCAGAATCATTTCACTGGCCTGTGTATTTTTCTTGATTTTGTCCCTTGTGTTGGGCAGGTCTGTTCTGCTGGAGGGAGTTGCCAGCAGCATCTTCTGTAGCCCATTCTTAATGAAAAAATAAAAATAAAAAATGTACCTGGCTGTGGCATCACTGTGGGACTCAGCAGCTCTGGCTAGAGCGAGTGGCTGCTCACTGTGCCTTCACTTATGTGTCCCTGTGCTGGAACACCCAGTAGATTCCCCAGAGATTGTTCGTGTCAGAAAGACCTGACTATAGTCCTTGGGCAATGCTCTGGCTAAGAGACCCATATGTTTTTGTTTGTTTGTTTGTTTACTCACTTATTTATTTACTTAGGTTTTATTTGTTTAGTTAGTTGTCTCAGGATTCTTGGGGCTTTGCTCCTCTCACCACACCCTTCATTTGTCTCAGTCTCTTATTTGTTCTCACAAATATCTTGCAGCCAGCCTTGCCCTCTAAGATAGTTTCAATTCTTGCAATGAGAGGACTCCCTCTGGAGCTATTGCAGAAGAAAATGTCCTACCTAGTCTTCCTCTGCAGGGTAGTAGGCTAAGTCATTAAGCCCTGCACAGCTGTGGAGCCTGGCACGGTTTGGGGTTCTTCATTTGTCTGAACTTTCCTAACGCCGTAGCTCCATTCACTCCTCTGGTGGGCTAGCACAGCCTCCCACAGGGCTGGTAGACACCTGGCTTTTCTTTGCCCTTCATCCAGTCCCTCAAAGATGCCATCAGCCTCGCAGAAGGTTTGACAGAACAATTCACACCTGCTCCCAGGCCCTCTCCCTATTTCCCCCACCTCCCTTTCTGTCACAGATTGGGATTCTGCCCCCTCTAAATAAAAAGTTTTCATTTGTTAACTTCTGATACATACACTTGTGTTCTGTTGTTTTGTCATTGGGATTTATACTTAAAAGCAACTCTTTTCTCCATTTTTGTCATCAAGTCTTCTCAGGATGGGGAGGAGATAAGCCAGTGTGGCTCTATAGTTATAATTGCTTAAAAAAAATCTTGTCACTGGAAAGAATGCTCTCCAAAGGGCAGGTCTCACCCTCCCGTGTTCTCAGTCACATTGATAAACTGCCCAATCTTTCTATGAACCTTGTTTTTAACTGGTAAGGAAGGAAGGAAAGGAGGTAGTAGATAATGGATCTGTGAGAGGGGGTCTCAGTGTTACTAAGCCCTGATTATGTATCAGATGAACCAGATGAACAATCTTTATATCCTCAGCCTTTAGTTCCCAATTACATAAATTACACGCATTATTGTTTTTACAAGGTAGGAATGATAATTCTCTTTGATTAAGTGACAATTAAATCACACCTTCCCTCCTGGAAACTCTCTTGAAGAGCCTGTGCCTCTGCAAGTTTCTCACATGATACTGTCATCATCTGTCATCGTTCCCAGCAGGAAGAAATCCTGATACACTCATCACCGTGGGCAAGGTGTGCAATATGGGAACTTCCTGTGACAGTGGTTATGATTTGAATGAAATAAAACAAGTTGGTAAATCAACCTTAGAGCGGAGGGTCAGCTGTGACTAAAGCTAACACCCTGCTGTTTACACCTTCCTGTTTAGTCACCTCAATTTTATTAGAAGAAATTGGTGAGTCCATGAACTTTTCACTGTGACAAATCCATTCGTGTTGGTTTAAGGAAGGTGGAATTTGCCCTAAAAAAATCCACTTTTACGAAGAACTTTAAGACTGATGAAGGAGAAAGTCATCATGTAAGCTTTCTGTTCTCTCCCTTTCTGGCCTTTCCTCTAGCTCTCGGGCCCTCCACGTCTTCTCTGCATTGCAAGCCAACTTCATTCTTGTCCTTTGCCGGCTGCTCCTCAAATCCCTAATCGCCTTGCACTCTGCTCTCTGAAGAATGGCTTCAGTTAACGTCGCAGATAAACTCAGTGTTTATCTAATTCCAAGTTTCCCAGAGTGAGAAGGATGGGCCTGGCTTAGGTCGGCTTCTGCTCCTGGACCATGGCTGGAACCAGAAATAGGTGCAGGTATATTGCATATGGAAGATGGGGAAAGATGGCATCTCCACGCTGTATGCTTGTTATGTCACTTTCTATGGAAGAGGACATTGTTTCTTTTTATCTAGATATAGCAATGTGGTTCAAGGTGCAGTGTGGCCGACATATCCTCCTTTAGAAGACTCTAAGCAGGACAACAACAGTTCCTTGCTGTTCCTTTGGCACTACCTTTTCTGTCATCAAACAGGGCATTTGTAGCCACCAGACACAGTGCTTATTCTCTGCTTCAGTAAATTTCTTAAATGATCATTAAGAAACAGCCAGCTAACAAAGCCATTACAAGGCCAGTCTGGACAATGAAGCCTCTGTTACACTAAAGCTTGGAAACTGAAGGTGGGCTGAACTAGGTGACTTCTTGTCTCTGTGATTTTTCTCTTTTTGCACTCAGATCAAGCATCATGGATACAAATGGAAAGAAAAGAGGGGGTCTGACTTGTAGAAAATATCAAGCCCCTGGCTTGTCAGGGAGCTAGAGTGGCCTCAAAGAAGAAATCCACAGAGTATAGCAGGGTTTTAGGTACTTCACAATTAAAGCAACTCCTCATTAATTTATTGTCAGTTTATTTAGCTATCATATGTAGGCTAAGCCTTTTCTGAGTTGCTTTGAAATGTGACTCTGAATCAGGGAGAAATGATGGGTGATTATAATTGTAAAACCAGGTATGGCCTCCATGGAAGCCTGTTTGGATATAATACTGGGAAAGCAGCAACTCTGAGTTTCTCTCTGATGTCTAACTTGGTCTTCTTTTCGTGTTTCTTTAGTTATTTATTATTTTATTTTTAACCCCTAGAGAAGAGAATCAAATCGCATTTGACTCAGTGACCCTAAAACCCCAGTCCCTGGTTCAATCAATGTCCTGTTGGCAGAAGACCAGAGCCTGTATCACTGAAAGTATACTGATGCTTTCCTCTGCAAGGGACCACGGGAACTGATAACATGGTGATGCTCACTGAGCTGTGCAGTTGATGTCATTGATGTTTCCATTCTGCAGCCATACAGCTACAGAGAACAGCTGTCCTGATAAGGATAGTACTGGGTCAACAGTGTCCCTTTTCTGGGATGACCCAGCTTTCAAGGCTGCCAAGGCAAGTTTCAGGAGCTCGCACTGCCTCATAGGGAGGGACACCTTCTCTTAGGATGTTCCCCAGAAGTGAAAGTTTTGAGTAGATGTTGGGACCCAAGATCAACATTTATTCTGCAGGAAAGAACAGAAAGACCTCTACAGGCTGGGAAACATGCAGCACTGGACGTAACAAAGTGCTACCAGGTGGCTTGTAGTTTTAAACATTTCCTCACAAAGAGCAGAAGTGACTTTCAAACAGGGCTAAGCATTGCGAACTGTAATATAGATTGTAGAAGTCAAGGAGCCCTGCTCCATCCCATCAACTTCCTCACTTCCAATGAAAGTTGCACTACCCAAAAGACGTGCCTTTAGATGTAAATTTAAATAGAGTACCTCTCCAGAAGATGAAAATTCTATGTAATTTCACATAATTAAATGTAGCTATTTTGTCATGCTGCAATTTTCTGCTTTGCTCTTTATTGTCTACAATTTTGACGTTTGTCATGGACTCCGGTGGCTTCTTTCTGTGCAGGCTAACTCACATTTGTGGGGTACAGATGGTAATTACTCTCTACCCCAAACCAAACAAGATGCCCCCAGTTCTCAGTTTGATGGCACTTGAAAAAAAATTAGCAAAGAAAACAAAGAATGTTCCTCAATCTGAGCACAAACAGTGTTGGCTTTGCAAAGGTTGCTGCTTTTTCTGTCTGCTTTACCCTTTCTATTTTGTCTATCCTTTGGCAAGAATTGGATTGTGAGCATCTTGATGTGAGCATGTCTGGAAGGCTGCACTTGACACCCCACCATGAAAGTTAATATTTCCTACTACAAGCAGCAGTGTTTTCAAGAATGTTGCATATATGCATATATATACATACATATATATATATCAGAACATCAAAGCCTAAAGTCATGCATCTTTCGTTTCTTCTCATTCCTATTCTCTCATACATACAAAATTTTGAATTGTTCTGGATTTCTGAGTGGAAACCATTCATACGCTAAGATCTGTGAAGTAGGAAAATTTGAGCCCATTCTATGAGCATTGTATGAATTTTACCAATAATAAGCATTGCGCTGGGCCAGGGACAAATGAGATTAAAGAAATGTAGGCAAGGTCCAAGTTTACACTTCCCAAGGCACAGTCAAGTGAGATGAAAGTATAGTGAAATCTTAACATGTTCTCCAAAGTGGTCTTGATTCTCTTATATCTGAGGAGGTCCTCACTAAAAGTATTCATTGATTAGCAATATAAGTTCTATATTAATATGGAAAATTGTATAGTGGCTCATAAATGGCACACTTGCACAACCCCAAGCTTACTGGAGATTTTGTGATTTGGCACTGCTCCTAAAGACAATCTCACTGCTGTTCTTCTGAGATGACCCTGGCCGGCCTGGAATTTGCCATGTGGACCAGGCTGACCTCAACTTCACAGAGATCCATCTGCCTTTACCTCTGCCTCTGAGTGTTGTGTTTAAAGGCATGCGCTGCTATGCCTGGCTACTGATATTCTTTATTCCATGGATAGGGATACACAGGTGGTGACATAAACATCAGCAACAGTTCACACATACTTGCACACACGTAGTCTAGTAGTCCAAGCTGCTCTCAAACTTTCTATGTAGCCAAAGGTGACCTTCAACTTCTGATCCCCCTGTCTCTACATTCTAAGTTCTGGTATTACAGGTGCGAGCAACCATGCCTGATGCTCTGATTTTTCAAGTAATTGTGAGCCAAGTATTATTGTGCATGCCCAATGAGTTTCCCAGTTTATCTCAGAGATAAATAACAATCTTTCCCTCACTAATTTTTTCTTCAAATCTTTTGGCTCCAAGACTTATACCAGAGTGAATAAGTTGATTCATTTGTCAAGAGTGTCAAATTATGTGGCTTTCGGCTGAGACGAAATCCCAACTTGTTCACACTGTAGAAACAACCTCCTGATGGTGGCAGCCAGTGCTGGCAATTCACAGAAACAAATTTGCTCCTGCTCTGGCTTTGCCTGTTCGATCAGTAAACCTGCTGAAAGGCAAAGCCTTATCCAGGAATTAGTTCTGAGTAGAGGCTATAATATGACACTCTGGAAAACACTTGAAAATCTAATGAGCTCCATACAAATGGTATTAGTTTGTAGGTATAATCACTCAAAGATGTCTCATGGTGTGTGCAGTTTGTATTTTTATTACTGCAGAGTGTGTCTTTGTTTTTTGCAGGCCAATTTCACTCTGTAGACTAATGCCTTAACCTTGAACCTCGGATCACAAAGGCAGGCATTTCCCTTTTCTCTGGCCCTGAGCTTTTACTCGTTAGCTGCTGATGAAGCAATGGTTGTAGAGCTGTGTCCCCTCTGGGCCACTTGGCCTCCTGTTGAGAGAAAATTTCTCAAGTCACAGATGAAATTCCTGTTTCTAGGCAGCAACAGGCTGATGTCTATCATGGGATACAATATGATCTGGAGGAAAGGCTGAGGGTGTTTAGTGTATTGCAGCCTACAAATACACTTGGAAAAACCACCAAAGTGCCATAGTGCCAAGGATAGCCTGCTGTGGTGTTCACTGACATATTTGGAAGCATTTTTCCTTGATGACAAAGAAAATTCTAAACAAAAATCAAAAAGAAAGGAAACCATGTAAAGGCTTCTGCTCAATTGTATTGTTCTTCACAGACTGCTTTGCACAAGATGTTTTAAGTATTAGTTTGTATTTTTATGTGTCTGTTTTGTGGTAATGGAAATTAAACCCAGGGTCTTGTGCATGCTAGGCAGGTGCTCCTACCACTGGATTGTATTCCTCTATTCTAACAATCTAACAGAGTAGAAAGCACTCATCACCTCTATGGGCTCATCAATCCTCCCATCAGATTTGGACACTGTAAATAACCTTTGATGAATTAACCTTCTCTTTGCTCATTCCCTGGCCTTCTGAAATCTGGCTTCCCACTAGTGACTCTTCACATACTACTCTCTTCAAAATATCCTGTGCCCACTCAACCTCCACATTCAACATCTGTCTTCAATCCTCAGTCTTCGGACAGACATCAAGAAGGGCAGACTTGGGAAGTAAGCGATGTCCCTTGCAGTCCTGGTTCTCTACCAGTTGGGAGGGCAAACATGGAAAGTCCTGCCCTCCACCTCAGAAACAGAACTGTATTTGCACAATCTGTGCTAATAACCCTCTCTGGACTGGCTCCATGATTGGGAGCCCAGATGAGTAAATTAAAAACGCAAGTACTTCTGCTCAAAATGTGTTAAAAGTGACCACTAAAAATAATGCACATACAAAGCTTTTTCCTTCTTGCTTTTTCAACTTGTCTTGGCACTTTTAATTTGCTATTTAATATCCATTTAAGTAAGAAAACAATTAAAATTACAAATTATTAGCATGGGTTTGGGATTATATTGTTATATTACAATGACAACTTCAAATTCAAATGCTAAAGTATTCAACTCAGAAAGCTGTTACTGTGTAGCTCTCAAAGTCTGCGTACTCTATTCCTCCAAGAACACTGGAACCGCTGCAAACACGTGTTCTGTTGTGCTGTTCATCTGTATATATTACACATGTGAGAGTTGATATGCACACACAGCCAACATTGTAGCTAGCTTATTGATGAGTATGTAACATTAGGAGGAAAAGAACCTGCGGCTGCCCCACTCTCCCTTCCATCACCATCTCTTTCTAAGTGTTTTGCTAATGCAGAAAAGTAACTCAACTAAGAAAGAGTCTTTGGTTTTCTTGTCATTCTCTTAGCTTTCTGAGTTGAATACTTTAGCATTTGAATTTGTTCTGACTAGCATGTACAGAGTGATCAATAACACAGTCTCTCAAGGTTGTCAGCCTTTTCCTTTCCCTTCCCTTAGTTTAAAGTAGAAAGCATTTGTGCTGGATTGTATCATTGCCACCTCCCCACACAGTGAATTCACTGGACGTTTAAGGTTGAAACATTATGAATGTACATAGCACCTGACGAGGAAGGTAAGAGCAGTGGATGTGCACACAGGTGATTCTTTTTCTCACATACACACCCCATCGCATCATGCAACTTTACTTACAAAACACAGACTCAAAGGTAAAGAGTTTCTAGATTTGGAACCATCATGATACCTAGCTTTCCATCACTATACAAAGTGCACAAGATGCTTAATTGATAAAAAGAAGGAGGTTATTTGGAATCATAGATCTGAAGGTTCAAGAGGCTTTGCTTTTATCATGTTTCAAGGCAGCAGTTCTTAGAGGGAGTGGTGGCCAAGGAAATACTGCTTACATCATCAACTAGGCAGCAAAGTGCAGCATGAATAAGTTCTGGAGAACCACAATGCCCTAAGTACACCTCCAATGAATAGGGACCTACCTACTTCTCAGATGTTCTTCTTTGCCCTAATGGCATCACTTGGGCACCAAGCCTTTAACATAAAAATTGGGGGCCTCTCATCATAGTGTGCTACCCCTGGCCCCGGAGGCTCAAGTCCACATTCCAATGCAAAGTGCATTCATCCCATCTCCAAGAGTTACCCAACTACTGACTGCTTCAGTGTCTCTCAACAGTCCAGCTGCTCTGTCTGAGATTCGAGGGAACTTAGCTGAGGGCCCTTGTGAAGATACAGAAGCAAGTTGGATGCATATAAAAGTCAGTGACAGCACAGTGCCAACAGGAAGAATAGAATTAGCTCAGCAAGACCGAAGCAGCAAGGCAGATTGCATTCTTCAGCTCCACATCCAGCATCTGGATGCACCGTGGCCGACGTAAGCTCCCAGAGGCTTGGGATTCTACAACTCCATGTCCAGCATCTGGACGCACTGTGGCAGATGTGGGTTCCCAGAGGCTTGGGATTCTACAGCTGCATGTCTAGCATCTGGGCACACTGTGGTAGATAGGGGTTCCAGAGGCTTGGGAAGTTCTGCTTTACAGACCTAGAGACACAGAACATGTCACTGGCTTGAGACTACTTTGTCTGTTGTGTACACTTTGCTTTGTGAGCATGGTGTGTTTCTGGCACTTTTTACTTCCCAGGGTCTCCGCTGCAGCATCCTGCCGTTTGCAGGAATACTGATATGATAGCACATTCCCTGACATCCATATGTTCCCCTGGAAGCTTCCAAGAACCCCCACATTTTGTGTTTTTCATGACTGCAAACCTTCATGACCTAGACAGTGCCATGAGATGCCACTTGTAGCTGGGCCTTCTCAAATGATGCCTCAATAGCTTCTAAATGCCTTTCTTATTCAACATGGGAAACATAGGCCTTAGAGAAACAGTCTTGGGCATCTGGGGCACACTGGGGCTTCCCCCCCAAAGAGTTCTAGCCTGTAAATTCTATGGCGCAGGTTTGCATTTCTGTACTAGGAAACCTGTGATGGACTTTAGTGCTGGGAAAATTTCTAAGATGGCCTCCAGGTATCTTTCCTAAGGTTTTCTATCTGAAGCACTTGGCTTCTGTCTCTCCCCCACCCTCCTGACCATCCTCCCATCACATTCCCCCTCCCACTCCACAGGGAAGGTGGTGCCTTCCAGGAAGGATCAGCAAAATCTGTCCAGTCATTTGTAGTAGAAACTAGGCCCTCCCTCCTGCCTCTAGGTTAAGGGAGTATCCCTTCATGGGGAATGTGCTCCCAAAGTCCTTTTGTGCACCAGGGATACATCCCGGTTCCACTATCACAACTGCAGCTTTTTAAGACCCAGCAATTCTGCAAAATTTCAAAATTTTCTTCTCTGCTCACTGTTCCCAGTTGTCACAAGTAAATTTGGCCAAAGCACTCAGTAATATCTATGCAACAGCAGGATATTTTCCTGCCTTGAAATATTTTTGCTGTCTGATAAACTAGCCATGAACAAATTAACAAGATGTTGTCAAACATTGCTATGGTGTAACCAGGGTGACAATCTAGTCTAATTCCTAGTAGATGTCTCATTTAATTTTAAAACAGTGTGAGTACATACAGTCTTTACTACCCATATCCTTAATAGCATTATAATCTCCCGTGGCCCAAACAGAGTCACCCATTAATCTCAGCTCACTACATTTTAGGCTTTTTCTAGTCTTTCCTTCCAATCTCCTAATGTCAACTAAAGACTTTTCCATATCAACACGGGTCATAGTCACAGCAATGATCCCAGTATGTGCTACCTGCTTTGTATATTAGTCAGTTTACCATTACTATAACAAAATACTTACAAAAATAATCTTGCAAAAAGAAAAAGCTCATGATTTCAGAGCTTCCAGTCTGTGCAGTCAAGCAATCTCACTGCTTTTGGCTCCTGGATCAGTAACATATGGAAACAGGAAAAAGACATTCTCATTACCAGCTAGAAAGCAAAAAGGAAAAAACAATGTGTGTTTGTGTGTGTCCCATATCCTATTTAACTATTTAAGAGGGTGGTTCCAATGTACTAAGGTCCTTTTATAGGTTCCACTCTCACCTCCCAATGCCACCACCATAGGGACCAAATCTGGACTCACTCACTGTGGCTGCTTAGTTTCACCCCCACCACCTAACAACCGCCATGCGTACCTCTATCGACATCTTTTCCTCCTAGGTTTCACGTACCTTTATAACATAAATTAACATCCATCTTGCTCCCAGGGCTTCCCCAGGCTCCGACAATCTTTTTGCATGTTGAATACATTTTAATACATACCAGGTTGGAAATGAAACTTGCCATTTCCCCCCTAAATCTGTCCTTCCTGCTTTAGTTTCTGGAACCAAAATTCTCTGTCACTGGGATCACAGACAACAGGATGTTGATTGCTCGGTAAGCACTTGTTTATCGACCATACTGAAAATCTGCCTGGAGTCACATATTTCTAGGATTTGCCCTTAATTAATCCAGAATTCATCTTACTTGTAAATTTCCCACAACCAATCTCATTGATCATACCTTTTAAAAAAAGATTTGTTGTTGTTGTTGTTTTTGAGAGAGACAGAGACAGAGTGTTGTAGGGTTATCTGCATGAGTACAGTGCCTGCGGAGGGCAGTAGAAGGCATCAGATAGCCTGGAGCTGGATAGGCAGCTGTGCATGCTGGCAAGTGAACTTGGGTCCTCTTGAAGAGCAAATGCTTCCATTGGGTCATCTCTTCAGGCCCTGACCATATGGCTTGAAATTATTGTTCAATTATAATCTTTAAGATACTGGACAGAGACAGGGAATGAAAATGAAATTGAACTCCACTTCTACCCAACACCAAAATGTTTGACAGGAAAAGCACTGTTATCAGTAGCTAATGGATTCCTATTAATCATTCCCAAATATGCAGTTGTATTTCTTCTTTTTTTTTCCCTCCCTCCTTCCCTCCTCCTCTCTCCATATGTATATGTACTTCCCCTGAGCCTCACACTCAGTCCATGTCAAGACCATGCTAGATACTGCCTTGTTTGAATCTTGCAGGAATTGTAAGTTGATAGACTTTAATTATGGTGTCTTGATATTTCCACTGCTTACTACTTCTAGCTAAACCATAAGTATGGTGACAATATTTGTGGTATTTTTCTGGCACTTTCAATTTAAACTAGGAACTTGGAAAACCCAAATGGTATTAAAAACAACAGTGATAAAAATAAGACAAACAGTTTATAAAGAAATATAGGGGCTTAGGGAATTGTACTCCTCAGGGTGCTATTTGGATTACATTCAAGTGAGGTTCAAGTTGCTCATTCTTTGGGGAATCACCTTCCAGGTCAGGTTCTCAAATCTTTGTTTTAGGCTTGGCATTATGGAAACACCAACACTGCTTTCTTGGCTGGCTAGGCTCATCCAGTCACTAACTGCCTGCAACACCAAAGAAGAATTTTCCTTATTCAGATGGCCCAGGCACTGAAAACAGTGGAGTGCTTGTAATATAAATCCAAAGACATACCAAAATAGCATACCCTGCCTGATTGGCTCAGAAAGCGTTATATCCAAGAAATGAAATCCAGCTTAGAATCCACGATGAACTTCTCCATCTAACTGCTCTCTGGTAGAAACAAAAGTACCATTTTAAATAAAACTTGATTCCAGACTTTTCTACAGTTTAAGAAAGTGATAATTAGAGTAATAGTGTAATTTAAAAGTGATCTCCTTCACTTCAGCGACATTACATTGGACAACATCAAAGCCCAAAATGTAGTATTTTGATCAATCAAAAATTACTTTGGTTTCTTTGATGCACTTGACACTGAGTTTTAAGTAGAAGTAAAATGAGCAATTCCTACCTTCAACAGATAAATTGTTTTGAGGTAGCAAGAGAATATGCATATGAGTAATTAAAGGAAGAAACAGCATAATATGTAGCTTTGCAAAAGAGCAATTAGAGAAGAAAAAAAACTAGAGCCCTGTGTAGGGAGAGAGAGTGAGTGAGAGAGTGTGTGTGAGAGAGGGGGTGGGGAGGGACAGGGACAGTGAGAGGCAGGAGGGGGCTTGAACTGTTTTTCTTTTGGGGGACATGGTGAGGATCACATTTATTCTGAGGGACTTTGCAAGATAAAATATGCAAGAAGCTTCAGATATTAATGGTTCTGTGCATAATTTCCCATTTCTTCAGCTTTGAAAGCACATGCCAATTGCAAAGACCAGACTATGAGGAGCAATGAAGACTTGGGGCATACGTAGTCACGAGGGGCTTACAAGCTTTGAAGAGTAGCTTGTCTTTATGAAATTACTTCTGAAATGGAATGAGATGCTGAAGGGATAGGAGATATATGTCTTGCCTTCTGGGTTTTAACTGTGCCTTCGTTTTCCAACATTGAACAATAGAAGTGTTCTGCAGATAGAAGTCTTTTATCATATATAATAATTTCATTTTAGCATTTTAATTAATTTGTCTTATTCTTTGACAATTTCATGCATGTGTACAATGTCTTCTGGTCACTCTTCCCTCCACATGCTTTCTATTCTCCCTCCTATCCCTGTTAACTCCTTTGCTGTATCTATCAGTCCCTTTCCCAGATTCATGGTTTTATGATCCATTTAGTATAAGCAGTGCCATCTCCATCACAGCTTGGTGAGTCATGAATGGAAACACAATCGAAAGGCAATGATACCCCCTTTTCAGTAGTAAATAGCTATTGTGTGGCTACCTAAGCTGCTTTTCCATCCATGACTGGCTGTTGATAGACCGAGTCTTATGGTATTCTCTGAAATATACATTTTTTAAAGTCTAATTTATATGTTTTTGTTTCATTACTTATGTTTTTGATGGCATAAGAATCCCTTGCCAAAATGAAGTCATACTCTCTCTCTCTCTCTCTCTCTCTCTCTCTCTCTCTCTCTCTCTCTCTCTCTTTTTCTCTCTCTCTGTTTCCTGAAAGCTTTAATTTAGCTCTCACATCTCCATCTTGAATGCACTTTGAGTTGAGCTTTATGTAATATGTGAGGCTGTAGAATGAGACTGCCCTCTACTGCGAGTAGCTCTTGAGGGACCACCACTGTGTTTTCTACCACTGAATGGCCTCCTGGGCACACTTGCCAAACATCAACTGGTTCTGGAGGCAGGGCTGTGATATACTATTGTTCCTGGAGGCATTGGCATGCTTCTGGATTCTGTCTGGTATCCTGCTCTATGTCAAATCCTATGTCAACATCAGAAGTTTTGACTGCTTTGCTTTGTATTCAGTTCTGAAATCAGAATGTTTAAGGTTCCCACTTTGTTCTTCTCTAGAGTTGCCTGCTACCACTGTTCAATTCCAGGAACCACGTGGTAGAAAGAGAGCCATGGGAGAAGGAGAAAGCCAACTTCTGTAAACTGTGCTCTGACCTCAACATCACTATGATGCATGTGTCTCCCCCCATACTAAAATAAATGTAAAAAATTTCAAAGTTACTCTGAGCCTCTTGCAATACAATCAGATTTTAGGATAAGCTTGTCATTTTCACAAAGCAATTAGCTGTGGTGTTGATGTGGACTGTATCTCAATTTGAGGAGTTAACAGGTTAAGTTTAGAGGTCCATGTACATGGGAATTTTCCACTGCTTTGTTCCTTACTTAGCTTTGTCTCAGAGTTTTACAGTGTTTAAACTATGTTTTCCCTTCCATGCCCCCTCTCTCCTATTCATCCCACACCTCCTTTCAAATCAATAGCCTCTTTTGCTTTGATTATGGAAAGGTAAATGGGTGAACCTACAAGAGATTATGTTAAGTGAGGTAATCCAGAAGCATAAAGACAAACCCCACACTCACCTACAGTTCCTAGCTCCAAATCTTCAGATGTGAGAAGATAACACAGAGTTACCCCAGAAATCAGCAAAGTAAAAGGATTTACTTTTAAGTTTATGTGTACACATGCATGTCATAAGGAACTTACATGTACCATGTGTGTGCAGGTGCCTGAGGAGGCTTACACTGAAGTTTCAAGTGGTTGTGAGCTGCTCAAAGCAGATGCTGGAAATTGAACCTGGGTCCTCTGTAAGAACATGAAGCATTCTTAATGGCTGAGTCATAATGCCAATCCCAGGATTTCACTTCTTTTGTGGCTGTACAGTATTCCATTGTGTATTCATACATTTCTTTATTTACAGGTAAATAGACACTTTAGCTATCCCTATTTCTTGAAAATTGTGGATATTGGTTCAATAAACATGGCAGTACAGATGTCTTATTCATATGTTGATTTCATTTCCTTTTTTGATATTCTGCCAGTAGCTGGGTTGTAAAGTCACATGATAGTTCTGTTTTACGTGCTGAGGCCCATGAGTGACATTTTGCATAATGACTGCCTTAATTTATATTCCCACCAACAGTGTGCTATGGTTCCCTTTGCTCCACAACCTCACTAGTACTTGGTAAAAAACAAATTCTTACTGGTTGAAAATGATTTCTTATTGTGGCTTTGACCTGCTACTTCCCTGATGTTGAGTACTATTGAGCATATTACACAAATACCTGAATACCTGTTGGCATTGCCATGCCTTCTGTTGAGGGAAGTTGAGCCCCATTGCCCATATTTAGAAGAGGTAATTTTATTTATTTATTTACTGCTCTCAACTTGTCAGTTCTAGATTTTAACCATTTGTCATATAAATAGTTGGCAAATATTTTCTTCCATTTTGTTGGTTATCTCTTTGCTTTGACTCTTGTTTCCATTATGATTTAATGTATGCTGCTGTTCTTGATTGCCTTAATTTTCTGTCCTTGCCAATTTCAATGTTCTAAAGCATTTTTCATATGCTTTCTTCCAAGTTTTACTTTGAGTCTTTAGTCTGTCTAGAGTTGATTATTGTAGTCTGTTTAGAGTTGATTTTCTGCTGAGCGTTAAGGACCTTGTTTCACTCTTCTGAATGAAGATATCCACTTTCACAGCACCGCTTACTCAGAAGTCACTTTCTTCTTTCCATTGTGTTCTGTACATATTTGTTGAAAATCAGTTGACTGCATGAAATTGGTGGCTTATTTCTAAGCTCTCTCATGTGTTACACTGCTCTGCTGTCTTCCTTTGTAGGCCAATATCATGCTGTTTCAATTACAGGCGCATGCACATTACTGCAAGTCCAGATGTAAGACACATTAAGTGATATCAGGAGATGTTCGTGCTTTTTGGATCGGAATTGAAGCTCTTCTAGAAGCCATTACATAAATAGCAATTACATAAATGTTTCAAGGATTCTCCACATGTCTGTGGTACAGATGCTATTGTGCATAGTGAAGCTCATCAGCTCACCAATCATTCTTAAATGTTTCCTAGCTTAAGATTTTATGCTTATAGATTTGGCACATTTCAACCTTTTGTTTATGACATTATGTACAGATATAAGCCTGCCCCGTGGAATGTTTCTCCTATAGTCTTTCTTTTGAAAAATAATATAATGATTTTGACCAGTTTGTATATTCATAGCACACTTCAAAAATCAAAAGGTAGAAAGTTCTGGCATTTTCCCTCCTGTGCCTTTTAGCACATAGCATAAAGGGGGCTAGTCCTGGGACAAAGCTACATCACAGGGACATAGCTCATCTCCTCATTCTAAGTGCCCCACCCAATAACTAGCCTTTATAGGCTGATGTCAGTGCAGGATAGTTTTTTTTTTCAACATCCTATACTAAGAATTATTATTCTGCATTTAGTTGAATAAGAAGATATTTTAGATAATATTTTATCTGCCAAAACTTTAACCAATACTTTTATACATTTATTTTTTTCAATCATGAGTTATCAATATAACATCTAGAAGTAAGTTTTTCATTCTTTGGATTGTTTTCCTAAGCTAACAAAAGCTATAAGTATAATGGATAAATTGTAGCATTGCTCTGGGATACTTCTGCAGAGCAATCCCAGAAATGATCATGTCTTAAGTGGCAAAGAATATGAAAATGAGATTCAGCGGAGAATCTGGAGAGGTAGAAGTAATCCATATTTTTGTAGGTGTTTTCTTAGAGCAGCAGCAGGAGTGAGCATGTGTGCACATGCCATAGTGCCTATGTGAAGGTCTCTCCTTCCATGGGGTTTGGCAATTAAAGTTAGTCAGGCCCATGATACATGCACTTTACCCACTGTGCCATGTTAGAGCTGGCCCTAACTTCTTTTTCATACAGTTAGTGGTACTGTATGGAAATAAAACTTTTTGTCAGTTGATTTTATACCCTGCAATTTACCTCCATCCTTAGCTCTACCAGATATTTAAAATTATTTATTTATTTTTATTCATGGGTTTTTTTTATACCCTGGCCACAGTCTTCCACCACCCCCCACTACCATCATTCCCTCCTTCCACTCTGACTCTCCAATTCTCTCCTCTTCTGCCTCCATCCAGGAAAGGGCAGGATTCCAATGAGTATCAGTAAAACATGACATAATCAAGTTGCAGCAAGACTAAGCACCTCCTCATACATTAAGGCTGGGCAAGGCAACCTAGTATAAGGAGTAGAATCTCAAAATCCAGAAGAAGAGTTGGAGGCAACCCCTGCTTCCATGTTAGGAGTCCCATAAGAGGACCAAGCTATATAACTGTAACATATGTGCAAAATGCCTAGGTCGGATTCCCTGGTTGTTGGGTCAGACTCTGCACAGGTTACTTGATTGTATGAACTTTCCCGTGGTGTCATTGACCCGTCTGGCTCCTACACTTCTTTCTTCTTCTCTTACTCCTTGGATTCCCAAACGTCTTCTAATGTTTGACTGTGGGTACCTGCATCTGCTCCCATCAGTTGCTACATGGTGCCTCTCTGACGACAATTGGACCAAACACCAATCTGGCCACAGATTTTGTTTTGTTTTGTTTTAGTCTTTAGAAGTTTCTGTATTTAAGATTTTGTTACCAGCAAATATACCATTTTATTTTAATTTTTCCTTTCCAAAACTTTTAATTTCATTTTTGGGGCAAAGAGCTTTGGCTGGACCTTCTGGGTACTGTGCTGAGTAGGAACTGCAGCGGGCATGGTTATTTACATGGTCCTGGAGGGAAGACTTTCAACTTTCCCATCACTATGTGAGCTGCAGGTCCCTTACATATGGCTAAAATCATTTTGTGACTGTAATCTCTTCTGTCAGTCCTTAATTTTTTGAGATTTTCCCTGAAGGGATATTGAATTTTGTCATATTCCTATATACTTTATTCAAGATGACAGTATGGTAGTTGTCTTCCCTCTTGTTAATATATTCTGCCATGTTTATTGATTTATGGTACATAATATTGCTGGGGGTTGAGCCTTGTCTGTGACAGGTAAGTACTCAACTACTGCACTATGCCCCTTCCCTCAGGATTAATTCATGTGTATATTTAGCCATTCTTGCATCTGAAGGGTAAATCATGATTTCTTATGGTGTATGATCTTATAAATACATTGTTGGATTTGGCTTATTCATGTTTTCTTGTGAATACTTACATTTGTGTTCATTCATGGTATTGGCCTTTAATTTTCATGTCTTATAAAGTCATCATCTGGCTGTGGTATCACAGTAATGCTGGCCTGCTGTTAGGTATTTAAAGGTTGTTACTCCTCTTAATTATTTTTAGAAGAGTGTGGGGGAGGGTTGGCATCAGTTCTTCAATTATTGTTAGAATTTAGCAGTGACATCATCAGGTCATAGGTCTTCCTCTGGTGGGTGATTTCTTTTCATACTGATTCAATCAGTGATATGTTGGTGGTCCATTCACTTTCCTAAATCTTCAGTCATATCATGTATGCTTTGAAAAATTCATTCTCCTAGGTAATTTGATTTATTGTGATATAGTTGTTCACAATAGTCTCATGATGCCTCTGTTTTTGTGGAATCTGTCATGATATCTTAACCATTCGATTTACAAATATATCACTTCTGTTTAGATGAAGGCTTTCTACTTTTACTTATCTTTTTAAAAAGATAAACTCAGTTTGTTCACTTCTATTGTTTATTGGCTCGGGGAACATCATAGGAGAAAGACTGAAGGAGACACAATACCAGGAAGTATGCTGTGAAACAATTCTCCTAGAAATGGCTTCATAAACTAGAAAGGAACAATTGCAATATCAGTGTGGAGTATTGGAATGTGGAAATAACAATTGCAGTGTTAATGTGGAATGAGAAAAAATTCATGGGGTCCCAGCCTAGACATAGAACTATGGGCAACTTTTGATTTCCGAGAGAAGGACAAATAGCCTCTCCCAGGGATGAAGTCCATTACTGGTTGTTCAGTGCAGAGAGGTCAGCCTTGAAATCATACCTACACAGACAACAAAGTGGACTCAGCAGGTTGTGTTTATATGCATGTATGTGTGCATACATAAGTATTATGTAACAATTATTAATAGAAAGAGACTATCAATTTGAAAGAGGAGGGGCATAGAGGGAAATTAGAGAGGAAAAAGTGGAGGGAAAGGAATATAATTCTATTTCAATTAAAAGGATTAAAAAATAGAATTGTAAAATAATGTTTCCTTGAGGCTTTAACCCACTTATATTTAAAGTAGTTATTGATAGAGATGCCAATTTTTAGCTCCTGTTTTTAATTTCTTTTCTCTCCCCCCCCTCATTCTTTGTTTCTCCCTTCCTTTTTTGTAGTGGTATGCTTTGAGTTCCTTTTTATTTATTTATTTATTTGGTCTCATTCAGTGGCTTCCATGAGTTTTACATAAAACATTTCATAGCTATAAAATCCTACTTTAAGTTGATAATTTAATTTTGTTTGCAGATTTAAAAAACACTATAGAATTTTACATCATATTCTCCCATATTTATGCTATTGTTTTCATAACTTACATGTCATATTTTTATTTCTTAATGAACCTTCATTTGTGTATGCATGTGCCATTCCATAACTAAAGTTGATTTCTACACTATTAATTCAGTAGTGCACTTTGAATTTGATGGCAGTAGCTACCTTGTCAATGACTTTTATGTGTTAAAAATGTTAGATAAAAAGCACCTACCTCCTTGAAATGGCAAACATCAGCAGGTGTTTTGTCTTAGAATATTCTTTTTTTTTTACATTGATTGTGCAACTTGGTGAAGCCAATTAGGTCACAAAATTACCCCACTGTCTTCTCATTGTTTCCAGGCAGGCTAGTCCCCAGTAAACTATTGCTCCATATTAGTGGGTTTTCTTCCTCTTTGTCATAGTAATTCATTTTTTGTTCACGTGAACTTAAAGTAGTAGATACTGATTTATGGTTCCTTTCTTCTTCCCTACCAAATACTTCACATAGGAAATCTATCTGCCCTTAAAGATGCGCTGTGCCCAGCAATGAACTTTTGTTGTATGCTTGGTTGTTTCTCAGGAGTGTGCAGTACCTGGAGTTAGACAAAGGACACTGAAATTTAGAAATTGTTTTGCTATTGAAGAGACAGATAATTGTGTTTCCTGGTTTGTATCAATTCTGTTTTTCTTTTTCTTTTTCTTTTATTTCTTTTGTTTGTTTGTTTTTCCTTACTAATTGTTAGCAATTTTTTGCATGGAGAAAAGTTAGCGTGCCAGAAACTATAGCTCTACAAACTGCCTTCAGCTAGTGCTAATTATTTTTACATTATTGATGCTGTCCCTTCTTTTTTATTTTATTGAGAATTTTCATTTTTCTTCTGCAGCTGTTAGTGAGAAGCTGAGCTAAGATGATGGGGGATTGCCATCTGGATTCCCTTAGAGCCCAAATTCATGTCCCATTAGTAAATATTCTTGTGGTTAACTTTAAACTTCAACCAGACACTGTGGTAAATTGGATAGAGGAGAGCTAGGAGGGGTTGGTTAATGGATACCATTAATAGGTTCCATTTAGTTAGGCTGAATAAAGTCTGGTGTATAGCACAATAGGGTGAATATAATTAATACTAATGAAGTGAGACTCTTGTAGAAGACAGGATTGGGAACAGAACTACTGTAAGAAAAACAACAAGATTCAAGGTGTCAGATGGATTGATCATTGCCTAATGTACAGATGAGTCAGGAGAAGACATTGTGTTTCATAAGGTTACAAGTGTTTCAATTACAAAAATGCTAATTTAATAAAGACTTCTCAGCCTGTAATTCTTGGATGTTTTTCCTAATGTCAAATCCAAGCACACTTACATGTATCCCAACTTATTTCTTATCTCTGTGATTATCCTCTACTACTATAGGTTAATAATTATTTTTTGACATTTGCATTCAATATTATACACATTCACATTAAAACTCTTTGTGATTCATGTGTTAATGTTTATTTTAAAGCACCAATTTTATTCACAAGACTCCTACTCTTGAGAATATTTATTTCTCCCCTTTTGTATAGAATATGCTGTGAAGTGAGAAATTTTAGAGGTTTCTTTTTTTTTTTCAAAGTCATCATGGCATTAATATATGACTAACACAAAACTGTATAATTTTCCTGTATGTAATATGGTAAATCTGGATGTAAATACTTACTTCCAAAAGTATTACTGCAATATTAATTACATCTAAAAATTCCTCTCGTTCCTTATGATGATGATGATGATGATGATGATGATGATGATGGTGATTGTGATGATAATGGTGCTGGTGGTGATGGTGGTTATGATGACGCTGGTGATTATGATAATGATGTTGATGGTGGTGATGGTGGCGATAATTATGGGATGATGATATTGATGATGGTTACCATGGCTAGTTAGCTGAGATAACATTTTAGCAAGCTCTGACATCTTAGCAAATCATTAAGCTATATAATACATAGAGACATTTTATTTTTTCTCTTTATTTTCTTTTGTGAGATTCTACTTGAGTCAAATGTTTCTGAATTCTGGCATATCTGAGGGTTTTATTCTTTTGATTCATCTTAGTGATAAGTTGTTTCTGTCTTAAATCATTCAATTTTTATTTTTATGCTTGCACATATGTGCCTGTGTATACGTAAGTATACCACATGTGTGCAGATACCTAAAGAGACCTGATGGAGCATCAGATGCCCTGGAACTGAAGTTACAGGTGTTTGTGAAGCATAATGTAGAATCTAGGAACTGAACTGGACCTACTCTTCCAGGCCCTCTGGAAGAGCAGAAAGTGTTCTTATCTGCTGAGCCCATCCCTCCAGCCCCACAAGTTGATTCTTCTTGCAAAATGTTACCACATTGCCTGTTCCCATATCATGTTGTAGAGGAAGAAATATTTGTTAGAATGATATTTTTGCTTTGCTTAAACTCTATTGTTTATTTGCCTGCTTGTGTTCAATCTTGATGACCTTATTTATAATTTTCCTTCAAATTCCAAAATAATTCTATGACATATTAGGCACAGGTATCTTTTTATTGCATTTTGGCTTTCGGCTGTGATTGCCTACTTATATCTTTTGGTTTAATTTAGTTAAGCATCATTATTTTCCATATTTGCTTTTATTTCCACTTTTGAAAAAAATTGAAGAAACAGATAAAAATATCATTCCTCAAAGATCACTGGACTTGCTGGCCACCTGCATAGCTTCAGGTTCAATGAGACCCTGTTTCAAGTTAAAGAGTTGAAGCATTGTAGAGCAGGACACCCAACATTCTTCCCCAGCTTCCACAGGCAGACATGGGCTCCCACATCTGCATACACTTGCCCATACACTAGACACACCATATGGCACCATACTCATACCACATTATACCACACACACACACACACACACACACACACACACACACACACACACATACACCACACACAAACCATACCCATACACCAACCCACACCCATACCACAAATACACCCCCCACACACCATCTCTGTAAACCCTCACAAACCCCTATAGCGCGCACACACACACACATACACACACACACACACAGCACAATATATACACCTCAACACCACAAAATGCTTACAAATCCTATACTGCCTTTCCATACCCATGCATTATCCTTCCTTAGTTCATGATTTCTATTTTTTTTTTATCTCTTTCTGGCTCCTTGGCCTTTCCTCAGTGTTGTGGGGAATATGAGGCATCCCAAGTACATCCTAATTTTTTAGCTTCACTCTTTGTGACTCTTATATTCATTCCATCTTCCTTATCACACACATTTATTGTCTCTGGGTTATTATATTTTTATTTTTCTGTCTTTTAACCCAGTCTCCTAGGCACTGACTACCTGTTTTCTAATCTGTTTTACTTTTTTCTTAGACCAAGGAGACAATCCTCTTCAAAGTTGGATATTTCTATACAATCAAAATCTGCCAATGGAATATTCAAAGAATCAATCCAAGTCATCTCCAGACCTGGCCATAAAATATGCTGCTCATGCTATTGAAGCTGTGAGGTGACAGTAGGGAGTTATGGTTCCCTGAATGACTGGGTGAAGGAGAAATGTTTGTTAATTAGAAACTTGTGCTTTACAGTCACAGGCCAGAGAAATAATTCACTTTCTTGATCCCCTAAAATGTGTTGGGATAATTTGTCATGGAGTAGTACTATAATTAACATTCATACTCTGTTTATTTATGCATTGGGTCTTCTGATTATAAAATCTATGTCTTTGACATCCTTTTGAGGTGGTCAGTTTTTCCTAATTGTCCCTGAGTACCATTTTATTATTTGCTAAGACCACCAGTTCCCCTTGTATTGTGTGACATTCTATGGGAAACTTGTCTCCATTTATCTTTGTAGAAAACAACATTATTTGCCAGAGAGTTTGCTGACAGTCGATCTTTGTGGTTGTTTTTCGTAGGCTGTGCTAATTCTATTCTTATTTTATGTTCAAAATTTTACCAGAGATATTAAGGAGCAATTTTCACCTTCTGGAATTACTTGGGTCTTTAGTAACATAAACACTCATACAAAGTGCTGTGAGACCCTGGTGTTCTAACATCTGTGCCACTAGGCTTTCCTTATTATCATGTCAGCTACAATGCTTCAAAACCAGTGAGTATTTTCTTCACACATGCCCCTATTTCATGCCCTTTTTCATTCTTTATGATGCAATTTCCCATAGTGTAGTAGTTTGAATGTGGTTGGCCCCCATAATCTCATAGGAGGTCTGGCTTTTTGTTGGAGGAAGTGTGTTACTGTGAGGGTGGGCTTTGAAGTTTCCTATGCTCAGCATACAGCCCAAGGTCTCAATCGACTTCCTGTTGCCTGCAAGATAGCACCATGTCTGTGTGCATGCTGCCATGCTCTGTGTCATGGTGATAATGGACTGAACCTCTGAAACTGTAAGTGAGCCACCACAATTAAATATTTTTTTTTGTAGGAGTTGCCATATTCCTAAATGCTCTTCTCTTACAAGGAGAATAATGCTGTCCTAGAGCCTTAGTCCAGTAGCTGATGGAAGCAGAAGATCCACAGCTAAGCGCTGAGCCATGCTTCTGGAATCCAATTGTAGAGAGGTAGGTAGGACAAACAAAGGGTTCAAGACCATGCTGAGGAAATCCACACAAACTGCTGACCTGAGCAAGTGGGAACTCATGGACATCAGTCTGATAGCTGAGGAACCAGCATAGGACCAAACCAGGCGCCCTGAACGTGGGTGTTAGCTAAGAGGCCTGGACAATCTGTGGGGCCTCTGGCAGTTGAACCAGGGTGTATCCACAGTGCCATAGTCTGGTGTCTCTTCGCAGCAATAGAAACCCTAACTAAGACATGGCCAAGCACATGTTGGTGTTTCAGTGACTAGTGCTTATGTCATCTCTCTAATAGTACCCTTGTTAAGGAAAATGACAGCAATGCAGTTGCTTGTTAGGCATGGACTTGAACCACTGATGTAGGGATCAGAAGAAGCTCAGGCTAAGTGAAGTCCTGAATAAATGTGTGTTTTGACATGGGCATGCCCATGGCAAGGAACCCAGAGCCTCACACCTATGGAGAAATTGGCAAAGCCTTCTCTTCTGGCCCATGCATGGATGTTGACAATGTGTGCAGAAAATGTCCACCAGAGCTTTCTCACCTGGATGTTTATGACTTGAAGACCACTGCCTGACAGAATCCAATCTTACTGAGATTAGCTAGACTGTCTCCTTTGCTGTGTGTAATGACTTGCCCCGTGGTTTAGTTGTATGTAATAACTTCTCTTCCATGTTCAACTCTTATTATATAGAGCTTATTATATGCTAAGCTTCTAGGCTGCTATGGTCTCTCCAGCAGAAATCCCACTTCATCCAGTCCCACATTTTTGTCTGGATCTGTCTTTTCTTCAATCCTTCACCATCCTGGACAGGTTCAATTGCCTGGAAACCATGCAAAGACATACCACACAGGTTTTCTGAAAATGCAGTTGGTTGACTCTATCTACTATATGACTTCCTACTGAGCAGTCCTGAGTTTGATTGTAGGACTTCACAGTTTTAAAAGCTTCTAGGTATTTTCACTTTATAGCAGAAAACCTCATTTGCAAGTCCACCAACAGTAAGATAATTTAAAAACTTTCCTACAACTCACGTTATCACTGATAAATACACAAACTAAAAAACATATGGTCTACAAAAAAATGCTGTTCATCCTTAAAAAGAATGGGAATCATGGCAGATGGTGTAATATGGGTGAAAACTTACATTATGCTAAAAGGCATAAGCCTGTCAAAGAAAAAAAAGACCAATATTTCATTACATGGGGTATTCATAGAACAAAAACAAGAGTTGCATGCTATGAATATTTAACCACAATTTAAAAATAATGAATTTCATTCTTATTCTACCAGCTGAAATTTTTATTCATTAGGATTGAGTTATAAACAAGATAGAGGTATAATGTTTTGAAAGAGCTTTGTATTATGCCAACAAGTAACAGAAAGAAGTCCTGGGCATATTCCTTGTTGTGTTTAACTGAAGGCCATATTTCAAGATGGGATATCTCCTATTTCTTACTTGCTAGTATGGAAGGTTTGTTCTGGAGGAACATCAGTCTCCCGTTTGAAAGGGGCAGTCATTGTTGTAGTATGGCAAACATTGTTTTCAGTTCAAGAAATGTCTGGAGGTCTTAGAAGCTATTAGGTTATTTAGCAAAGGATGTAGTGGTTCTACAGTCAAAGAGAAGTTCATAACCAAGGTGCTAGAGGCTGAGTCCTTCTAATGGCTCCATTAGAGCCATTAGTATCTGAAGTGGACAGCAAGTCCTGGAAAGCTCACTCTTTGTTTGAAGCTGTTGAGTATGAATGCAGCCCCTGTGGTGTTTATTACTAATTAGATTGTATTTATGCAAAGAAAAAGAATAGCCAAAATTACAGATGGCTGTCTGAAAAAGACTTTTCCCAGACGGAAGAAGTAGAACAACTCACTGATCCGGAACGTAACAAAGCACAGCTTGGAAGAGACCAAACAATGATGAGCTAACCAAATTGCCACACACGAAACATTCTCCAAATACATGGGAAACAATGAGTAAGCCCAGTGTAAGGGACACGACTGGTGTATGTTTGCCACAGATTTGGAAAAAGAGACAGCTAACATTCCGTAGGCCACACTGGAATTCAATACCAAAATGCTAAACTTACTCAATGGTTAAGTATAAACTGTACAACCACTGAGCTACGTGAGTTTCCTCTGGTTATGACTTGGTACAGATGCAGCTGCCACACATCACTGAGAAAATCATAACAACTCGGTCTTGTCGACCAAAGAAATATAGATTCAAGGAATTTGCTCTTGACAGCGTTTTTCACTGAACCACTGTGTGGTCAGTGGAGGTTTCCAGCTGGAGTGTCTGAAAATAAAAAGCATTTTATAATCATACATGGTGGATCTTAAAATAGTGTTTTGGGACAGTCTCTTTTGTTCTCAAGGCTTAGTCACTTAGCAGCTGAGACAGGGAAGCTTAAGAAAATGGTCCAGTTCGCTATGAGCATCCATGAAGGTCTTAAGAACTACCAGTTTAGGTATTTGGGCTGTAGTCTATTTTTTTTTTTTTAATAATAACACCTATGATGCAGGGTCTTTTAAGTGGAAAATTTTCATCCAGACAGTTCTTAAAGTGAGACACTTTATTTGCACACATGGAGACTGAGAGAAAGCTTTGCTTTCTGATGGAAGACAGAACCAATCTTCTGCTTTATTTCAGACTTTCTAAGCAAAGACATCACCTACACTGTTCCAAACGGCTCAGCCTTTTACTGCCAAGCTGTATTTAGCACAGAAAGCTAAATATGTGTTCCACAGAAAGCTTCTGTTCGTAGATTGCTCTACTTCTCAGTTGGATTGGGGCGGGGGGTGTACAGGCTTCTCTTTGGTGCTGGCTTTTCCTTTAAACAGGAAGAAAAATGTCATGTTCTTTTACAAATAAGGATAAACAGAGAGAATATTATCTTGGAATACCTCTTGGAAATGAATGACAATGTTGTATGAAGATGATTTGATAACATATCTGTAAAATGCATTCATTTTGCTGTGAGCTGGATGCAATCACATCTGAAACTGAGAGTTTGTTTACTGTTTTTGCCGTCTAATTATTTCCTGAAGATTCCATTTCTGTCCTCATTAGCTTTTCCTTAAATTATATAACATAAACATATTGTATATCTATTTCTTGTGCTAACATGTCTATTGAGATTGTTGTTGTCCATGTCTTTAATCAGCCATTTCTAAGGGAGGCAGTCTCACAGCAGCCCTCCTTGTATTCTGGCTCCTACAATCTTTCTGCCCCTTCTTCCATGTTCCGTGAGCCACAGATTCAGGAGCTATGCTACAGACTTGTCCACTGGGGCATGGCTTCCCAGGATCCATTGATCTCTGCAAGGTGCCCAGTGTGGTTTTCCATGACAGCTTGTTTCCCTTGGCTGTAAAGGGAAGTTTCTTTAGTGAGGCATGGTCCTACCTGCGGGGAGAAGAATAAAATTTAAAATTTAGAATGTAGCAAGGAATTATGCTGGACTAGAATGGTGGTGGTGGGAGATTCTCTTCTAAGATCCAGGACCTCCCTAGACCTGCGTAGGTGGCTGGGTTTGTAAACTAGGCATGTTTTCCTTTTGTTAAGAGGACCTTAAATGCCGCTTGGCAGCTGTTGGTTACCACCGACATGCACGTGCCGGTGGGAATAGGGACTCTTAGCCTCACTTCTGCCCTCCTACTTGTTCTTTTTTGCTCTGGATTTTTTAAAAAAAATGTATTCACAAATGTTTGCCTAAAACACAAAGGTATATTTTATGTAGATATTCAGATATTTGTTTCTGCGCAACTTTTTACGTGTTCATTTATTTTGAACTTGCCATCCTTCCGCCTCTCTGCCTCCAAATGTTAGGGCTATAGCGACTATACTTGGTTCTATACAAATTTTCCTTTTCAGAATTTTTGACTCTATATTGTCATTGTCTTGGCTTTTTTGGGTTCTAACACTCACCTAGGAAGACTGTAAGTCTGGTGTTTCTTGGCACTATAGGCTGGAAACTATTTCTAGGCTGTAAGCTGGAGAGACAGTGATACGGGTCTTAAAGCTATCACGTCATTCGTAGATCTTTCAAGGCCAGCAACAGGAGAAGCCAGCTATGCATAATCAGATTTTACTAACTCTGAACAGGTATTCATCAACTTTTATTTGCTACTTGAGTTTATATTTAGGAGCTAACAAGGTAATAGGAAAGCATCGGTCGGTGGATACAAATAATCCAGGTCTGAATCAGAACTCCATCTAAATATACATTGCCCAATCCATGTCTTTATTCTTTTATTATTTTTATAACATTCATTGAACATATGCTTTGCACTAGACACTGTATGCTATTTTTCAGTCTTGGTTTGTCATTTGTAAAATAGGAATAAATCACATCACTTCATGATATTTTGTGGAAAATGATTGTGATTTCTTCTACTTTTCTAATGATCTTAAAATATGACCCCAAAGATCCTCTCATTGTAAGGATGACACCCTTTACTCATTAAGCTCAGCTTCTCCTGTGATTGGCTCAGGTCTATGTTTGTGGGAAGAGTGAGGTGGTACTTCCTGAGCTGGTGGATATTCTGTGGTAAGGGGGTGCAGGGCAGGGGTAAGAACTGGGAGGTGTGTGTTATGAGCCAGTCTTTAAAGACCTTCTGGTTTTTTATTTATATTTTTGGAACCTTTTTGTCTGTCATTTGAGTAGGTCTGAAGCTGTCACCCTATAGCATGAGAGAGATGGTAGGAGGCATGGTTTTTCTTGTACCCAATATCACTTGAAATCAGCCTCCCTGTACACAGAAGCTATTTAATATCATACACTGTTCTTAGTTTATACACCTGAAATCTACTGAGATAGGCTGAGACCAGAACATCTCAGTTGAGACAAGTCTACATGGTTACAGTAGACAGTAAATTGGCAGTAAAGTATGTCTGGTGTTATAGTCACTGTAACACTCCACTCATTTAGGGTGCCTCATTAGTAATACAAGCTAACTAACAGATTAGCTCATGCTGTTATAGAGTATGCCCATGCATACACACGCACCTATAAAATGAATAAGCAAAATATAATAAAAATTTAAATAGTAACTTCATTGTGGACTATATTTTTGAAAATACTGGTTCATGTTTTTGATTGAATAGAGGCTAAGTTACCTACATTGTACATCAATTTTTTAGTTAATAAATATGGCTTAAATAATAAACCTGCAATCATTTTCATTCTTTTTTGTAGTATTAGTTGTAAGTAGTTTCAAAGAATAATTTCTGGGTCTCACAGTCAACTCCACTAATTCAGGGACTTGGAATTTTTCTCTGTGTTTTTTTGGCTTTGAGTATAGCCATATTCTTTGTAGGTAGAGGTCTGTATATCAGGGACTGAGAAATGCCCCTTTGGTGTAATAGCAAAGATGATGAATGTGAGGACATTGTGCTCAATGTACTCATGAAAAAAGATGTAATCTCAACTGACAAAGATTGCAAAATGCAGGAGAAAACAGGGAAGTCACCAACTGTGCTTCAAAATGACAAAGCCCTTTTATGCTTTATTCCTTCTTTCTTTTAAACTAAGAAAACTACTGTGTAAACCTAAGTGTTGAATGAAAATTCCCAAATGTCTTTGTTAATTTGACCACTAATATGTCTCTGGGAACCAGGTTGGGAAGATGTTTGTAAGGGACAGGTACTCTTACAGTTTTGTACACAAACATGTTTGGAGTTTTTCAGAGTCTTGGCAACCCAAAAGATATATACATAATACAGTTAGTCAATCTATTCAGGTTGGCTGTGTAGAGTCATTGATGAGGCTGCATAAACACGACCATGTGAATATTTAAAGAAAGCATTTAAAGTTGAATGACTACTGACCTTTCACATCCTAGACACAGTGTTTTTTTTTATGGCACACAGGACACATGCCTTAATATTAATACAGTTCCTTTAAGTGATTTCATTATTTAAAGTGGCTGTTTTAGTCATCCTATGACGTTAAAGACAAGAACTGAATGACCTTTAGTTTTAGAACCATAAATATTTCAAAGGGAACAGACCTTTTACGTTCAGGAAAGTTCATGTCAGATGAACAGGTGTTGCTGCAGAATCATGGGCTGCCTTCCAAAACCTTCCACCTGGAGTGCTGCATGGATTGAGTACCACTTGCATATGGGATTGTTCATTTGCATCCTGCTTCTCTGCACTGACCATCAACTAGAATCCACGAATCAGTAATCTGTAATGAACTATCAAGACTCTAAAGAGCTGGGAAGATATGACAAGAAGCTAGGCCCTGTGACAGACAGTAGACCTGAACATAATTTTCTTCTTCTATAGTTCTCATTAAGTAACAAATGAGTCCTTGGTAAGTGACAGTCAGCTGAAAGGAAAAAAAAATAGCCTAATGGATAAACCTTAGCAAGCCAAATGTAGTAAACTAACAGCAGCAGTAAAAACTATTTGTAGGTAAGAGCCCTAGGTATATAGTCTTCTATGAGCATGGAAGAACAGTTTCTCAGCCTGTGGGATGTGACCCCTTTGGAAGCTGAATGACTCTTTTCACAGGAGTCACCTAAGGCCATAGGAAAACACAGGTTTTAACATTATGGTTCAGCACAGAAACAAAATTACAGTTGTGAAGGGTTATAACATTAAGAACTTTGAAAACTACAAATGAAAGAGTCAGATCAGTGCAGACCCAAAGGGGTGATGTGAGAGGTACAACCTTCTCTGGGAAAATGAGCAAAGTTCTGTAAAACATCAAGCTCTCAAAAGTACATGCTAATGAAGTCATCCACTCACTCTCATCCTTTGGTTCTTTTTTTTTTTATGACTTTCACTTATTATGCCTGTACTTAAAGAAGCCAGCTGGTAGAGTTAAAGTACTTGCACCTCTCTGTTTCCTGTTGAGTATTTATTTAGTCATTGTATCACCTTCTACACAGTCCTTGGCTCGTGTGTGCATTCCATAGACTACTGTGTTTAAAAGAGCAGAATGAAATAGGCTGCAGGCTGAATGCTGACATTCCCTTTATTGGCATTTAAGAGTGGGCACCCTGATCATTTGACACTGTCACCCCAGTCTTAGGAGAGAGGGACAGCAGGTCTGGAGCTATGGTAACAACTCCAGCAGTGAATCTTGACCACATTTATGTCTTATATTTCTATCATTACTATATTTCCAAAGTGTCTGTTTCATATGGACATTTTATTAGTCTCTTTGACTTGCCAATCTTCCTTATCCTAGTGCCAGAAACGGCATTAAACTATTCAGCTGGCCTTATCAACTTCCAGAAAACAACAAAGACCCTTTTGTGTTGCTTTAGTTAAATTTGTTCACTGTGCCAACAAGACAGGAGTCAGGCGTGCCTTACAGTCCAGGCTGATGTCCAACTAGAGAGGATTATGGCTTTCTCTATTCTCCACCCCAGGTTTTGGAATTGACTTCTCCCTACTGCAGAGCACATATTTGGTTAATTTTATTTATAGATACCAGATTTCTCTTAAGCTTATATGTCCTTGATTTCAAAATCTTAAGCTATCACAAATTTGTTTTTGTTTCGTCTTTTTGAAAAGATGACCGAAAGTTGAAAAATAACAAGATGAATCTGACACCAATAGGAGAAAGACATATAATCAGCAGTCTGTCATGACAACTTTGTTCTAAGTCATTGCTACATAAATTTATACAGCTTAGGAGCCTTGGCTAGTTATTTGTGTAGTCAAGGGTGCACACTATAGTAGTAAACATGATTTAAAACATTGTTAAGAGTTCTATGTAATCTATGTAAAAATACATTAAAATTTTATTTTTATTTTTTAATTGTGTGAGCATGTGGGTGCTCATGAACATGTGTGCACACACGAAAGTGTGGATTCTGGTGGGAGAGAACAGAGGCATAAGATTTCTTGGGACTCGAGTTACAGGCAGTTGCAAGCTGTCCAATGTGGGTGCTAGGAACTGAATTTAGGTTCTCTGTAAAAACCGTACATCTCTTAACTGTTGTACCAGCTTTCTATCTCATTAAAATTGTATTAACAAGAAATTTTATCTTCTCCTTGATTTAATTTTAAGAAATGCCATCTTCTTAATTTTGTCTAGTAGTATGAATCATATTGTGATATTTGGGGATTTAATTAGTGAGACTGATAGTTTCACTGAAATCTGTTTTGCCTTTCCTCCTGGATACAGAGTTGTAGTTGTACACAGATCTGTGAACTAGACCCTCCCTTCTAGCCTTCCTTGCAGCTAATTGACTAAGTTCTTATTCTTAGAAGAGGAGTAGAAGTAACTTATCTGGGTCTGGATTTCAAGACCAGGCAAAACTCCTCAATATTCTTTCTGGATACAGTGTTATTTGTGTTCCAGAACAGAATAGTCAGCTTGAAGGAATCTGAATCTTGGAGTTACTGCACGCCACAGATCTGCCTCGTCCTTTCAAACTATGCCTTTCCATTCTGTTATGTGAGAAGAGATAAAATTCCAGGGTTCACTGATACAGCCATGACTGGTGATACTCACCTTTGATTCAAGACTTTGGGTGGCTAAGGCAGGAGGAATTTAAATTTGAGGCCATTCCAGCCTGCTCAGCAAGATCTTATCTTAAAACCTACAAAAACAAGATTAATTAACTCATTAATTTTTTTTTTTGCTAGAGGAATTTGTCCATCAATACAGTGAACACAAATATTATCCCAGTTAACCTTTCATGTGTGCTGGTTATATTTAAGTTTTTGTGATTTTAAAATTTTATCAATTAATAGAATTTGAAATGTGACTTCACTAATTGGAGCTGCAAACACCAATGCAAATTTCAACATGTCTGTTTTCTCTTCATTTATTTTTCACTGCTGGTGAAACTGTGGAACGTTGGAGTCATTTGTACAGTGTGGAAAATAACTGCTAAGGTCTTCTTAAAATTAGTTGGAACTATCTATTGAAAGCAAAAACATATTTCTTTTGGCTCCCATTTTTTGAAATTAATTACATATATATGACACATATATGCACAAATACATGGATTGTAAATACTTATATTGATAGGGAATACTATAAAGAAGCTAAGTATTCATCAATATACATAGGAAAGGCTTGATAAATAATAGAAGCATCCATTCTGTGACACCTTCATTAGAGACAAGGTGGTGGAATGTTCAGATATGAGACAATAATTGGACTGTTATAGAACAATAGTAATTGTTCTGTTTCATGATCATGATCCATTGAAGTGAACAATGTGTGCACATTCCCATGTGATACTCTAAGTGTGTGATCAGAAGAAGAAAGCACGGCTGAGATAAGAGTGCAATTTCATCTTAGAATTCCTTCATTTGTTGCAGCATCCAACATATAATGGAAGCCAGATGTTGACCCAGATATAATGAGTTTCACCCCTCTATTATCCGTAGTGCAATAAGCAATAAGTGCATCCACATGAGCATAAGTGTGTGTGTGTGTGTGTGTGTGTGTGTGTGTGTGTGTGTGTGTGTGGCAAGCAAAGGGGACCATGCTCCAAGGCTGAAGAGCAATGTGCAGCAGAGAACAATAGTAAAGAGACTATTGTTTTTCAACTCTGCACTTTCCTCTTTTCTGACTCCTTAAGTATTCAAACAGTACATTACATTAAGAAAGAATCATAAAGTCATTAGGTATAAGTCTTTCCACCACAGGGGCTTTCAAGATGGGAGTGGGGCTGTGGGATTTACCACTTTGAAGACCTGAGATTCAAAGAAATCAGCCTTGATCTAAAAGGAAAGAATAGGCAGAAAAAAAATCCAAATCTGATTATAAAATATGACTCATCAGGGATGTCTTTGTGGGCATTTGTGTGAAAATACTGTGGCCTTTCAACTGGTAAATTTGGGGATTGTGAAGGAAACTGTGAGCTTCAGCGTTTGGGCTGAGAGTAGTGTCTGTGACTGTGAGATTGTTCTAGAACAGAAGGTAACATCCGGTTCCCTAGCAGTGTCTGAGAATGTCACTCTTGAGTAACAAGGCTCTGTGTTAGTTCCTTTTCTGTGCTGTGCTAAGACATGACTTTAGTGGTACTTTGCACAGGGTTAGTTAGTGACCATCATGGTAAGAACATTGCAACAGGCAGGAAGGGGGAGGAAGGGAGGGAGGGAGAAAGAGAGGGAGGGAGGAAGGGAGGGAGAGAGACAGAAAGAGAGGGAGGGAGGGAGAGAGACAGAGAGAGGAAGAGGCAGGGAGAGAAGGAGGGAGGGAAGGAAGAAGGGGGAGGGAGAGAGGGAGGGAAGAAGGGGGGAGGGAGAGAGGGAGGGAAGGAGGGAGAGAGAGAGAAGGAGAGGGAGGGAGGGAGGGAAGAAGGGAGAGAGAGAAGGAGAGGGAGGGAGGGAAGAGGGGGGAGAGGGAGGGAGAAAAGAAGGGAGAGAGAGAAGGAGAGGGAGGGAGGAAGAAGGGGAGAGAGGAAGGGAGGGAAGAAGGGGGAGGGAGGGAGAGAGAGAGAAGGAGAGGGAGGGAGGGAGGGAGAGAAGGGAGAGAGAGAAGGAGAGGGAGGGAGGGAAGAAGGGGGAGAGAGGGAGGGAGAAAAGAAGGGAGAGAGAGAAGGAGAGGGAGGGAGGGAAGAAGGGGGAGAGAGGGAGGGAGAAAAGAAGGGAGAGAGAGAAGGAGAGGGAGGGAGGGAAGAAGGGGGAGAGAGGGAGGGAGGGAAGAAGGGGGGGGAGGGAGAGAGAGAAGGAGAGGGAGGGAGGGAGAAGGGGGAGGGAGGGAGAGAGAGAAAGAGAGGGAGGAAGGGAAGAAGGGAGGGAGAGAGAGAAGGAGAGGGAGGAAGGAGAGGGAGGGAGAGGGTGAGGGAAGAGGGGAGGGAGGGAGAGAGAGAAAGAGAGGGAGGAAGGGAAGAAGGGAGGGAGAGAGAGAAGGAGAGGGAGGAAGGGAAGGAGGGAGGGAGAGGGTGGGAGGGAAGAAGGGGGGAGGGAGGGAGGGAAGAAGGGGGAGGGAGGGAGAGAGAGAAGGAGAGGGAGGAAGGGAAGGAGGGAGGGAGAGAGAGAAGGAGAGGGAGGAAGGGAAGGAGGGAGGGAGAGGGTGGGAGGGAAGAAAGGGGGAGGGAGGGAAGAAGGGGAGGAAAGAGGGAAAGAGAGAGAAGGAGATGGAGGGAGGGAAGAAGGGAGGGAAAGAGAGAAGGAGAGGGAGGGGTAAGGAAGGGAGGGAGAGAGGGAGGGAGAGAGAGAGAGAACTGAAAATGACTCGGGCTTTTGAAACCTTAAAGCTGGTCCTTAAATTTTTTCACCAACTTGGGACCTGGCATTTAAATATATAAGTTTACAGGGACCATTCTCATTCAAACTACCACAGGCTCATATCTTAAGTTGATTTTTAAAAGATTTTATGAAGGGCATGTTATGACTCAGGTAGTTCTGAGATAGTGGGGTACATACATTTAAGAGCTCAGTTGCAGTGTCTCAAAAGATGTGTGAGTGGTTAAGATTCCCAGCATCCATATCAGGTGGCCTTAATCTCTTGGAGTATTTATATAAAAGTAATACACACAAAACTCACGTTTGCATACATGCACACATACATATAAATAAATAAATCTAAAAAATTCATTTATATCAAGTCAAATACTTTAAACAAGCATAGTCACCAAGTTAAATAAAATAATTACCAAACCTTTCTTTTCTCACCTTCAAGCATTAGACATATAATTACCTTTACCAAATTAAATGAAACTTACATTCAAAAGTTATTCCACGGGCTGTTTTGTGGGGTTCCTGAACTTGGCATGAGTGATTCTAGCCTGTTCTGCTGAAACATTTAGCTGTACAAGAGCCAACCTGCAGTTCCTATTGTTCCAGTACCTAAAGGGCAAGCTTATTATTGAACTTAGGGTTACTTTTTCTATAATGAAATACCATGACCAAAGCAACTTGGGGTGGAAAGGCGTTATTTCATTCACAGTTCTATATAACAGTTCATCATCAAAAGCAGTGAGGGCAAGAAATCAAGTGGGGTAGGAACCTGGGGCAGGAGCTGATGCAGAGCCCATGGGAGAATGTTGCTTATGGGCTTGCTCCTCGGCCTGTTTTCTTACACAACCCAAGGCTACCAGCCCAGGGATGGCACTACCGATAACAGGCTGGGCCCTCCCATATCCATCACTAATTAAGAAAATGCCCTACATGTTTGCCTACAGCCTGATATTATGGAGGCATTTTCTCAATAATATCATTTGAATTCAAATCTGAAGGAGAAAAGACACCACATTAGTCTGTGAAAGCTTATCATGTGGGATTGGATTTTCATCCCAGGAACCCAAATCAAAGCTTAGGGGGTGTGTGGTCACAGCCCATATGTAGCAGAGAACAGGGGGTCATCCTGCTCCCTTACCCTGGCAGAATAGTCTCAACAGTGAACTGTGGGTTTAGGAAGAGATCCTGACTCAGTATGTAAGATGGAGAGCAATCAAGGAAGATATTCAAAGTCAATGAAAATATTAAATGTCTTCACATGTGTAGATATTTATCCCTAAAACACATATGTATTCATACATATGCATAGTAAAGAACTCTGAAAAACAAATATACTGAGAATATAGAGTAAAAACAATAAAGAACTTATGCTCGTATGATCACTAAGTGATTAACAATAATACCAGCTTTGATGGATAACTTCTGTTAACCTGACACAAACCTAGACATATTCAGGAATTGCCTCTAGATGATTAGCCTGTAGAGAAGCCTGTAGGACATTTTCTTGATTAATGATTGATGTAGGAGTGCCCAGCTCACTGTGGGCAGTGCCACCCTGGGCAGGAAGTCATGGATTGATGGGACATGTCATTCTGTGAATATGTGTCTCTTATTGGTTAATGAATAAAGCACTGTTGGCCAATAGAAAAGCAAGAAAAGTGGGACTAGGAAACGAGGAGGGGAGAGGAAGAAGTAGGAAGGAGATCCAAGAAGGAGGACTGAGAGAGAAGAATGCCAGGCTCTCTCTCGGTAAGATGAGACCACATGGAAATACTTAGACTAATAGAAATGGGTTAATGTTTAAGACAGATCTAGCCAATAAGAAATTAGTAACTGGCCAACAGCTCTATATCTATACAGTGGCTCAGTGTGTTATTTGGGGATGGTGTGGTTCTGGGACCAGGTTGGTGGAAAAATATGCTCTTAACAATGGATGGAATAAGAGAGCAGGCTTAACAAGTCAGTAAACAGCATCCCTCCATGGCTTATGCTTCAGTCCCTACCTCCATGTTCCTGTCCTGAGCTCCTGCCCTGACATCCTATGGTGATGAACTGAGATACGTAAATGTAAGATGAAATAAATCCTTTCCTCACCATATTGCGTTTGGTTGTTGTACTTTATTATAGTGATAGAAATCTAACTAAGACACCCCCTTATTTCTAGGTTTTTATCATATAAAAACAGCCTATTTAGGTCACCTTTAACTATATTTTCATAATTTTATTTATGCATCAAAATTACAATTGTCTATCTGGCACTTAAATCTACTAAGGACTGACCAAAGGAAATACAAAATACACAACAAAAAAATACAAAACACTCTATTTGAAGAGAGAAGGCACATTGGGAAATGAAATGCTGGAATCTTATCTTGTGCTGAAAGAGATAAAGAAATTGAGAGGCCTGACCTGCAATGGACTAAAACAAGGATGCCCTCAGCATAAGACCCCACCCATTGAAGCTTTCAACAATTCCTAGAAACAACAAAAGAAAGTTACTATAACTATGGTTAAAGGGGGCCAGGATCCATCCCAAGAGGGCAGCCAAACTTGGTAACATTATTCATGTGGCTCTGTCTTTGCAGTCATGAAGGATACAAAGAGCTTCAGAGGCCAGGCAATGTGTGACAAGAACATGAAGGCGTTGAGGAGGCAAGAGGCCCTGAAATGTCATTGAATGAACCTGGATTGAATTGGTGATCCCAAAATGTTGGACATACTAGAGTTGTGGAATGTCTACCAAGGACAACCTCACACAGATAGCATGACAATCCTGAGAGAGAGAGAGATGGCTCCTTCAGGCAACCAAGCTAAAAGGGCAGAGACAGCTAAGTCTTTTGACCCTCAACATAGAGCTACAGGATTTGTAGTTTGCCCTGTTGGGTTTCGGTCTTTCTTCATAATGCCCTTGCTTTCCTTTTGGAATGGCAATGTATATTCTATGCCATTGTATGTTGGAAGTAAGTGATTTGCCCTTTGATTTTATAGGGGTTACAGTAAAGAGATTGCATGGAGTGTCCGAAAAGTCTCCAGACTTTTAAATAGTGTTGAGACTGTGAAAGATTATGAAGACCTGAGTGCATATTGCTGTATGATATGACCGTGAGACTATAGGAGGCATATTCGGTGATTTGGTAGTTTGATATCTCCTATAAGTCTCAGGCATTTAAATTCTTGGTTCTCAGTCGATGACCATTTGGGAAGGACTAGGAGAATGTGACCTTGTTGGAGGACATGTGTCACAAGGTTTTAAGAATGTCCCACCATCCCCTGTGTACTTTTTTTTGCCTGTTTTAGGAGATAAATATATGACGTCTCAGCTATTCCTGTTGCCATGCCTACTATGGCTAGAGATGGATCTTACTGGAGTGGTAAAAGGACAGACACAGACACAGACACACACAGACACACACACACAGACACACACACACACACGAAAAGAAAAGAAAAAGGAAAGAAAGACAAGAAAACAAAACTGGGATTGGATGGGCTGTACTCTCTGGTGGAGAAACTGCAGCATCTGAGAAGAGCAGGGTGTGTATAACATACATGCAAATAGGGAGGGAGTTGAGCTGAGTGAAAACAGCTGAACAAAGAGGTAGGGAGTTTATTTCATACAGCTGAATTGAGGAGGCTGCGGAGGCAGGTTTTTGCTAATCTCAGTGGGAGCAGTTTCTGTAGGGAAGTAGTTTTTAGGTCATAAATGTCAAGGATAAAGGGTAGAGACCTATGGTGGAAATTTTCTATACAGGCCATCAACTGTGCTGGGGCCAGAGAAAGGCTTTGCCATCGCTCTGAGTCGTGCTCCATGGGGAACGCTTTGCTGCTTCCCTATGGGTCTGAAGCTAGGCTGGGGTCCTTTACATTGTGGTTCCTGTCAACAATACACATTCACTCAGAGCTTCACATGCTCAGTGCTTCCTCTGCTCTCCTCACCATGCCTGTACTCCGCCACCGTAGATTCCAGCCCTCTAAAATTGTGAGCTCAATTAAATGTTTTCTTTTATAAGTTTCCTTGTTTATGGTGTTTTAGCACAGTGATAGAAAATAAACTAAGATACTTACCTGGCAGGGTGCCATGATCATGAAGGTGGTTTTCCCAGCCTAGGCTTATCCACTGAGCTCCAGATGATTTAAACTCCGTGATTTTCCCAAATTCAAGAAACTTGACTGCATAATTTGTGATAGTTAGGGGACTGAGTTTAAGCTCCCCACCCTAAGCCAAGAATAAAAAAAGAAAGAAAAGAAAGGGAAAAAAGAAAAGCAACTAAGATAGTCCACATTGTAAGAAATCTGTAGAGGCATTTAGACAGACCAATTTAGGCTACAGGAACAAAGCCCTTTGAAATCTCAATGGTTAGAAGGAGTACAGGTGCATTTCCTTTTCCTGCTTGTTTCTGGTGTGGATGAGCAGAGGAGGAGGGTGCTCTGCTCCTCATCTGTTCACTGTCTCTAACCGCTGAAGCCCAGGATTTACTGTGATAAGAGCAGTAAAGGGAAAGGGAAAGACGTCTACTCTGAAAGTTCCTGCCTGCATTGTGAATGACATTTCTCATATTTCATGAACTAAGGTAAGTTTAAGAGCAACTCAAGGGGCATGATACAAACAAGAGACAGCAAAGTGCAGTCTTATGGCATTGCATGTTTCATAAAAATTAGAGATGTTTGGCTTTGGTGGATGGCATTAATGGCCAACATTGTGGCTCTGTGGTCCTGGCTTCCTGAAAACAGAGAATAGCTTAGTTCGGCAGTCTGCTTGGCTCTGAACAACAAGCCAGGCTCTGATGTAATGGGATACCAGTTTGATCAGCTCCACACTGCTAGTCTTGCTTCCCACAAACAGAACCTGAAGCAAGGCTCTTCTTGGAATTTCTTCTTTTCTTTATGTGGTGCCCTGTTATGGTGTAACAATTTTTAGAGCAGTGGTTCTCAACCTGTGGATTGAGACTCCTTTGTCAAAACTCTATCTCCAAAAAATGGATATTACAATTCGTAAGAGTAGCAAAATTATAGTTATAAAGTAGCAGTGAAACTAATTTTATGGTTGGGGGTCAGAACACCATGAGTATCACAATACTAGAAAGAATGAGGTTCACTTCTCTGGAGAAACAAGTTCACATGTCATGGATTCTTAAGAATCTGTTTCACTGGCCATCAGATCTGCCTTCCCTTCTTCTCTTTGGAAGGTAGTTTGGGGATCAGAAATGAGGGCACAGGATGTCATAGAGACAGCTTTGTGAGGAGAGGAAAGGACAGGAGAGGAGACGCGTAGGGAGGTGGGGGTAGGAGAGGAGAGGGGAGGGGAGGGGAAGAAAGGGGAGGGGAGGACAGGACAGGACAGGACAGGAGAGGAAGAGCAGCCATACAAACACAGAGAATTCAAGAAGCAGGGTCCTGCTAAATCAGAAGCTCCGAAGTGTGAAGAGACTGAATATGACTCTCTTGAGACAAAAACCTCAGCATGGGCTATCTCCCTCCCACAAAGGGTGTTCCTGGCCATTGTTCTCTCTAATTGCAATTAGTTACAGTTGCATTCCCTCCTCCCCCCTTTGGTGGCCTGACAGAAGTGTTGGCCACACACTGCTCAGGCATGGTAATTCATTGATCTGGAAGGCATTGCTGCTCATATTTGATCTACTTTCTTCTTGAAGACTGTTTAGAGAAGCTGTGGGAATCTTAGGCTTGAAGCTTTTTTTTGGTAAATGGACTGAAGCTCAGTAAGTCTGTTAAATAGCATTAGTCAGGACTACAGACCTCATGACCTCTAATCTGGATGGAGCTGAGTGTTGTTTGCAAGTCTGGACTATATAACTAACTTTCCAGATGGGATCTCAGGAGATGAAGCCCAGAGACCCTTGGAATATGTGTGTAGATTTGTAAGACCACACAGAAGGAGTAGCCCCACCCTTCAGTTTCAGGCCAGGTCCTCCAGTGTTGATTCAGCCCATCCCATGCTTTTACGGGTATGTGCAGTCCATCTTCAGCCTGTCTCTGCATTATCCTTCTTTATCTGTGCCCCAGGTATTTATCTTTGTCTCTCTCTTACGGTTTGAGCTTCCCTGTCTCACTCATACATGCCTTTTAATTTCAACAAACCATTGTGATTTTAGTAGTCCCGCAGGATTGAGCTTGAGGGGCCTCACTTTGTCTTTTCTGATCACTCTTGTTGGGAAGGGCCTTGCCTGCCATCCATCCATCCATCCATCCATCCATCCATCCATCCATCCATCCATCCTTCCATCCATCCTTCCATCCATCCATCCATCCATCCTTCCATCCATCCATCCATCCATCCATCCATCCATCCATCCATCCATCCTCTGTCTATCAATTTTCCATCCATTCATTCCTTCTTGCATTTGTTTCATTCAATCATCCTGCTTTTAACACAGAGAATATACATCATGTTTCTATCTTCTCATGAGTAAAGGACTGCAAGACCAGGATTGTTTGTGTGGAAGGTGGGAGGATATTGCGATTTAATAAGGATCAGGATAAACAATTAGGCTGAACAGAAGTTTATTAAGGGAGAAATAACTCACAACATAGGCAGATGTATGTGGCGGGTTCCACCGGATCCTAAGCCTTTCAGTGTCCACCACCAAAAGGGGCGGCCCGACCCTTTCCCAGCCTTTTCTCCCAGCTCCCATCCAGCCCTGTCTCCACCACAATGGGCATGGCCTAAGCCACAGGTGCAGACAAGGTGAATATCTCGCTACAATTCCCCTTTTAGTCTAAAGAAAAGATTTGGGTTTGATAAAAAACTATATACAAAACAGTGAATAACAAGTGTGCTCTGAGAAAAGGAAAACAACCTACATATCTAGTCCTAGGGTGAAGACATAACGGAGTTTACAATAGAGTTATCCTAAGCTAGAAAGCTTAAGCCTAGTACCTAATCTATCTAACTAGGAAGAGAGAACAATAGTTGTGATAGTTTAATCTACAACCTCATCAAGACCTGAGAAGGAAAATAGCAATACTAGGGTAGACAGGAAGTGCGGATGGGAAACTTCCAAAAGATGCCGCGAGGACAGAAACAGCAAGCTACCCAAGGTCTCAGAGCAATGTTGGTACAGCCAGTTTTGGCTAAGGCCAAGAGTACCTGACAGATCACAACAAAAGCAGGGAGGAAGAAAGGCTGTCTTACCCTGACTTGGCAAGGTTCAGCAGTCTTCTGTTTGTCTCCTGCAAGCACATAGGACCGCATGTCCAGATCAGTTGTCAAGGTAGGGGCAGTTCCTTGCCCAAGAGGCCATGGCCGAAGTGAGGGTGAACTCCAGAAGGAGCAACAACAGTGTCCAACATACTTTCGGGAAAGTGCATGGTGCTGTCAGGAGCAACAGTGTCTCATGTCAACGGAGTACTAATATTAAAACATTTAAATGCCGTGTTCTGCAGGTCTATGAAGTGATTGGAGATGAAGCATCTATTTCTGACTAATTTCATAGGCAAAGGAAACACGGGTGAGGGTAATCTGTAATACTCAGGAACTTAGCTAAAAACCTGATTAAAACTTCCTTGAGTAAAGCAAGGATACACACCTAAACAATATAATTATGCACATGTAAATTCCTAAAGTAGAGGTAGACTAGAAATGTCTAGACAAGAGGGCAGCAAGATAAATATCCTAAGTTGTATCAATATACAAAATGTCTTGAATGCAAACAAAATATACATACATAGAATGTAGTGAGAATAATGTGCATAAAACATAAATGGAAAGATTTCACACAATATGACAAAATATAATATACAATTCTTCCAGTACATAGGTTACCACGGATAAGAATATATAACAGTGTAAGCTGAAATACTAATATCTCACTCTTACTAAACAATTCACAAGAAGGTAGGGCAATCTACCTATATCATTCTGAACCATACCTTTCCCAACCATACCCTATTCCTGTCTAAAAGAGATAACTGAGTCTAAATATCACCTTCCATACCCAACCCCAAGTAACTAAAACCAACCCTATGAAGATGAATATTATCCCTAAATTCAAAGAGTGAGGAGAGGGGCGTCGTTATCTTAAGATTACTTCCTGCTGAAATGGGACAATGATTGCTCCATGGGATCCTGTAGGAAGAAAATGTTTAGCAACCAAATTTCTCAACAGAATTGGTTGTGACATATGTAGGCATTCATAGTGTGGCAGAAAATGCTTGACTGGCGTTCTATTTGGAACTCTGGCCAGGTTGTAATAAGACAGTACACCATTACAGCTAGCTAGTCAGGAGTTGTCTTGAGCAAAGCAGTCCCAAACCGGTTAAAGGGTGAAGTTTGTAGCTCAGATGCATCAGGATGAGTAGAATGGAAATGTCCATTTGGGGCCCCATCTTCCTTCCGGAGTGTTCAAGGATTGCTGTTAGGAACTGTTATTATTCCTTGTGGAAAACTTAAATATCAATATCAAAGTAAAATTTTCAAGTTTTACGGTATGCATTAGGGGAAAGGCAACAATAAGCATTAACTGTATAAGAGAAAATGAGGATTTCAGAGAGAAAAGTGCATATAAACACATGAGTCCCTAGATTTTGTTTTCTTCTGCTTTACATCAATTGGCTTCTTGATATAAAGCAGAAACTGTGAATTCAATCTTAACAACATGCTTGAATTTAGAGAAGGAAAGCCAAATCCAACTCCAAAGCCAGCATTGATTTATATGAATCGGGACTACAGGGATACCAAATAGTAAAGAGAAATAGATTTCCGTATAGAAACAATTTATTAGACTTAAATATTTTTTACCATAAATCAGATTCCTCTTCATTAAATGATTCTTTCTGGAGAGCTGTCTTCTGTAGGTACCTACATGTTCCTTGTCTCTTGGTTGTTTGAAGATAGGTGTTCTCTGTTTTACTGTAAAGACAAGAAGAGAACACTTCCCCTACCTTTGAGAGGTCTCCGCACATTTTGTGGGACCCAATTTGTTGAATGACTCGTCATTCCTCTTCATTAAGATGTTTCTCTTGTTCAACTCAGATCTTGATCAACTTAGATGGTATCCATAGCTTTTCTTTTCTTGTAGATACAAATGCAAAACCCCTACCCCAACGTAACACATATCCTGGTTTCCATTCTGAGGTCAATACATCCTTGAAGTACACCGGCTGATTTAGTTCAGAAGTTTTTTCTATTGTCCAGTGCCTTTCAGCATCTGTTTATCCTTTTTCATTAGCATTAAGAAAGTTTAATGTTAATAAATCATTATATAATCTGTGTTTGGGTGTCTTGGTTACTCCTGCCTGTCTATGGAGCATTTCCTTTAAGGTACGATTGGATCTCTCAATTACTGCTTCCTGTAGGATTGTGTGGTATACCAGTTATGTGCTTTATGTTATAATATTCAAAAAACTGTTTCAATTTGTTGGAAACATATGCTGGAGCATTGTCAGTTTTTATTTGTGCAGGTATGGCCATTACCTCTAATAGGTGTGTAATAACAGACTCAGCCTTTTCAGAGCTCAAAGCAGTAGCCCATTGAAACCCTGAAAATGTATCTATAGTATGGTGCACATTTTTTAATTTTCCAAATTCTACAAAGTGAAACATATCCATTTGCCATATTTCATTTCTTTTTATACCTTTAGGCTTACTGCCTGGTGGTAAAGGATTTTGGTTATAGAATGAGCAAGTAGGACATTTCCTTATTATTTCCTTGGCTTGTTGCCAAGTGATAGAAAAGTCCTTTTTCAAACCTTTGCTGTTCACATGGTGTTTCTTATGAAACTCTGATGCTTCTAGCACACTTCCTATCAATAACTGATTAATTTCATCATTGCCTTGTGCTAGAGGACCTGGCAGACCCGTATGGGATCTAATGTGTGTTATATACATAGGATGAATCCTCTTTCGGATAGTATCTTGTAACTGTATAAACAATGAAGTTAAGTCTGTACCATCAGGAATAAATTCTGCAGTCTCAATGTGTAGGATGACTCTTTCTGCATATTGAGAGTCAGTAACTATATTTAGAGGTTCTGTAAAATCCATAAGTATCATGAGAATGGCATACAATTCTGCCTTTTGTTCAGAATTGTAAGGGCTTTGAACCACTTTACTTATTTTACCTGATTTATATCCTGCCTTACCTGATTTGTTTGCATCAGTGTAGAATGTATGAACTCCAGAGATAGGTGTTTTTCTTACAATGCGTGGAAGGATCCAAATCGTTTTCTTTATAAATTTTATCCTTTCACTTTTGGGATAATTGTTGCTAATCATTCCCAAAAAGTTACTGCATACTCTCTGCCAATATTCATTATCTTTCCATAAGGAGGAAATTTCCTCATTAGTCAAAGGTACTATGATTACTGCTGGGTCCCTTCCTGTCAGTTGACGAAGTCTTAATTTACCTTTTATAATCAGGTCAGAGATCTTTTCTATATATGTTTTTAGTTTTTTATTCTGTTTATGTGGTAGAAATATCCATTCTAATATGATATCTTCCCTCTGCATCAAAATCCCTGAAGGATATTCTCTAGATGGTAATATAACCAGAATACAGTCTGGTTATATAGTCTGTGCTTCTAATATCCTCTTTTCTACCCATTCTAATTCCTCTTCAGCCTCAGCTGATAGTGTTCGCGGACTATTCAAGTCTTTGTCCCCTTTTAGGGTCATTTTTAAGTTTTTCAAATCATGCCCTTCTACTCCAATAATGGTTTGTAGTTGAGAGATCTCTCCTAGTAATTTTTGAAGATCATTAAGAGTCTGGTAGTGATCTCTCCTAATCTGTACTTTTTGTGGTCTAATTTTCTGTAGACCTATTTTATATCCTAAGTAGTTGATAGAATCTCCTTTTTGTATTTTTTCAGAAGCAATTTGTAATCCCCAATGAGGTAAAACTTCCTTTACTTTCTCAAACATTTTTTCTAATGTTTCTATTTTAGAATCAGCTAACAATATATCATCCATGTAATGGTAAATTATGGATTGTGGAAACTGTTCATGAATTATTTCCAGTGGTTTTTGTACAAAATATTGGCATAGAGTGGGGCTATTTAGCATTCCCTGTGGCAAAACCTTCCATTGATATCTCTTCACCGGTTGAGAATTATTATAATTAGGTACCGTGAAGGCAAATTTATCTTGTTCCTGTAAAGGTATAGTGAAGAAGCAATCCTTTAAATCAATAACTATAATAGGGCATTCCTTAGGTATCTGCTGACTACGCCAAGAGGAGATGATGGGAGATGTTATTCTGTATATATGTTTCTCATACTGGTTAATAAAGCACTGTGGCCAATAGGAAACAAGATAGGCAGGGCTAGGAATGCAAAGTGGGGGAAATGGGCAAAATATGAGAAGCAGTGAGTGCCTTCTCAGGGCCGCTGTGGAGGTAAAGGGGTTGGATGGTAGAGGCAACTGTCCCACAACTTGTGGTGTGTCCACCTAGTTAGGCAAGGAACCCTGCCCGTTCAGGGATGGTGGGGGAAGGGAGCGGCTTGGCTTCCGCCGCCTCTCCCACCTCTAACATAGGGTGAAAGCCAGGTCCGGTGAAAATCCAAATCCCACTTCTGACACCAGATATTGCAATTTAATAAGGATCAGGATAAACAATTAGGCTGAACAGAAGTTTATTAAGGGAGAAATAACTCACAGCAGATGTACGTGGCGGGTTCCACCGGATCCTAAGCCTCCCAGAATCCACCACCAAAAGGGGCGGCCCGACCCTTTCCCAGCCTTTTCTCCCAGCTCCCATCCGGCCCTGTCTCCGCCCCAATGGGCATGGCCTAAGCCACAGGTGCAGACAAGTTGAATATCTCGCTACAGGAGGAGAAGTATATAGATGCAAAAATACTTTAATGTATTTCAGTTGTAAGCTGAGGCTACCTCATCTGCTGAAGCAGATGCAATGTCTCATATCCTTTGGGGATTTTATGGTCACCCCCCCAATCAGATTTCTATAAATTCTTGGAGTCCTATAACTTCATCATCATAGTTACTCACTTTCATTGTCATTCTCACATGGCCTATTGCCTAAATACAACCTCACTTTCATCCAGCTGGACGTAGAAAGTATTTTTTCTTTTGATTTCTCTCATATTATTAATCATTCAAGGTATTTATAGTAGTAGATGAAAATTAGGCCTTCACAGGGCTCAGACTCATTTTTTTAAAGTTTTGAAGTTAAATTTATGACAAAAATTGGAAAGCATTAGCGATTGTATTACTACATCTAAAACCCCATTTAATTCCAAATCCTAGAAACTGATATTTTATAATAATGTATGTACATGAGTAAAAGACACTGTAGTGTTTACAACTTATTTTTGTCTGCTTTCAATTTCTCATCCATAATTCATTTTGAGTCAGAATACCCTACTATTTAAATTATTTTATCCCCCAACACTTTTTCTATCAGAAATCCACAAATAAACATAATTAAGAAACATATTTTTAAGCACTGGCTTCTAAAATGTTCATTATTAACCTGATTAACATGCTGGCTGCTCTTGTGTGTGTGTGTGTGTGTGTGTGTGTGTGTGTGTGTGTATGTATATGTATATGTATATGTATATGTATATGTATATGTATATGTATATATATATAATTGTTAATTTAAATTTGAAGCAAGCTTGTTTTACATATCAATACCAGTTCCCTCATTCTCCCATCTTCACATCCTCCTTTGTTCCCCCCCCCCACCAAACCCAATCCCATCCCCTTTCTGCTCCCCAGGGAGGGTGAGGCCTTCCATGGGGAATCTTTAAAGTCTATCATATCATTTGTAGCAGGGCCCAGGCCCTCCCCCATGAGTCTAGGCTGAGGGAGGATCCCTCTATGTGGATTGGGCTCCCAAAGATTATTTGTATACTAGGGATAAATTCTGATTCACTACCAGAGGCACCATAGACTGCTCAGTCCTCCCAACTAACACCACATTCAGGGAATCTGGGTTAGGCCTATCTTGATTTCCCAGCTATCAAACTGAAGTCCTTGAGCTCCCCCTTGTTCAGATCAGCAGTTTCTGTGGGTTTATCCAGCCTGGTCTTGACCCCTTTGCTCATCACTCCTCCCTGTCTGCAACTGGATTCCATAAGTTTGGCTAGTGTTTAGCTGTGGGTGCCTGCTTCTGCTTCCATCAGCTACTAGATGAAGGCTCAAGGATGGCATATAAGGTAGTCATCAATCTCATTATAGGAGAAGGGTATTTAAGGTGGCCTCTCCTCTCCACTATTGCTTAGATTGTTAGTTGGGGTGATCCTTGTAGATCTCTGGACATTTCCCTAGTGTTAGAGTTCTCTTTAAATCTATAATGGCTCCATTTATGATGGTATTTCTTTTCTTGTTCTCCTCTATTCTTCCCCTGACTCAATCTTCCTGCTCCCTTATGCCCACCTCTCTCCTCCTCTTCCCACTAACTTCCTCTCCCCTACCCCATACTTCCAATTTGCTTGGTAGATCTTGTCCTTTTCCCCTTCTCCAGGGGACCATGTATGACTGTTTTAGGGTCCTCCCTGTTTCCTAGCCTTTCTGAAAGCATGGACTGTAGGTTGGTAATCCTTTGCTCCATGTCTAAAAACTATATATGAGTGAGCACATACCTTGTTTGCTTTTTTGTGACTGGGTTACCTTATTTGGGATGGTTTCTTCTAGTTCCATCCATTTGCCTGTGAATTTCAAGATTCCATTTGCCCCCCCCCCCCCACCCACTGAGTAGTACTTCATTGTGTAAAAGTACCACATTCTCCACCTATTCTTCAGTTTAGGGCGTCTAGGTTGCTTCCAGGTTCTGGCTATTACAAACAAAGCTGCTATGAACATAGTTGAACAGATGCCTTTGTTGTATGAATGTGCACTATTTGGGTTTATGCCTAAGTGTGGAATTACTGGATCTTGAGGTAGACTGATTTCCATTTCCTTAGCAGCCACCATACTGATTTTTGAAGTGGCTTTACGAGTTTGCACTCCCACCAACAGTGGAAGAGTGTACCCCTTTTCTCCACATCCTCTCCAGCATAAACTGGCTTTAGTATCTTTGATTTTAGCCATTCTGACAGGAATAACATGTTTCTCAGAGATGTTTTGATTTGCATTTCTCAGATGGCTAAGAATGTTGAGCACTTTAAGTGTCTTTCAATATTTTAGATTCCTCTATTGAGAATTCTCTATTTAGTTCTCTATCCCACTTTTAAATTGGATTATTTGGTGTTTTGGTAACTAGCATCTTGAGTTCTTTGTATATTTTGTAAATCAGCCCTCTGTCAGATGTGGGGTTGGTGAATATCTTTTCTCATTCTGTGGGCCGCTGTTTTGTCTTGTTGACTGTGTCCTTTGCCTCACAGAAGCTTTTTAATTTCAGGAGATCCCATTCATTAATTGTTGATCTCAGTGTCTGTGCTACTGGTGTTATGTTCAAGAAGCAGTCTCCTGCGCCAATTTGTTCAATTTTCTCTTCTAAGACATGTAGTCTGGCTAGATTTATGTTGAGGTCTTTGATCCATTTGGACATAAGTTTTATGCATGGCAATAGATATGGATCTATCTGCAGTCTTTTATAGGTCAGTATCCAGTTATGCCAACACCATTTGTTGAAGATGCTTTCTTTTTTTTCCTTATAATTTTAGTTTCCTTGTCAAAAATCAGCTGCTTATAGTTGGGTGGGTTAATATCAGGGTTTTCAATAGGATTCTATTGTTCTTCCTGTCTATTTTTGCACCAATACCAAGCTGATTTCAGGACTATAATAGAGCTTGATCAGGGATGGTGATGCCTCTGGAATTTCATTTATTGTACAGGGTTGTTTTGGCTATCCTGGGTCTTCTGTTTTTCCATATAAAGTTGAGTATTGTTCTTTCAATGTCTGCGAAGAATTATGCTGGGATTTTGATGGGGATTGCAGTGAATCTGTGCTTTTGGCAAGATTGCCATTTTTAATATGTTGATCCTACCTATCCAAGAGCATGGGAGATCTTTAATTTCTTTCTTTAAAGATTCAGAGTTCTTATTGTTTGGTTAGTGTTACCCCCAGATATTTTATGTTGTTTGTGGCTATTACAAAAGGTGATGTTTCTTTGATTTCTTTATTAGCCCCTTTATTGTCTGTATATAATAGGGATACTGATTTCTTTTGAGTTAATCTTGTATCCTGCCACTTTGCTGAAGGTATTTATCAGCCGTAGGAGTTCCCTGGTAGAGTTTTTTTGGGTCACTTATGTAAACTATCATATCATCTGCAAATAGTGACAGTTTGACTTCTTCCCTTCCAATTTGTGTCCACTTGATCCCCTTTTATTTTATTATTACTCTAGCTATAACTTCAAGTATGATATTGAGGAGATATGGAGAGAGTGGACAGCCTTGTCTTGTTCCTGATTTTAGAGGATTCTTATTCATTTTCCCTACATTTAGTTTGATGTTGACATTTGGTTTGCTCTAGATTGCTTTTATTGTGTTTTGTTATGTTCCTGTTATCCCTTATCTCTCCAATACCTTAATCATGAAGGGGTCTTGGGTTTTGTCAAAGGCTTTTTAAGCATCTAGTTAAACAACCGTGCGGTTTTTGTTTTTTAGTTTGTTTATATGGTGGATTACATTTATGGATTTTTCTATGTTGAACCATCCCTGCATCCCTGGGATGAAGCCTACTTGGTCTTGTTGGATGTGTTCTCTGATGTATTCTTGAATTGGATTTGCAACATTTTATTAAGTATTTTTGCATCAATATTCTTGAAGTCTATTGGTCTTTAGTTCTCTTGCTTAGTTGTGTCTTTGTGTGTCTTGGGTACTAAGGTAATTGTAGCCTTGTAAAATGAGTTTGGCAATGACCCTTGTGCTTGTATTGTATGGAACACTTTGAGGAGTATCGGTATTACAGACTCATTTTTTAAAAATTGTTTTTTAGGTGTATGGCATTAATATTTACTACTTTAATATTAATAATATAATGAATTTGTTCTGATATTTTCATGGATTCATATATTTTTATCATACTTAGGTTGTATTAATCTCCATTATATACTCATCTCTTTTATCTAATAGTCATGTTTATAATTTCAGGTCCATTTTTTTAAAAAAAGGATCTAGATTCTGCATCTGAGAGAATCATGCAGTTTTTATTTTTCTGAATCTGGCTTAATTTGCTTAAGGTGATGACCTCCAATTCCATTTGTTTTCTTGTAAAAACAAAAACAAAAACAAACAAAAAAAACCACACACACACACAGTCAGTCTTCTTTAGGGTTTACTGCATATTCTTTATTTTATCTCTCTTTTGTTGAACATCTGGGCTAATCCCAAAATTTAGATATTACGAATACTGCTGCAAAGCACATGGAAATGCAGGTAGCTCTGTTTTGCACTGACTTTGATTCCTTTGGGTCTACACCTAGGAGTGGTAAAGCTGGATCACATGGTGTTTTTGTTTTTAGATTTTTGGACCCTCTGTACTGATTTCCAAAGTGACTGCAGTAACTTGTATTGCCACCAGCGTGCATAAGTATTCTACATTCTCACAGGCATTTGCAGTTATTTTCTTGATAATAGCTATTCTGACTGGGGTGTGATGGAATCTCAGTGTGTTTTTTATTTGCTTGTCTCTGATGACTAAAAATTTTGAAAATCTTTCCATGTGTTAGTGGTCATTTGTAATTCTTTTAAAAATATTTGTCTTTTTGTATAATGCAATAGAAGGAGGAGATTGGATTTTACCTTTCTTTATTGTAGTTTCAGTACCTTTAACCCAGGGATTTTCTCATTAGCTCATATTTCTCCATGAGTTTTACAATGATGCTAGTTCTATGAATGGACCCTTTCTTTTTCAGCGTGTAACTGAGTGAATGAACATTTTCTCCCTCTGATTTCTCTCAATTTTAAAGAAGCACTTAGGTCTCTTTTCTTGACATCACATTTTAATCATATACTAAGTATGTGTCTTTCTTATCCAAAATAAGCCAGTCAAGGTGGCAAACTAAAGAGAAGACTATCTGTGCTGTACAGCAAAGATGCTATGTTATTTCTAGGAAGAATAGCTTGGTAATTGTTTTCCCAAATAGCAAATATTTATTTGCTTTATCATCACATAAGTGTATATAATTTAAGAAACACCCCAAATATCTTTCTCAAGATAGATATTTGACATTTGCACATTGAAAGTGTGACTTATCAGAAACAAATTCAGTATTTCTCTGCTTATATGGGAGACTGTGTCCTCTGGAAAGCTTTTGTTCTTGGACCTCCTAGGTAATGTACCACCTCACCCACCCCCTTCTCCTGTCCTTCACCTTCATATCTGTGGTAGACAGTTGTTAGGTGATTGTCATTCACTCATTCATCAATGTCTCTAATACAATGGCCTAAAGCAGACCTAACATCCTATTCCCTTATTACCCACTAGAAAAGAGAGAACCTTAAGCAAACAAATAAATAAAACCAAAGCCAAACAAAATAACATGGTAATGTATGAAGATACTTTGACAGTTAATTGTTCCATAAATGCTACATCCCACATTTCCTAATAAACAGTAAGACAGTGGCACTTTGAGCATTTGTTTAAAATATATACTCTTGGGAGTGGACGGATGAGCCAGTCAGTAAATTGCTTGTTATGCAAATTTCAGGACCTGAATTTAATTCATTTCACCAATGTAGAAGTCCAGACATTGTAGCATGTATATTTAATCACAGTGCTGGGGAGGAGATGACAGGTGGATCCCTGGGTTTCTCTGGATTAAGCCAGCCTAGCTTAATCTATGAGTCCCAGGCTCCAGTGAAGGTCCTCATACCAAAAGATAAGGTGGACAGCCTTTGATGGCCAGCACAGAAGACTGACCGCTGAACTTGCATGCATAAATAAAACAAATAAAGATACTGACTTTTTTTGAATTTGAATCTGTGAAGATTCTTTCTAAAGATTTGTTTTTATTTGTATGTATGTGTCTGTATGAATACATGTGTATGTGCATTCAAAGAGACCGGAAGAAGGTGTTGAATTTCCTGGAAATGGAGTTACAGGTGGCTGTGATCTGCTTGATGTGGTTTCTGGGAGACCATTAAGCACTCTTCCCTGCTGGCCCACCTCTCCAGCCCTTGTGAATATTATTTCATGCTTGATGCATTCTTAGCAGATTTTATGCCTAGAAGAATGAAAGATGTGGTATAAATGCATTCATTTCTTATCTGTGTTTAGAAAAGAAAGGATTCTTTCATTCTTGGAACAACTATGTCTTCTGTCATGATCTACCTGCTTTGTTGTGGGGCAAAGGATAAGTTTGTTATGCTATGGTGGCAGACATATACTTTCCCATTTTGTTTCTATGTTTGATATGACAAACTACTCTGTTGTTCTGGGTAATAACTCAGTTAGACTTATTTACCACATGCTGACTCATGGACCAACCACACATCATACTATAAACCTACTTCCCACACTCCTTGACTTCAATAGTGAGTAAACAAGAAGCATGTAGATGAGTCTGGTGACATGTTAAGCCACATGACAAAGTGGGCCACGAAGGCATCCCAGCTGAAATGTGACTTGAATGAGAAATCAGAATATCACTCTACTAGTGTGAGTTTGGAACATTCTGAATGGGTCAGCCACCAATGTGGGACTGCAGACTTGTGCATTTTGGAGGCCAGACTTAGAACCTCAGGACTGTGAGAATTCCAGGAATCCTAACCACTTATCTGACACTGCTGGGTGGCTCTTGAATGGCAGCAGACTTTACGTCCTATGTAAATCCTGACCCTGTTCAGAGCTGGAACTCTGGCACACCATCAGGCAAAATTGGCACCCTCTTCGTTATGTCTGCATGGTTACTCACGGAGTACACAGAGCACATTTTCCCTCCTCTGTGTGCCAGCTATAGCTACTGGCTCACTCATTCTCTCTTTGGAAGGACTCAGCTAATGTAGTCACTTAAACTGATGTTTAATTGTATAAAGTTCTGCAGAAGACTATAAAAGCTCTAGTTACCATTGGCTGAAGGCTGGGATCTGCCAGTTGCCAGGACAACTAAACATTGCTACCTACTCTGCCTCCTTCTGCTATTTGTGGCCCATTACTGACTCTACAGACTGTGAAGATAAGGAAGTACTAGTGGTTAGGAAATCAAAGGCCAGTGCTTCCCTCTTCAGCTTGTCTTAAGATGAGAAGCAAAGATCTTGTGCATCTTGGAATGTGGGCAGTTCATTCTCCTCTCTGTTATTCTTAGCATTTACGAGAGGTTTAAAAAGCATTGCATTTTGCTCCTAAGGGGACAATGGATTTAGGTAAGTTGATTCCCTTTCCAGATGATGATGAACTGTCTTTTTAAAGAGCAAAGATGCAGTCTTTACCATCTTTCTGGTATTCCTCGGAGCTAGTGTAGGTTCGGTTATTGGCACTTGGCAGGGCTTGCTGAAAGAATGAATGGGGCATGCTCCCATGGAAAAGCCAACTGTGTTGAAGGAAGTGCTGATTTGCCAGTCATGTTAATTTGTTCCACACACTTTTACAACATCAAAGGAAGCTTCTCTTATTCTTGGATGGGAATGATGCTATAATAACTCCATCTGCAGTAACCTAATTTCACATCATGGGCTGAGCAACTAGCCAGAATGAAGTTTTAAAGAAAAAACATTTGTGGGCACCTGGCATTTAACAGAGGCTGGACATTTCATGGGAGCTTGGCATGCTTGTGAATGTCTTCATTTGACAGTTACTATTTAGTGGACAGAAGAGGATCAAGATCCCTGTGGAGACAACAGTGTAACGTCACATCTGGTAGTATGACCTCTGGTCTTCAAGGTGGGATACTTGATGGGTGAACTGGAAGTATATTAATTAACCATTTTAAAAGTTGGCTGTTTCATAGAGCAAACAGTTTAATAGAAAGTACACTTAGGGTTGTAGCTACTAATAAACAAGATCAACTGATACATGGTAATCAATAAATGACATCTACCATTATTGATAGTGTTTGGTTAAGTGTGGACACTGAAAGCAATCACATGGCTCATGTCTCTGTGTTTATTTTTTCCCCATGTCTGCAATTCTTAAGTAGTTCACTGGGATAAAAAAGCAGAAAACCACTAAACTCTCATTACAAAACAAAACAAAACTAAACTAAGGTAAAAATTAATGTCTTAGTCAGTGTTCTGTTGCTGTGAAGAGATACCATGGCTATGGCAGTTTATTTTTATTTTTTATGATAATTTTTTTATTTAAATTTGCAACAAGGATGTTTTACATGTCAATCCCAGTTCCTTCACCCTCACCTCCTCCCCTGTCCCCCCAATCCCTATCCCATCCCCTATCTGCTCCCCAGGGAAGGTGAAGCCTTCCATGGGGGAGCTTCAAAGTCTGTCATATCATTTGGAGCAGGGCCCAGGCGCCCCCCCCATGTGTCTAGGCTGAGAGAGTATCCCTCTATGTGGAATGGGCTCCCAAAGTCCATTCATATACTAGGGATAAATACTGATCCACTACCATAGGCCCTATAGATCACCCAGTCCCCCTAAATAACACCCACTTTCAGGGGTTCTGGGTCATTCCTATGTTGGTTTCTCAGCTATCAGTCTGAGATCCTTGAATTCCCCCTTGTTCAAGTCAGCTATTTCTGTGGGTTTCTTCACCCTGGACTTGACCCTTTTTCTCATCACCCCTACCTCTCTGTAACTGGATTCCAGGAGTTTGGCTCAGTGTTTAGCTGTGGGTGTTTGCTTCTGCTTCCATTAGATACCAGATGAAGGCTTTAGGATGGCATATAAAGTAGTCATCAATCTCATTATCTGGGAAGGGCATTTAAGGTAGCCTCTCCTCTCCACCATTGCTTAGATTGTTAGTTGGGGGTCATCCTTGTAGATCTCTGGATATTTCCCTAGTGCCAGATTTCTCTTTAAATCTATAATGGCTCCCTCTCTTATAGTATCTCTTTTCTTGCTCTCCTCTATTCTTCCCCTGACTCAATCTTCCTGCTCTCTCATGTCCTCCTCTCCCTCATCTTCTCCCTTTCTCTTCCCCCTAACTCTCTCTTCTCTGCCCCCATGCTACCAATTTGCTTGGGAGATCTTGTCTCTTTCCCCTTCTCAGTGAGACCATGTATGTCTCTCTCAGGGTCCTCCTTGTTCCTAGCTTTTCAGGTGGTTTAGACATATATGTCTAAAACCCATATATGTGTAAGTACATACCTTGTGTGTTGTTTTATGACTAGGTTGCCTAACTCAGGATGGTTTATTCTAGTTCCATTCATTTGCCTATGAATTCCAAGATTGGCCACAGCAATTCTGATAAATGGTTATAAATGAAAGCATTTAACTGAGGCTTGTTTACAGTTTCAGAGGTTTAGTTCATTGTCATCATAGTGGGCCCTCAGGCAATCACGGTGCTAGAGAGGGAGCTGAGAATTCTACCTCTGGATCCTTAGGCAGTAGGATATGAGAGAGACCCTGGGCCTAGCTTGGGTTTCTGAACCCTCAAAGCCTCCTTTAATCCCCAATTACAAACTTCCTCCAACAGAACCACACCTACCTCAACAAGGCCATATCTCCTAATTCCAGATAGTGTCACCCCCTGATGACTGAGGATTCAAATATATAAGCCTGCAGGGGCCATTCCTTTTCAAAGCACCACAATTAGTATCACTGATTGTTGGAGAAATGCAAGTAAAAAAAATGATAGCATGTTATTATCTCATAACTTCCAGGATGAGTTTCACCAAGAAGAGCAAACGATGGATGTTGAGAGTGTGAGTAAGGTACAACTCTGGTACCCTATTGCTGGGAGTAAAAGATGGTCCAGCTGCTGTGGAAGACAGCACAGTGGTTTCTCAAAAGAGGAAAAGCAAAATTTCCATGTGATCAAGCAGCCTCACCTGGAAGGGTTTCAGATAGATATGAGCGAGCACTCATTCTCTTTTCGGCGCTATTTCACTGTAGCCACAATGTGAAAAAACTGAGACTGCCTGCCAGTTATGGATGGACAAAAGAAAATGTGGCACATAGGTTAGTTGCAGTTTTATTCAGACTTACCAAAGGGACTCTTAACTTTGCAGCAGAATGGATGGACACTGAGAACACTGTGCCAGCCACCAAGACACTAATACTTCCAGTTCCACTTGGGTTAACCTAACAGTCTAATTCACAGATTCAGAGCATCAGATGGTATTTGCAAAGGGCTAGGGAGAATAAAGCTCTCCTAGTCAATAGGTAATGCAGCTCCAGTGGAGAAAGGTGAGCCTTGAGGTGAACTGTGCAGCAGTCGTTTTCCATAAATGCTTGAAAACAAGGCATGAATGCAGACATCAAAGTAGATACTCTTACTGCAACAATAACGTTATGTACTGTAAACTAAATAAATTCAACTAAGTATACATAGTTTATGGCCTTTTGGGACCACTGATAATACTTTTGTGGAAAGCTGACAACATGGGGGTTTGTAGAGACAGAATTATGGCATCACATTTATTTTCAAATATGTAACTAACATTCTTAATTCTTTTGCTAAGGTCAAATTGCAAGCTTATGTAACTTCATGGAATTCCTTGATGAGTTGAGTGACTCCAATTAATTGTGACAACTTGGATCCATCAGACATTTCCTACGCCATCCCAAATAGATAAAGATCATCTACTGACAGTAGAACTGGAATGTAAGATGAAAAAAAATTGGCAGGAGACACATTTTCCTATGTGCTCCCATAGTTTTTGAGGGCAGTTTCATATTGAATTAGGAGGAAATAATGGCTTACATTAATAGCTTCTGTGTGTGAAAAGTTGAAAACTATACTCATCCCTTGTCTGTGTTATACATATTAAGTGCCAAAATGCACAGAGAAAAACCTTTGAACCTTCTGGAAAAAAAACATGTTGTAATTTTCCAATTTAGTTATCACCAATATGAGCATGCCTCACACAGTTCTGCATCAAAGTTCACATACTTTAGCTAACCATAAAATTGTACATGCAGCTTTCATAAGCAAACTTGGACAAGAACTTTATTTATTAAAATGTATGTGTAAATACTAATAAAATTATTAATGTGGAAGTTCTTGCAGAAAACTTAGTTCCCAGGGAACTCTACTTGAACTTCCCTGCAAGGACATGTAGAAAGAGAGACTTCTGGAATACCCTTCACTGAACAGTAGATGAATTTATTACATCTCCGAGTGAAGAGTGCCCAAGCATTGGCTCTGCTTGCCAGTGAAGAAAAAGGAAAATAGCTCAAGCTCTTTCTGTTCAAAAAAGTTCAGTTTTCAGGTTTATCTTCAGAACATTAATGTCAATGAGACTTGTAGCTGTGTGACCTGATAGTTTGTCTCAGTTGTGAGTAAAAAAAAAAAGTGACCTGGTGCATTTGTTGCTAATGTGGAAAGTTGATGAGCTGTATTCCAGATAGAATCAAAGTCTGCTGAGATGAAGCTTTTGGAAAAGATCTTGTCATCTTGGCCAGAAACAACCCTGAGTCAAATGGACACTTCTTAAACCTTATCTCACTTGACCGGCCTGCAGCATTTGGCATCATGGCCTGAACCCTTCTCTGGGAAACTCTTGGCTTCTGAGATTTTTCCTCTCTTGGGTAAATTTTCTACTCTGATGTTTGATAGTTCTGATTTCCTGACTGATCACTCAATAGCTAGCCTTTCTGCATTTTACCATGATCTTGTTACACAGCACAAATTGACCTCAATGATTTCACCTAATTATCAAAGAATCAATGACATCTATTTTTATGGGGGTTAAAAAATCTGTATTTACAACTTACTAGATTAGAAAAAAATGGTGTCCTTCTGGCACACCAAATTAACATGTAAAATGGACTCATTATTTTCTGCTTTGCTTCTCCTGATCATCTTGCACCAATGAACAGCACCATTTAGTTTCTTAATTTCCAAGCCTAAGTCTCATTCTCGATTCATTTGTCTCTATATTCTTTACAAATAATCTTTAAGTCTAAATGTTCTAGTCATCTGTCCTTCATTGTTAGTGGCATAGTTCAGGTACACACACACACACACACACACACACACACACACACACACACACACACAGGAGGAAGAATTTATTTGAACTAACAGTTGCAGAGCATTCTGCTGTAATAAAACACCGGGCAATAGCAGCCTAAAGAAAGGAAGTTTTATTTTGGCTTGTAGTTTGAGTCTGAGAAGGCATGGCGCATCAATAATAACTAATCATCACCAAGTCTAAAGGAGCAGCTTTAGCCACCAACTTTCTCTAGTTAGGTTCTGCTACCCAAAGTTCACTAAACATCCTAAAAATAAAACATACTAAAGCCTAACTATGTTACAGATTCAAACCATAACATCATACCATGTGTCCTTTTCTCTTTTAGTCATTGCTACAGACTACTAAGTGTTTTCTCTGGCTCTTTCCATGTCCCAAAGTTTTATGAAGCACACATGCAACCATTCATTTCACCTGATTAAGAGCCCTTGAAAGTTTATTATCATCCTTATAAAGTTCAAACATATGATCACAGGGTAAAATGCCCTGGACACTATGATTCCTTTGTTCTGCTTTCAGACTCTGTTCTTGCCCTCTCTCTTCTACTCTACCCAATGGTATTGAAATACTTAGTTATTAAAGTGGCCATTCCCTTAGTTTTCCCTTGTGACACTGCATATATTCTTACCTTTGTGTGAAGCAATTTTTGCTTATTTATCTGCCTGTTCACTCCCATCCTTGAAGCTGAAAGGGCATTTACTTCTAAGAGCTGATTTATATGCACCTTGTTTTTTTTGTTTTTTGTTTTTTGTTTTTTGTTTTTTTTTTTTTTTTTTACCAGAAAGACCAGTATAAGTTCAGAAGATGTGTGTAAACATAAGTTACTCTTCCACATCCCAACCAAGAGCCACTTAAAGGATAGGGATTATGTATTTTCAGCATCTTGTTCCTAGCATCTTCTTCAGCATTTGGCACATTGTTGGCACTTGACAAATAAATATTAGAATAAGCTATTTTTCTGTCTAAGTAAAAACTCAAATGGAAGCCAATGATCTTGTTTTGGAACTACTAAGAGCTAGATGAGACTGGTTAGCTCTCTATAGATGTTATACATTCTACTCCTATTCCATTCATGGGTGTAGTTGATGGGTAGCTGATAATTGACCAGAGATATTTGAAAATTGGTGTTCCAAAGTGTAAGGTGAGTTTTCTGGTCCAGCAGTCCCTGCCACCGCTTCAGCCCCAAATGAACAAATGGACACTGTATTAATTATGAAATTATTGGCCAGTGACTAATGTTTCTTATTGGCTAGCTCTGTCTTAAATATTAACTCATTTCTATCAATCTAAGTATTTTCTTGTGGTCTTCTCTTACTGGAGAAAGGTCTGAAGACCTCTTACTCCTCTGGCAATCTACATCTCTACTGCCCACCATCTTTGCAGAGAAGAGAAGAGAAAAAGAGAGTGAGTGATTTCCTGTTTGACCCTGCTTATTTTCTGAATCTGTCCAGCTACGTCACTTCCTGCCTGTCTGTATAGACCTTCAGACCTCTATGGTTAGCTAGTGTCAGGTTTTTGCCCTGCTATGTCACTTCCTGTCTGTCTGTGCAGACCTGCTAGTTAGCTAGTGGCAAGCTCCATTCTCTGACCCCAGACAGGCTTTATTTGTGCAAGAAAGATATCACCACACCAAAGCCCACAGTTGTTGTTCCAAGAGTCTTTTCTATGTAGTTCTAAAGTGCAATGGAGGGTTTTTCACTATTCTTGGAGACCTTATGTGCCTACGGTATTTGAAGCCTTGGAAATGCTTAATTCCACATTCACAGCTTTGGGAAAGGCATGTGGAATCTAGAGTGCCGGGCCTAATGCTTCCCATTTGTGGGAATCAAATCGAGGTTGTCAGTGACTACGGATTGCCAAAAGGACTCGATTATTCCATAAAGTCTCTTCTTCCATGTGCTCCCTGGGATGAGTTGTCTGTAGTTCTGCCAGGAGTCTGTAAAGATTGTAGAGTGCTATGAGCACACCACCACAAGTATCTTCTCAGGTCTCCATTCTGCAGTCATTGCATGAGAAATAGGATTTCTCAACTGCCTACGAGCCAGCCCAGCCTTTCTGAATTCTACATGACTCTTAAGAGGGCTAGGAGTGACACACATCTACAGCTAAAACAAAGAAGGATGAGTAAGGGACGGACAGCAAATCACATACTTTTGCAAATTAGATTTATCTGTAGGCTTTAAATATGTGCAAGCATATTTTGAGTAATCTGGTATGAATTATGGTTTTGTTATTAAACGGCCATTTTGTTTCATCCTTATGTGTGAAGCAGAAAGAGACATATTTGCTGCATTTTTCTCTTTGGAAAATGTTGAATTTTGAGGGGGGATATGAGTCTTTCCAGTCAAATTGAAAAATTGCTCAGAGCTGAAAGGCTATTCAATCTGAGCTCAAGCTGTATTGGAGTTTGACAGCATCTTTTCCGTTGGCAATAAAAAGGATGTGTGATTCATATGATTTCAAACAGACTCATTGTCCTCAGAATGCAGATATGGATGCATTCTGAACCTAAGGGATGAACAGAAGCCTCATCTCAAAATAAAGACATAGAGTGTTTAAAGGGCACAGATGGCCCAACTTTAGCCAAAAGCCTCAATAATTTTTAGCGTCTCATAATCTGAATGTATTTTCATTTGAAAAATCGGAAAGTTATTACATTTTCCAAACCCCTTGCTGTTTACTTCAGATCCTATCTATAAATAGCAGAGAGAATGTGGTTTGGGAGCTCTCAAGGTTTAGGGAAGAACAACTGTTACCTGGAAATTATACACCACAGCTCTGAGCATGCATCATCTCCTTTATCTTACAATTTCCTTACAGAACAACTTTCTTTTCTTATCTTTATACATGTACTGATAAAAATCAGATAAAATGATGTGTGCAAAAGTGTGCAGTAAGCAAGCTTCAGCATCATCTGGCTGCTATTGCCTGTGTGTAGTATTTGTCTGGTACTACCCTGGGCTCCTTCCTCATTATAGAACATTCTTGTCACCCTTACTTTATTTAGGTATCAAGAGGCTTTCCCTGTTTTTCGATTGATAGCTTAGTTGGGTACCTTTCCATGCTCTGGAGTTAGCCTCCATCAGGCACACAAGGCTGCATCTCTTTCTCTAGTCTGGCTTATCATCCAGAATATCAACCCCAGTTCACAGCTGAAACCTTGTCAGCTTTGCATCTCTAGTAACTCCACAGTATTTGCTGAGTTTAAAAAGAAAGTAATAAATTACCACTGCCTTAAGATATAGATGATTACTCTATTGCAAAAAGAAGTAAATTGCAATATTCTCTAATAGTTATATTCCACATTGCTGCTGAATGGAGGCTTTCCAGGGATGAGCGTAAAGAGATCACTATCCCTTGCTCTCAGGTTGCCTCCATCCTACTCAGTTAACATAGTATCTGAAGAACTTTGTCTCAGACTATCCATTAAGCTTTATAATCATATTCCACTTTGCTTCCATGGTCTAGCTGCCACCAAGAAGATAGTGCCTTGGGTAAAATTAATTAAGTACTGTTTTAGGCTGGTAATCCCTGGGTAGTGGGTATAGAGGAAAGGGGCATGATCAGGGATGAACAATAGCCACCAGTAGTGAAGCCTTATCACTGTAGTCATTTTTCTGGCAAAGAGCTGCTGAAGGACACTACCTACTGTTTGGTAGCTGCCTACTCATGACCACATAGTACATGTTTAGGCAGCATACCTGGGAGGATGCAGGAAATGTCATTGGTCTATTAAATTTCTCCTCCATCCATATTTTGTCCAAGATAACACTGAGGGGGAGACAACTACTTTGCATTTTAGTGTGGCTCATCCAGATTTTTGGTAGCCCCCTGCTCTATATGGGAAGACAACCTGCTAAATGTAAAAGAAAAAAGAAAGGATGAGGATGGTTCAAAAGGATGACTGTATTGTCCTGCACGATCCTTCTGCTGCTTTGGTGGAAGTATACAGGAAGAACGCCCAGCCAGATAAGGCTGAGAGACACTGAATGGGCATATGGATCCCATTGACATATTTCTACTTTGTGCCAACCATTCCTCTTTTCAAATCTTCAACCTCTTGGCCTTACACATGATGAAAAAACAGACCCAAATGCCAGAATTTTGTCGTTTGTTGGATAAAATTCTGGCACACTAAACACTATTCAATGTGTCTTAAGTCTAATAGATGTAGTACTTTTCCATCAAGAGCTTTCCCTTTTCTGGTTTTCATCATTTTTATTTTCAGAAGAATCAATACTTACACTCATTTTGGTTGAATTTAGAATGCCAGAGCTGTCTATGACTCTATCCCCATTTCCTTACACAGGTAGGCTCTATCACATGCAAGTATCAGCCATCTGCTCAGTAGTGGCAAGGACAGACTCTGGCACAAATTCCACATTTAAGGTGTGTATAGATATGACAAATCAACTCCTTTATTTTATGGTTTGATGATACATTTGTGCAGTAAGTGTTAGATTTCATGATGGTGAAGTGGGAAGGGATATAGAGGCAGCAATAAGGCAAGTAGAGTTCATAGCATACTAGCCAAATGAGACATGGAAGCCTGACCTGGGAGACTGGAAATGAAGGGCATCCATTGCTCCAGCTGCCACAACTTTATCAACCTGTCTCTGTGGATGAAGCTGAAGGGAAAATGGAAACGAACCAGGAAGATATAAAAGGGGGAGTTTAAAAAATATATGATTTAAGTTAGAGGTCTCTTAACACACATTGCTGAGCTGACATTTTGTAAAATATCTTGCTCCCAGTAGATCATTTCTGCTTTCTCTTGCAAGGCACAGGGTGAGTTCCAGAGAAATCAATGTTTGGTTCTCTTTGTGTTGTGTGTGTGCCTATGTGTGTGTGTGCACGCACACACACACACACACACACACACACACACACACACACACACACACACAACACACCATGTATCCCATTTAATTAGACATACATTTATTTGCATTTTGTTGGTTTCTTCTCTATATGTATTATTTACAATAGGATTTTGGGGAAAAAAGTAGGAAAAGACATTCCATTGTTTGGAATTTTATGAGAATGCACAAACTAAATTTGGGAGCTTTCAAGTTTTAGGTACTGCTAGAAGAAGAGGTAAAAGAAGGCTCCCTTATTAACTATCATTGACAATGCATGTATCATAGATCTAGACATTGTGCTATATTCCTTTTAATCCAGGCATTTTAATCCAGGTTAGTACTAAAGAGGTGACTTGATCTTAGAATTTCTGGACAAGCTTGGTAACACAGCAAGAGACCTCTTCTCAAAACATGTATCACATCCTTTATGAAGTAACTAGATCTTCTGGGTTCGCATCATACATGTTCACACAAATGTGACGTATGAGGTAATAGATATTTCTGTTAGGTTAATTGTGACAGTTATTTCACAGTGTGTAATTCCTTCAGAATATGCTGTAAGTCTTAAATGCATGTAATTCTTATTGATCAAATTATGCCACAATAAAGCTGGAAAAAATAAAGAATCTCTATTCGTCTTTCAAAATTTACTTTTCAGGAATGCAGTCCAGGAGTCACACAGCTTCTTTTTGGTTGCTATTGAATATCTATAGGAAAACTGTCTTTGATGACAAAGAAATTTAGACTCCAGAAGTGATGTTTTGCTGCAAAGTATCTAATGGCCTTTTCATTTCCCCACTGAACGCTGTAGCCATGGAAACTTCAATTTCTTTCTTGGAGCAGCTTCAGAAATACATGTGCTAATGTCCCTCAAACTGACTTATCAACTAATGAACCAAGAAATGTTATATTTTTTGAACTGTGCTTAGAAGAGTTTTGCTCAGATTTTAAAGGTCAGGGCACTTTAGGGTCATGTTTGTTCCATAATGTTTCTATGTAACATATTCACTGTCCATTAAAATCTAATTTTCTCTACCAATGAGACGCTAGGCTTCTGATCTCTCATGGAAACTGTACTTTGTATGAGTCACCTCATCCAAATGTATGTTCTCATTGAACCTGTCATCAAGTAGACTTGATGTCTTAATTTTTCCCTTTAGTAGTAAGATGTTCAACTTGCTACTTAGCAGGCATGCTGTTAGTGGAGTTGGGGAGGTGAAGAAAAAAAAAAAACACCGAGAAGCTGGTGTCAGACTTTCTTCTCAATCGTAGTGCAGGTATCGTCACTGTTGCTTTACAGTATTTCATTTGGAAGAGCAGGACTTCCACTGCAAGGAAGGCAAGGTGGTCTTTGTCAGTACACATTGTGTGATTTCTCTGTAAATTCCGATGGGAATCCAGGAGTACCAGATACAAAACCTTCTCTGGTAGATTGGAAAGCCCATTTGTGTGTGTACCTGTGTGTTTCCTTTCCTTCATCAGTATATACAGAAACTTGTCAGTTTAAATAGCCTATGAAGAAACACATCTGTGTAGGTTAAGCCATTAATTTCATCATTTTACTTTTTCCTTTGTTATTTACTATATCTTTTATTATCTTTTTTGGGTATTTGAGATCTTTTTTTTTTCATTTTTCTAACATCTGAAGGCAGGTGCTTATTTGACTTATTTTCACAGCTATGCTTTTATTATGCATTTAAGGTTATATTTATACTTTATTTATTTATTTACATATTGATCCCAGTTCCCTCTCCCTCCCTTCCTCCCGTATACTTCTATTTTTATAATTTTTAAATTTAAAATTGAAACAAACATGTTTTTCATGTCAATCCTAGTTCCTGTACCACTCCCCAGCCTCCCACCAACATCCATCCCATCCCCTTTTTGTTCCCCAGGGAGCATGGGGAGTCTTCAAAGTCTGTCAAATCATTTGGAGCAGGGCCTAGGCTGAGGGTGTATCCCTCTATGTGGAATGGGCTCTCAAAGTCCATTCATATACTAGGGATAAATACTGAGCCATTACTAGAGGCCCCACAGACTGCCTCCTCACAAATATACATGTTCAGAGGGTCTGGATCGGTCCTATGCTGGTTTCCCAGATGTCAGACTGGAGTCCCATAAAGAGTTTCTGTGGGTTTCTCCAGCCTGGTCTTGACTCTTTTGCTCATCAATCCTCCATCTCTGCAACTGGATTCCAGGAGTTCAGCTCGGTGTTTAGCTGTGACTGTATACTTCTGTTTCCATAAGTTACTAGAGTAAGGCTCTAGAATGGCATATATAATGTAGTCATCAATCTCATTATCTGGGAAGGACATTTAAGGTAGCCTCTCCACTATTGCTTAAATCGTTAGTTGGGGTCATCCTTGTAGATCTCTGGATATTCCCCTAGTGCCATATTTCTCTTAAAACCTATACTGGCTCCCTTTATTATGGTATTTCTTTTCTTGCTCTCCTCTATTCTTCCCCTGACTCAATCTTCCTGCTTTCCATATGCCCACATTTCCCATTTTCATTCCCCTAACTCCACCTCCCCTCCTCCCATGCTCCCAATTTGCTTGGGAGATCTTGTCTCTTTCCCCTTCTCCAGGGGACCATGTATGTCCCTCTTAGGGTCCTCCTTGTTTGCTAGCTTTTCTGACAGTGTGGATTGTAGGATGGTTATCCTTTGCTCTGTGTCTAAAAACTATATATGAGTGAGTAAATACAGTGTTTGTCTTTTTGTGACTGGGTTACTTCACTTAGGATGGTTTCTTCTAATTCCATCCAGTTGCCTGTGAATTTCAAGATGTCATTGTTTCGTCTCATTTTCTTTTTTCCTTACTTTTTTCCTTTTTTTTTCTGCTGAGTAGTACTCCATTGTGTAAATGTACCACATTTTCTACAACCATTCTTCAGTTGATGGGTATTCAGGTTGTTTCCAGATTCTGGCTATTACAAAATAATGTTGCTAAGAACATAGTTGAACAGATGTCCTTGTTATTAATGTGCACCTTTTGAGTTTATGCCTAAGAGTGGAATTACTAGATCTTGAGGCAGACTGATTCCTGTTTTCCTGAGGAATCGCCATACTGATTTTCAAAGTGGCTGTACAAGTTTGCACTCCCACCAGCAGTAGGTGAGTGTACCCCTTTTCCCCCATCCTCTCCAGCATAAACTGTTTTGGGTACTTTTGATTTTAGCCATTCTGATAGGAGGAAGATGGTATCTCAGAGATGTTTTGATATGCATTTCCCTGATGGCTAAGGATGTTGAACATTTTCTTAAGTATCTTTTAGCCATTTTAGATTCCTCATTTGAAAATTCTCTATTTAGTTCTTTATCCCACTTTTAAATTGGATTATTTGTTGTTTTGGTAACTAACTTCTTGAGTTCTTTGTATAGTTCGTAAATTAGCTCTCTGTCAGATGTAGGGTTGGTGAATATCTTTTCCCATTCTGTGGGCTGCCATTTTGTCCTGTTGACTAATTCCTTTGCCTCACAGAAGCTTTTTAATTTCAGGAGGTCCCATTCATTAATTGTTGATCTCAGTGTCTGTGCTACTGGTGTTATGTTCAGGAAGCAGTCTCCTATACCAATTTGTTCCAGGGTAACCCCCAATTTTCTCCTCTAAGAGATGTATTGTGGGATTTATGTTGAGGTCTTTGATCCATTTGGACATAAGTTTTATGCATGGCAATAGATATGTATCTATCTGCAGTCTTCTACATGTCAGCATCCAGTTGTGCCAGCAGCATTTGTTGACAATGCTTTCTTTTTTTTTTTCATTGTGTAATTTTAGTTTCTTTGTCAAAAATCAGGTGTTCGTAGATGTGTGAGTTAATATCAGGGTTTTCAATTTGATTCCATTGGTTTTCCTGGCTGTTTTTACACCAATACCAAACTGTTTTCAAGACTATAGCTTTATAATAGAACTTGATGTCAGGGATGGCGATGCCTCTGGAAGTTCCTTTATTGTATAGGGTTATTTTGGCTATCCTGGGTCTTTTGCTTTTCCATATAAAGATGAGTATTGTTTTTCAAGGTCTGTGAAGTATTGTGCTGGGATTTTGATGGGGATTACATTGGATCTGTATATTGCTTTTGGCAAGATTGCCATTTTTAATATGTTGATCCTACCTATCTAAGAGTATGGAAGATCTTTCCTTTTTCTGGTATCTTCTTAATTTCTTTCTTTAAAGACACAAAGTTCTTATTATCTAGGTCTTTCACTTGTTTGGTTAGCATCACCCCCAGATATTTTATGTTGTTTGTGGCTATTATAAAAGGTGATGTTTCTCAGCCCCTTTATTGTCTGTATATAATAGGGCTACTGATTTTTTTCTTTTAGTATCCTGCTACATTGCTGAAGGTGTTTGTTAGCTGTCAGCTGTAGGTGTCCCCTGGTAGAGTTATTCAGGTAATTTATGTAAACTATCATATCATCTGCAAATAGTGAGAATTTGACTTCTTCTTTTCCAGCTTGTATCCCCTTGATCTCCTTTTGTTGTCTTATTGCTCTAGCTAGAATTTCAAGTACAATATTGAAGAGATATGGAGAGAGTGGAAAGCATTGTCTTGTTCCTGATTTTAGAGGAATTGCATTGAGTTTCTCTCCATTTAGTTTGATGTTGGCTGTTGGTTTGCTGCATATTGCTTTTATTATGTTTAGGCATGTTCCTGTTATCCCTGATCTCTCCAAGACCTTAATCATGAAAGGGTGTTGGATTTTTCAAGGTTTTTTTTTTTTTTCAGTACCTAGTGAGTTGATCATGTGGCTTTTCTTTTTCAGTTTGTTTATATGGTAGATTGGATTGATGGATTTTCATATGTTGAACCATCCCTGCATCTCTGGGATGAAGCCTACTTGGTCATGGTGACTGAGTTCTCTGATGTGTTCTTGGATTCCACTTGCCAGTATTTTATTGAGTGTTTTTGCATCAATGTTAATGAGAGATATTGGTCTGTAGTTCTCTTTCTTATTTGTGTCTTTGTGTGGCTTGGGTACCAAGCTAATTATAGCCTGGTAAAAAGAGTTTGGCAATGACCTTTCTGCTTCTATCATGTGGAACACTTTAAGGAGTATTGGTATTAACTGTTCTTTGAATTTCTGGTAGAATTCTGCACTGGAACCATCTGGCCCTGGGCTTTTATTTGTTGGGAACATTTTGATGACTGCTTCTATTTCATTAGGTGTTATATAGGTCTATTTAAATTACTTATCTGTTTTTTTAATTTTTTTTCTTATCTGTTCTTGATTTGCTTTAGGTAAGTAATACCTAGCCAGAAAATTTTCCATTTCCAATAAATTTTTTAATTTTGTGGAGTACAGGTTTTCAAAGTATGACCTGGATTCTCTAGAATTCCTCAATGTCCATTGTTATGTCCCCCTTTTCATTTCTGATTTTGTTAATTTTCATGTCCTTTTTCTGCCTTTTGGTTAGTTTGGATATAGGTTCTTGTTGATTTTTTCAAACAACCTAGTCTTTGTTACATTGATTCTTTGTATTGTTTTCCTAGTTTCTACTTTGTTGATTTCAGCTCTCAATTTGATTATGTCCTGGCATCTACTCCTCAGAGGTGAGTTTGCTCCATTTTGTTCTAGAGCTTTCAGTTGTGTGGGCACTTAATCCTGTGAACTTCCTTCTTAGTACTGCTTTCAAAGCATCCCATAAGTTTGGGTATGTTGTGCCTTCATTCTCACTGAATTGTAGGAAATCTTAGTTTCTTTCTTTATTTGTTCCTTGACCCAGGAATGGTACAATTGCATATTGTTCAATTTCTATGAGTTTGTAGGGTTTCTGCAATTCATGTTTTTGTTGAATTCTAACTTTACAGCATGGTGGTCTGATAAGATACAGGGGACTATTCCAATTTTTTTTGTACCTATTGAGGTTTGCTATATTTCTGAGTGTGTGGTCGATTTTAGGGAAGGTTCCATGTGGTGCTAAGAAGAAGATATACTCTTTTGTGTTTTGATGAAATGTTGTATAAATGTCTGTTAAACCCACTTGGGTCATAACTTCTGTTAGTTCCTTTTTTTTTTTTTTTTTTTAAGTTGCTGTCTGGTAGACTTTCCTAGTGTTAAAAGTGGGGTGTTGAAATCTCCCACTATAAGACTATGAGGTTTTATGTGTGATTTGAGTTTTAGCAATGTTTCTTTTACAAATGTGGGTACATTTGTATTTGGGGCATAAATGTTCAGAATTGAGACTTCATTTTGATGGATTTCTCCTTTATTGAATAAGAAATGATCTATTTATCTCTTTTGATTGATTTTAGTTTAAAGTCTAATTTGTTAGATATTAGGAATCATACACCCTCTTGTTTCTTGAGTCCATTTGTTTGGAAAATCTTTTCCTATCCCTTAGTTCTGAAGTCTGTCTTTGAAGTTGTTGTATGTTTCTTGTAGGCAGCAGAAGGATGGATTCTCTCTTCACATCCATTATGTTAGCCTATATCTTTTTATAGGCGAATTAAGACCATTAATATTAAGGGATGTTAATGACCATTGATTGTAAACTCTTGTTTGTTTTATATTTGTTGTTGATGGTGGTATTATGTTGGATTTCCTCCCATGTATATATATATATATATATATATATACATATATATATATATATGATATATATATATATATATATATATATATATATATATATTGGTTTGGCTGTTGGTAAAGTGGTTTATCTATTGCCTATGTTTTTGTGGGTGTAGTTGACTTTCTTGGGTTGGAGTTTTCCTTACAGAACTTTCTGTAGGACTGGATTAGTTGATAAGTATTGTTTACATCTGGTTTTGTCATGGAATATCTTGTTTTCTCTATAGTGATTAAAGCTTTGCTGGGATAGTCATCTGGGCTGGCATCCATGGTCTGTTAGTGTTGGCAGAATATCTATGCAGCACCTTTTGGCCCTCAGAGTTTCCATGGAGAAGTAAGGTGTAATTCTGATAGGTTTGCCTTTATGTTACTTGCCCTTTTTTCTTTGCTGCTCTTAATATTCTTTCTTTATTCTGTATGTTTGGTATTTTGATTTTTATGTGGCAAGGGGACTTGTTTTTGTGGTCCACTCTATTTTGTGTTTTGTAAGCTTCTTGTACTTTAATTGGCATGTCTTTCTTTAAGTTGGGAAAGTTTTCTTCTATGATTTTTTTTTAAATATATTTTCTGTACCTTTGACCTTTGAGTTGGGTTTCTTCACCCACTTCTATACCTCTTATTCTTAGGTTTGGCCTTTTCATGGTGTCCCATATTTCCTAGATATTTTGTTTTAGGGACTTACGATTTTCTTTTGTTGATAAACCTATTTCTCCTAGTGTATCTTCAATGCCTGAGATTCTCTCTTTGATCTCTTGTATTCTGTTGGTTATACTGACATCTCTAGTTCCTGATTGTTTACCCAGCTTTTCTATTTCCAGCATTCTCTCAGACTCTTTTTTTTTTTTTTTTTTTTTTGGTCTGTTTCAACTTTCAAACTTGTACTGTTTGGAAGTTTTGGTTTGTCTTTTCTTCCATTTATTTAAAGGATTTTCTCATTTCCTCTTTTAGGGTCTCTATTATTTTCATAAAGTTGTTTTTAGGTAGTTCTCTTCTACTTCATCTGTGTTGAGATGTTCAGGTCTTGCTGGTATGGAGTCCCTAGACTCTGGGGACGTCATATCGATCTTTCTGTTGTTGACTGTGTTCTTATACTGTAATCTACCTATCCCTTCTTCAGGTGGGTGCAAGCAGGTCCAATACTTTGATGGTGTAAGGATGGAAAAATTTAGCCTTATTTTCCACTGACCCCAGAAAGCTAGAAGTTTAAATTCCAGACCCTGTTCCCTGGCAGTAAGTAGGCAAAAGGTCACATTCTTTGCTGTGTACTATGGGGTTGTTTACTACAAGACCTGTGAGTAAGTGAACACAGGAAATAAGCTTTGTTACCCCACCCAGGAGTCCGAGCAAATGCAGACCTCCGGAGCTATAGAAAACTGATTGGTAGATAATGTGCAGGCTTGGAAGGTTTAAATTGGTAGGTCTGCACCACCAGGGTTCTGGATACTATGAGATGATTGGTTTAAGATGCACATGCTTTGTAGTAACCCTATAAAAGCTGTCTCAGTTCTGTACTCAGGGTCCTCCGTCCTCTACCTCTGCGTGGCATATGGCTGTGGACCCCAGTGCACTTGGAATATAAAATACCTCATGCTTTTACAGCAAGATCGCTTCTCATGAGTGATGGAGGGGGCGCCTTTCCTGAGTTGGGGCATGAGGGTCCATGCTCTGCGGGTCTTTCAATAGCTCTCCTCTTCCGTTGGTGGGCGCTGGCAGACTGTGGATGGGCTTGTCTACTGGGAAGGATTATCTTGTGCTCATTCCCCAGTCCTCAGGCAGTTCTGAGCAGGACACTGGAGGGTGGGCTCCTTTCCTGGGTGGTGGTAGGACCTGGATGCTGGCAGACTCTGGACAGACTAGTCCACCTGGGTGGGATCCCCAGATCGTGGGCAGGCCAGAAGCTGTAAGAGGCTCTGAGCATGGCCCTGAAAGGCAGGCCAGAAACAGCCCCAAACTTATCTCTTACTGTGGTTGGAGGTGGAACCAGGGGACTGGCAGACTCTGGATAGGCCAGTCCCCGAGGGGATGGGCTCCCCTGTAGGCAGATCCCAGTCCTCAGTTAGCTCCTAGCAGGGCACTGGAATATAGGCCAGAAACAGGCCCAGGCTTACCCCCTCCTGTGAGTGGAGGGTGACTAGCATGCAGACAGAGTCTGGATAGGCCAATCTGTAGGGACAGGCTCTCTTACAAACAGTCCCTAGTCCCCAGGAGGCCTATATGTTTATTTCTAAGAATGTTATTGTCATATTGTAGTAGTATTGGTATTGGTAATTCTTTCTTTGAAATATTTTAATTTCCATGATTCTGACTTTTTATTTTCAATCATGGGATATTCAGGAATTTATTTATTAATTACTAGAGAATATTTTCTTTTTTTAGTTTGCATTTTTATCATTAATTCTTGATTTAATTTATATGGTATTTTGAATGATTTTGAGATGTGATTACATTTTCTAGATGTTTTAAATGGCCTCCAAATGTCATTTAAATTCCAAAGAATTGTTCTCTCTTTCTTAATGAAGGGTCTTGTGTTTGCCTATTCTTTTGAGTTTATTAATTACACCTGTGACAGTTATGCTGTCATTAAGTTTATTCCTTTTCTCTCATTTCGTTTGCAGAAGCTGAATGAAAAGAAGGACCCGTACACTCTGTGGGATTCTAATAACCTCTAATTCTTGCTGACTGATAGATGAGAAACAAGTTTCTATTGAATATCCTTGCAATTTTAAGACCTATTTGTTTTTGCACCGTAACTTCACACAACCTGACTAGTACAGAATTCTGTGTCTTCAGTGTTTTATCTGTTTAAACTAGAAACTGCCAAAAATACTCTGTGGTGAAATGAATTTTTCACATTTCTTCTTGATTTTCTACTATTTGTTTTCTTTTTATATTTGTTGGTGCATATAACTACAGAATGGTGTCATTTTCCTGGCAAATGTTACCTTCTATTGCTTAATGCCTTGAGTCCATTTTGTCAGATTCAAATGTGATTATTCCCACTTTATTTTGCTTTGTTGAGTACAGGATCATTTCCTGCACACCCTCTGTGATTGAGCCATTAGAGATCTAGTGAACCATTTTAGTTCACATGATACATTTAATTTTTTTCTGGTTGTTGTTGATAAACAGGAATTTATTTGTAATGCTTAAATTTTTCTTTTAATGTGTTTCTTTTACTGCATTTCTTTTTAAAGCTTTATTGCCTTTTAAAAGATACTAAAATATTTTTCTCATTCAATTTTGTTTAATCTTTCTGAGTTTGGAAGGAAAACCTTTTCCTCCACTGATAACACTTGCTTTACAATGTTCTGCTAAAGTCATTGCTCTGGGGTTTTTATTTATCATTCTCTAGATCTCAATCTTTTAAAACTAAAATCTTATTAGGATTCAACTCCAGTTGGGAGGCTTTGTTTCTAGAAATTTAGATTAGCTCATGTAAAATCAGTCTTTATTCTGAGAACAAACCACAGAGCTAGGGAAAATATGAAGTGTGGTTGAATGCATTGGCAAGGTACCCAGGCAGCCAATTTGTGAGACCTGAGACCCGTAGAGAGTGAACTGAGGTTAGCCAAATGCCACCCAGTGCTTTCCTTTTAGTGCATTTGAAGGCTCTTAGTGCTGCAAAGTTTGGTGAGCTTTTGTTGGTGTCCTTGCTTGAGGATATGAAAATTGTAGAGTTTGTGGTATTCAGTAAAGAAACAGGAATGGTTGTACTACTCTTCAGATAATAGGGAAAAGAAAATGGGAAATATTTTGCTAATCTGAAGGAGAGAAGTAAGTGAAACAGGAGTGCAAGCAGGTGAAAAAAATGCAAACAAAGAGGAATACAACATAAATGACACACGGCAGTGCTTACATTTCCTAGAGAAAAGACTAGAAGCTGGGGCTTGTGAGAGTGGGGGAGGGGAGTGTCTCATCAGGAAAGTACCTTATTAGCATGTATGAAGTTCTGCATTCAATCTTCAGAGCTACCTGAAAACTAAAACAAAAGCAGAGATGGAAAAGTTATAAGGAATGGGGAGTAAAATGCTGGAGAGAAATGTAGAACTCAACTCTTTCTTGTTGAAAAGCACATCTGAAACATGAACACTGAAGTTGAAGAGAAAATAATAGAAAAATACATAACATGTAAAGACTGATGATTCTTGTTTGGCATTACCTTCTGTCAGCACAATGAAGCTACTCTTTCAGTCTCTAAGAGCTCAACTGTGTGTGAGGCATCGTCATTGTTACCTGTCGTTTATTGTGTTTTTCCCCATTCTTTTGATTTTCTCTTTTTTAAGTATATATTTAAGAGATGTTAGACTTGTCTTCATTATTGTCTGATAGACTTTTTAAATCATATTTTTCATTATCTACTTACATGCACTAAATTCTAGAAATTTTAAGGAACATGGTGTAATTTGTTAATATAATATTTCATTATATCTAACATGTTGTGAACAGTATATTTACTTGTTATTATAGTTTTATTTTCATACTTTTATACTTTTGTTTTTCAAGACTAACTAATCAGGTTTTTAATAGTCTCATGTCCTGTAATTGTATATTAAACCACAAATTTTTTTATTATACATGTTTCAAATTAAAAACACACACCTGGAGTCGGTGTGTGTCTCAGTAATCTTCTGCTGGCTAAGGTAGAGCTGTTTAGTTTCTTCTTCCACCAGAATCACATGTTTCTTGGAATCTCAGCATGTGATAGTTATTTGGACATAGAATTTCACAGATACACCTAGTTAAAATAAATTCAAGCCATGCTAGCACATTCCATGAGACCTAAGTCTAATATGAATGATGACTTTATGGTAATCCCACAGAGAGATGTTCTCTAGAGTAATAGAATTTATAGAATGAATCTCACTCTATAAAGGTGTTTATTAGAATGACTTATAGGCTGTGGTGCAACTAATCCAACAAAAGCTGCTTATGAATGGAAGGTTCAAGAATTCAGTAGTTTAGTCCATGAGGCTGCAGGTCTCAGATGGTCTTTAGGATCTGCCAGAATTCCAAAGAAGTAGGCTCTAATTTCAGTGAAGCAATGGACATGCTAACCAGGCAAGAACAAGCAGGCATTGAGGAAAAGCTTCCTTCTTCCATGTCTTTATATTAGGTTCCTGGTAGAAGGAGTGGCCCAGATTAGAGGCGGGTTTTCCCAGCTCAGAAGATCTTGATTAAAGGTGTATTTTCTACCTCAAAGATCCGGATTAGAAGTAGATCTTCCCACTTCAAATAAAGCAAAAATACCTCACCAATGTGTGCCCTGCACGTTTGGGTTTTAGTTAATTTCAGGTGTAGTCAAGGTGACAACCAAGAATAACTGATATCAATGTCATGTACAGACAACACAAAAGGACGATGCTCTATAAAGATGATAGTCTGGCTACTTGTAGAAGTCAACATGCCAAAGACTACTGAGAGATATGGAAAGCTGAGAGAGGTATGAAGTAGAACTCCACTAAAGACTTCTAGACAGAAAGGTCTGCTGAATTTCAGACTTCTAGTCTTCAGAATTATGAAGGACTGGATTTCTGTTATTTTATGTCATCAATATTGTGGTATGTTTTCAGAGCAGATTTTGGAGATTAACATAAACTATACTTATAAAATAAACAACAGCTCCTGTTTCAAGAGATCATATGAAGACTGTAGCGAGATATTCACCTTGTCTGAACCTGTGGCTTAGGCCATGCCCATTGGGGGCAGAGACAGGGCCTGACCTGGAGGAAAAGGCTGGGAAAGGGTCAGGCCACTGTCTTTGGTGGTGGACGCTGGAAGGCTTAGGATCCGGTGGAACCTGTCTCGTTCATCTGCCTATGTTGTGAGTTAATTCTCCCTTAATAAACATCTATTCAGCCTAATTGTTTATCCTGACCCTTATTAAATCACAATAGAAGACTAAATAAGATCATGTGTATAGACTACTTTGCCTTGTCAATCCACAACCTGGTAAAGTTACCTGTTTTCATTTCAGTCTTTGGTGTAGAGGAGTGTTGGCTCTTCTTGCAGAGTTCTTGTGCCCATTTACCCAGCACAGACATATCCAGATGTCTGCACATAGATATCATTGCACATCAATACAAAATTGACTCTAATTGCCCTTCATTCAGTCTTCATTCAATCGTATTCATGTGATCTTAGTCAAGGACCTAATGATTTTTTTCTATATTTTATAAAACTGTGTTAAATAGCTTTCCATCACTGTGATAGAAGGAGTGCCTAAGGAAATCAGCTTAGAGAAGGGAATATTCCATGGTTTCTTGGATGTCTTGTTAACTGAAAAGCATGGAAGGGGGCACGTAGTGGAGGAGCAATGGTTATTGTTGCTTACCCATGGCTGATAGGGAGCAACAGGGAGGGATGGAGAGAGCAAGAGATATATGAAGAGATTTGTATAGCAAAGCCTTCCCCTGAAGCTCATTAACCTATAAATACATAAATGATTATTCTATCCATGAAGTCAAGCTCCTTGTAATTCAATCACTTCCCAGGAGCCCTGCCCCCAGAATCTGCTACAGTAGAGTATGTGTAAGGAGTAGGGAGAGTGGTGGAATGTAAGATCTAAACCACAACACTGTTCATCATGTCTGAGAATTCCTGAGTTCTGATCCATTTTTCATTAAATAGGAACAGTAAACCCTTTCCTTCACATGAGAGGAGAACAGTATTTTCAAAATAGAGAACTAAAGGAGGAAAAGTTCAGTAATAGTGTATTCTTGGCTGCTTTCTATCACTCAGAAAAATCTTGTCATGAGTGTTTTATAGGAGAAAATAATAAAAGAAAATTAAGGAAAGAAAAGAAAGGTAATGGCATCTGAGTAGTGTGGTTGCTGTGTGACTCACTTAGCGCCAGCCTGAGAGCAACAGCCTTCCTTTGTGTCATAGGTTTCACTGGTAGTTAAGTTTGGGCATTTGTGGCAAAACCTTGAAGCCTGGAGTAGAGTAGCATGAGGAAAGTCAAATGTAATCTTCTGAGTCTTAACAAATTAAAATTGCCGTGAGTCAAAACAACAGTGTGCTATGAAATAAATTCTAGCATGAATAAAGACAACCAATGGACATTTAGAATGAATGACATTAATTTTAGAAGTGGCTCTTTTCTTCCTGTTTTCTCATTGTGGACTCAAGTTGGCAAAGCATGAAGAAAAACTGTGTGCTGTCATGCAGCATCCCATCCCTTCCAACATACTTTGAGACTTCTAGGATAATACTAGGTTTAGCATATGAACAAAGAATAAAGTTATAGGCTGGGCAATTGCATCTTGATTGGAAGATAGATGGTTGAACTCTGGAGAGGAGTCAAATGTGGAAAGCACTAGAAGGATTATCTTTTAAACTATGTGTTTTTTTTCTTGTAAGTGGAAGTTTCCTCTCCTGTGAAGATTTAGTATCATGGTATAATTACATAGTGTGGCTATACACCAGTACTTTACAGAGTTATATGACTACACACGAAGGTATATTTAGAGAAAGCCTTCATTCATACTGTTTGAATCTTTGAATATTCATATCATATCAATGGATATTCATGAACAACCTTCTGAAGAATAATGGAATAAAAGACTAATACATATACAAGATCCTTAGAAAGTCATTTATTCACTAATCCATTAAAATATTTGACTTGTACACTCAAATACTGTGATATGAGTTGGAAAGAGACACATTATGAAATAAGTAGTGTAGACAGTCTGGTGGATGACAGTCAGTAATTTGGGGAAGAATAAATTTGAGGGGAAATGAAGAATATAGGGTCATGAGGAATTTTTTCTACAACTAGCTTATTTATTTAGACTTATTTCTTCAAATTATTTTATGTATGTCTTAGTTATTTTCTTGTTGTTGTGATAAGATACAATAGGCAAAGCAACAGTCAGAGTGTGAATCTGTGAGGCAGGCAGGCCTGGTGATAGAGCAGTAGCTGAGAGATAACATCCCAATCTATAAGCACAAGGCAGAGCATTAACTAGACAGGAATGGCTCACACTTCTGAAACTTCAAAGTCTACCCCAGGTGACACACCTCCTCCAACAAGGCCACACCTTCTAATTCTTTCCAAATAGTTCCACCAACTGGAAACCAAACATTCAAATATATGAGCCTGTGGCAGGCATTCTCACTAAAACCACCATGTTCCACTTCCTAGCCCCCATAGTCTTGTGGCTATATCATAAGGCAAAATGCATTTTGTTCAACTTCAAAACTCCCCCCAGTCTTTCACAGACTCAACATAGTTTAAAAACCCAAAGTCCAAAGTCTCTTCTGAGAATCAAGGCAATCTCTTAATTGTAACTCCCAGTAAAATGAAAAAACAGATTACATACTTTCAATGTACAAAGGCACATGATACATCTTAGTTTGGGTAACTATTGTTGTGATGAAACACCATGACCAAAAGCAACTTGGAGAAGAAAGTAATTGATTTACACTTCTACAACATGTTTCATCATTGAAGGAAGTCAGGACAGAGACTCAAAGAGGGTAGGAACCTGGTGGCAGGAGCTGATGCAGAGGCCATAGAGTGCTGTATATTGGCTTGTTACTCATGGCTTGCTCAGCCTGCATTCTTCTACAACCCAGGGCCAGAAGCTCAGGGATGAGCCCATCCACCATGGCCTGAACCCTCACACATGAATCACTAATTTAAAAATGTCCTACAGACTTGTCTACAGTTTTATTTTATGGAGATATTTTCCCAATTGATACTCTCTCTTCTTTCATGACTCTAGCTTGTGTCAAGTTAACATAAAATTAGCCAGCACAATTATCATCCCAAAAGGGGCGAATAGGGGCATAGTAATGAAATTCAAAGAAAGTCCAAAAAACAAAACAACAACACTACCACCACCAACAACACCATCAGGAGAAACTCCAAATCCTGTAACCCCAAGTCTCATGTGGTTTAGAAGTCTTTTCCCTTCCTGCTTTGTGGGCTGCAATTATTTCTTTCTCTTGAGTGGTTTCTACTCCCGGTCTTCAGCTTTCCTTGGCAGATATTCCATGACTCTGGTACCTCCAACATCCTCCAGTGCGTTTCAGGACTCACCTTCACAGTTTTCCACAATGGTTTCTCTGGGCTTCTGTGCAGAAACTCCCCTGCAATATACCTGGCCCAAGTGGCCTTCCTTAACCTCAGGAAAAGAGTCCACAATCCCTTAACTTGTGTACCCTTCACTACTCTATAACCAAAACTATGTGCCTGGGAGGTGGGAATAGAATCTATCCCCTGTTTGAATTTGAATGACATTTATATAAGCTTTGGCTTGTTGATGCTATTTTTTAGGAACAGATGATTTCTTTAAGCCTTTTCTTTTTACAGGTTGGAATCTTAGGAGTCTGGGTTTTATCCTAAGGGCATCACTCCCTTCATTCCATTCTACATTACGCCATTCGTCTCTCAGCATATCTGTGCCTTCATCATTACATTTTTCTGGTGCTATTTTTCTCCTCAAATTGTATGTTTTGTATTTCTTCTTGCTTTGCTTGCTCCTTTTTTCATTGTAGAATGGCATGGATGATTACTAATAACCATACCACAGAATCAATATTAGGATCTCTTGAAATCTATCCTGCTAATGAAATTAATCCAAAAATCTTCAATTTAGTCTCAGGTAGATTTTTTTAAGGACAAGTCCAACATCAGCCACATTATTAACTAAAACATCACAAGATTTGTTTCTACCCCAGTTCTTAATATTGTTACCCTCTCAAACTTCTTGGGCTGGGTCTCTAAAGACAACATGGCTTGTGGTACTACATCTTCCAAGCTCCTACTAGGCTGGCTTGTTTAGTCCCACTTAGAGCACTTTCCTAGTCCAATGTCCCAAAGTCTTCTACATTCCTCAAAAAATACCGTATGGTCAGGCCTTTCACAGCAATAGCTTACTTACAAGTACCCACTTCTGTCTTAGTTACTTTTAAATTTCTGTGACAAAACACCAATCCAAGGCAACTTACAGAAGAAAGAAGTTATTTGAGGCTTACTGTTTCAGAGGGTGAATCCATGGTCATCACAGTTGGATATATAGCAGCAGGCAGGCATGGTACTGGAGCACCAGCTAAGAGCTTTCATCTGATCCACAATCAAGACACAAAGAGAATACACCATTGGGAAAGACATGCCCCCTTAAACAAAACTCCTCCTCCTAATCCTTCCCAATTAGTTCCATCAACTTGGGAACCAGGCATTCAAATGTATGACTGCCCCATATGTTTATTTGTCTGAATGTTTGCACATATGCCGCATGTGCAGGTGTCTGTGGAGGACAGAATAAGGCATTGTCCCCTGGAACTGGAGTTGCATGTACTTGTGTATAGCCCAACATGGTTGCTGTGAACTGAACCCAGGCCCTCTACAAAGTCAAGAAGTGGGCTGAGTTATATCTCTCTCTCCAACCCCTTATGTTGCAATGTACAATACTATAGTCAGTTTGTTGAATTTACTAACACTTGAAGTTCCAAAGAAGTAGTTAGTATTTTATAATTTCAATGACATGGGAGAAATCCAAGCTAGAGATGGCTCACATAAAAGTTACAACTTACTGGCTTCATCTATTTATTTACCAAAGGTCTCAAGCTCTAACCCAACCAATAAAACATACTGTTTCTTCTGAAAGTGCTTCTTTATAGTCCCACTTAAGCTCTGGAGCTGGTTGTAGTGATTTTGCTGAAGTATTATTCACAAATCATTTATATGTAGTGAATCAAGTGTGCCCTCAAATATTAAGTGTGTATTTGTGTAATGGTTTGAAGTACAGCCTACACTTGGTTGACTTGAAGCTGTGTGTAGTTGGTTATTATTACTCTTTGGGGAATTGCCACCCAAAATATATAGAGGCTTACCTATCAATGTCCAGCCTTAGCTTGACTTATTTCTAGCCAGATTTTTCTTTTAAATTTAAATTATTCCATCTACCTTTGGCCTCCAGGCATTTACATTTCTCCATTCTATATATCTTTCTTTCCTTCTTACTCCATGGCTAGCTGTGTGGCTGTGTGGTTGGCTCCTGGTATCCTCCTCTCCTTTTCCTTTTCTCACTTCTCCCTCTTTCTCTCTTTTTCTTCTATTTATTCTCTCTGCCTTCCAGGCCTAGCTGCTTCTCTCTCTCTTGCCTAGCTATTGGCTGTTTAGCTCTTTATTAGACCAATCATGTGTTTTAGACAGGCAAAGTAACAGAGTTATATACAACATAAAGGAATGCAACACATCTTTATATATCATTAAACAAATTTCCACAGCATAAACAAATACAACACATCTTAAACTAATATTCCCCAACAGATGTGTAATGCCCTGGGCCATTGACAAGGGCAAGCATCTTAGGAAAATACTTAATCACAAGCACTCCTTCAGAATCTCTATCTGCAATATAAAGACATCAGACTAAAAGCTTTTATAAGACACATTGGCTCTGATGTCCAGTCTGATCTTAGTTCCCTTGTGAGCGTTTAAAAGTTCATACGTGGTGCAGCTGTCCCGTAAGACTTTTCAATCTTGATGTGATTCCATTCTCCCATTCTTCTTCACTTACCAGTTTGCCTATGGGCTCAGTAGAAGAGATGCTTCATAAAAGGCTTTGAGGCTTTTATAAGGTTCCATAGGGTTTTCTTTCAAGCTCTTTGTGGTGTTTAAATCAGAATCAAAGCAAACTTAACTTATTTTTGGACATCAGTTACATTTAGAATGCTTTTAGGCTTTTGAGACTTTGAAAATCAATATTATCTTGTGGTATATTCTGTTTTTTATCGTTGTTATAGCCTTCACCACTTTGTAAGTCCTTAAATCCCACATGACACACTATAATCTGTTCTGTTTTACTTCCTCACATTCACCTCTTCCTGTCACTCAAAAGTAAGGAAGTCTATGCTTGTCAAGTTCCAGAAGAGCATGTTGTTTTTCTCCTTTTTTAAAAGAAAATTTTGACTTATTTTTACCCTGTGTGTGGGCACAGATATGCCATTGTGTGTATGTGGTCAGAGGACAGCTTGCCGGAATTGCCTCTGTCCTTCTACCATGTGGCCCTGGGGATCCAGCTCAGGTTGTCAGGCTTGGTTGAAGTGCCATCTTCTGGTCCCTTCTTTGTTTCTTTTAGCCTCTTACTCTTTTCTACTGTGTGTTACCAGTGAATCAACTTCATGCTGATAGGCTTTCCTCTGACATGAAATGCATACAATGTATTGAATCCAGAGAATCATCATATAAGAGAACCTAAGTGATTCAGTTAGATTTTTGATGACCAGCTAAGTGATTTAATACCACCAAGAAAGTGGTGTCTCTTGAAACAGTCATGGCACCAGGAATCTCACTTTGCAGTTGGCTAGTGGTGAGTACTAAATAAGTGCTAGTTACTAAAATCAATAACTTGTATAACACATCTTTGTTGCCCTGATAAGAATGCCGGGGTAAATTTTTGTGTGTGACAAAGTTTATGATCTACAACTCTATGGAATACATTTTGTAGGAGGGGTTGTTTTAGTTTATTTGAAACTTTGTGCTCACCTAATGATTGTGATGGTGGTCCCAGATCATCTTCAAGAATGAATTCTGTGGTGTGAAATGAAACTGGTGAATTCCTCTTTTACCCCAAGTTGAGCAAACTGAGGTGGCAAGATGGAAAACACTTTTGACAGAGGCTGGAATTCAGCTTCCTGCATTCTGTAACCAAATAAATCTGAAACAACAAGAACAATAAAACTATTAAAGAACCACTGTGTTGCATTGTATAGTCTTCAGCAGAAGTAGAAGGAGAAGCCTTCCACCCTGAAGTTAAAAATGTGTTTGACAGTAACATTATCAACACTAGAAGGAATAGCTCTGCTAACTGGCTGCTGGGTGGCCTTCTCCAAATATTATTTCATTTCTTCCTTACAGGATACATGTCAGGGAGGTACTGTTGTTATCAGCTGCTTCAATAAGCTTTAGAGCCAAATTTTCCTCTCATATTTGTGCAATGAGGCAGTGGGGAAGCTGTGCCTAGGCCATTGTGTAGTTCTGGAAACTATAAGTTTTTTGTTTTTTGTTTTGTTTTTTTAACATAGTGAAGCATTTCAAAAAACTGAAGCAAGACTAGAATTAATATATCCTAATCCAACACTTGTATTGGAAGGGATATAGGTCAGAATGGAGAGGGTTAAATTTTTGGGTTACTAATATAAAATGACTCCTTGGACCTAGGACTGTGAACCAAAATGATATGATAACGAGGGACATGAGGAAAGATGTTGTGGTCAGAGAGTAGACTCCAAAGTTCAGCGTTCACAACTGAGTCCAAACCATAGGATGGTAGACTTAGGGAAGACTTTATGACTTAAAAGAAGACTAAGATACAAACTAAAGTCTAGCTTAATTCCAGGAAAAAGTTATCGTTCAAAGTGGTCATCATCCTAGCTTTGAAACATTTTGGATTTGCAAAATCCATTTTTAAAGATAAAAACTTCTATATGCATTTGACAATGAAATTAAGAACATTCAATTTTCCTACACAAGTATCAGAAAACTATGCAGTGAAGAACACTCTGCATGTTCTCTCTTATATCTGAACACTAGAGACAAATGTTCCAGATGTGCTTATTATATCCTTTTGAAAAATATTTGATAATTTGATATTTATTAATAATACTAATGCATTAATAAAATACAAGGGATTCTAGAATGAGCATCCATAAACATTTGCCCTCCTATCTAGAGTTCTTATGTGAAGAATAAAACATACCATACACTACAGTGTTTGCTATAGTAAAATATCAGAAATAAACAAAGATTCCCCAGTGGAAGATCATGAGATATAATCATTAAATCACTACCAAGAGATTTAGGTTGTGTAGGAAAATCCACTCTGAGTTTTCATGTTGTTTGATCTCACCAAAGTAAAGACAAATACACTGAGTAAGGGTAGAGTGGAAAAGCTAATTTTAGTCCTGATCTAGGCACAGAAATTACTGAGCATGCCTGACAGCGTTCTTGTAGCCTTTCATTCTTTATAGAAGTACAATAAGCAGAGACAGAGTAAAATGATGAAAAATCTAGAGAAGAGTGGGGTTTGGTATCTTCAGGGCTTAGGATTCCCTTTAGGAAACCTTAAATCTATAGATTGACTATGGTTGACATCACAAACCATGAGAGTGTGAAGTTGCATGGGACAGAGATCACATGCCCATAGGGCAAAGGGAGTTCCATTTCTAAAAAAAAGAGTATGATCTTCCTTTGTAATATACAATATTTCCTTGTTCCCAGCTTCATTTATTTTTTTCTTCTTCTAACTGAGCTGGAACTTTCACTGAGTTTCCTTCAACCTGGATATTTCTTCAAACCACAAGGAGGCTAACATCTCAAATAACGGTGAGATTCTTAACAGTTAAATTCATAGTACATTTTTGAAAGGTAAATGTGCTTTTATTCCAAAGTCATCAGAATCAGTCCACTTTCTGCACAAATCTTTCCCCTCAGTGATATTTACATAACATAAAAATTTGCTGCTTTATGCAGAATATTCTTCAAATTGACCAATTTATATCCCTTTTCTTAAAGTACTTATGCAAAAAATTTATCATTTTTAACAAAGTATGCCAATGTATCTGTTTTTTTTTCCCTGAAACACTGAAAAAGATTTGTTGAAGTGATGTACTGACATTCCATCTTTTCCATAGCCCAAGTGTTCATAAAACATAATGACTGGGTGGAGGGTAACAGCAAGGAAACCGACCACTGCTCATACTTTATGTTGATCTCAAGGGCTTTGAAGACACACATGATCAAACATGGCGAATCTGGAATGAAAAACAACCCCTATTTCCTGAAAACCTGCAGTCATTTCTCAGTTTCTCTCATTCGTGTGAACTGTCTTTGTATATCCCTGTATATCCCTTCCCTAATACTACCTTCACAGGAATCGCTCTGCTCCTTCTTGTGTGTGTTGAAGGAAGTGTCTGGTTTTGTAATCACTGGTGAATTTCACTTTTTCTTCTGTCATATTCCTGCTGACTTCACTTCTTTCCTTCTATCCTAGGCCAGCGGTCCTATGCACTAGCAGGTAATAAAAATACTGACACAATGGTGTGGTGCTTCCAATGAAGACCATTGTCAAGTTCTCCTAAGGCAGTTCATTTACAGGAGCATGCAATTTATTTACACTAAGGTAAACAAAACACAAAATAAAACTGAGGCCACATACAAGATTTTTTGGGGGGTCCAGAAATATTTATACTTAGAGACTTGCTATACTGTTCATGAAAGTAATAAATTTGTAAAATTGGTATGAGTTGTTTTTGGAGTTTTTGCAGATCCATGTCTCAATGTTATTACCAGTTGGGAAAGTCATGTGACTCAAAAACACTGAGACTTGAAACAGATTGTTTACTTTTTTGAGGCATTGTAGTACAGGGGCTAACTTGGTGGATACTGGAATCAAATTACTCAGATTTCAGGTTTTCTTCTCATGACTATATAGTTGTGTCAACCCAAGTTATTTATTATTTTATGCTCTCAGTTATAAAATGAAGGTCACACTAGCAGCATCCACCTTGTGGTTAACTAATATATGGTACTTAGAAGAGTACTGGACATGTGGTAAGTTGTCCATGCTCAATATTTTTTTAAAAAATACTAAAACCAGGATTGTCCTAGAATTCTTTAGGTATTAAAATTGAATTAATTTAATCAATAAAATTACAAGAGGTTGTTGAAAGTGATGAACCAATGGTTCTTCAGACCTTAACTTGCCCCACTTGAGAGCTATTTCTAGCAATAATTCTTCGACATAAAACATTGTCATAGAACAGCCTGTCTATATTCTCGTTAATTTCCAAGAATGGTGTTAAAATTCTGATTATTTTATTTTTAATTCACATTCATCTTGTAATTTCTACACCACTCAAGTCTTTTGTCCTTATTGGCCACATTATACCATGTTTGGTAGTATCTGGAAATCGTTAGGAAATATGCCTGGTTTTGCATTAAAGTGTTTTATTTTTAGGTCATAAATTGAGACCTATTCAGCCTACTTTCAAATTATGTCTGCTTTATTTACAAGATCTAGCAAGGAATGGGGAAAAGGAGAGAAAATTAGAGTAAACTGAAGTGGTGCCTTAAAGAAAATAGTAGAAAATATACCTTCAGTAGCTTCTGGGTTCATTCAGCCAAGAAATGAGCTACAAGCCCTAAAACTGGCATCAAGCTGTCTGCCAACTCTTAAGAACACTTAATACCATAGACTGAACACACATCATAGCCTGAGCCTTCCTTTCTTTGGATTTTACCTTATTCTGTCATCTTCATTTGAAACTCTCATTTATATCTTACTTACTTGTGAATCCCTGCTACTGTCCTATAAATTTTGTGAGAAGAACAGTGTTAAATGACCAGTAGGTTCTTGATAGAATTTTTGTCGTTGTTAAGTGAAGGGACACTTAATTCTTTAAGGCTACACTAGATCATGTCCATTGTGGTGATTAAATTACACATAAGCTTGACTGTGCTAAGGGATACCTTCATAGTTGGTTAGAAGGTGTTTCTAGGTGTGTCTATGAGATGGTTGAGATTATATTTGTGTTAGTTGATCCAGTGATGTGATTGACCTTGATAATGTAGACCTTTGCTTCTTGGGTTTTTGGTTAGTGTTGTGTTTGTGTTAGTGTTGGTGTCTTTGGAGCCTCTCTCTTCCTGTTCCAGCTGATAGTGGAATCTTTAGCCTCTGTACTTAATCCTATTGCACATGGTTCTTGTTCTCTGGAGAACTACAACACATCCTTCCATTCAGTATTCATCCACGTGAAGGAAAAGAACCAGATGTGAGAGAAGATGACATCTTCTAGTCAAACTTTGGATTCAGACCTGAATTTCCAAACACCAACTCCTGCCTTTCCATCTACTCTAATGTTGTGTCCTCAGAAGCACCCTTGTAATGAACTCCACTGGAGTAATAAAGGGATAAGAATTAAAAGCTTAAAAAATCTGTGCATCTAGGGAACTTGGCAGAACAGAGGAGATTTGAGAAGCACTGCTTTTGTTTGGCTGTAGGATCCACTCTGCCCTGTACTGCTCAGCACTGGTAGACTCTATTGTGTGGTTTATGCTCCCCTTCCCCGTGCTTCTAAGACAGTGATTGTGAAAACCCACAAGCCACACAATTTTCACCCACGTTTCTCATGACCAGTCCTTTGAACAAAATGACAGATTTATATGCAACCAGTTACTTCTTATACGGTTTGTGTTTTGCCTTATATAAAATAAAAGGCAAAATGTATGATATTTTCCTTGTTATCTCTTCTTTTTTTTAGCATTTTTATTTAAATTAAAAATGAGCTTTTTACATGTCAATCCAAGTTTCTTCTCCCTCCCCCTCCTCCCCTGCCTCCCCAAACCTCCTATCTCATCCCCTTAACTCCCCAGGGAGGGTGAAGCCTTCCATGGGGGATCTTCAAAGTCTGTCATATCATTTGGAGCAGGGCCTAGGCCCTCCCCCATGTGTTTAGGCTGAGGGAGTATTTCTCTATGTGGAATGGGCTCCCAAAGTCAATTTGTATACTAGGGATAAATACTGATCCACTACCAGAGGCCCCATAGACTGCCCAGGCCTCCTAACTGGCACCCAAGTTAAGAGGGTCTGGGTTGGTCCTATGCTGGTTTCCCATCTATCAGTCTGGTCCATTATCCCTTCTTAAAAACAGAATGATAACAACAACAAATCTCCCAAACCTTTTATTACCTGCGAAGAGAAATTAGCTTTTAAAACAATCAAATACTGGCTCCATCCCCTGTATTTAGCAGGGTCTGGAAACTTTGTCATAACAAGCAAAGGGATTGTATAGAAATTTCAAGATCTGGGTTATGCTGCCAGATGGCCATGCATGGCCTTCCCACAACAAAGAATTAAGTGCTTAAAATTGTCAAATCTTGATGTATCACAATGATTCTGAATTAACATGCAATTGCAACCACTTCTTCCCAACTTCTACTTAGACATCTAAGAGTTATACTTAAGATGATGTAGAAAGAAGCACAGATGTAGAAAGTGTAGTTTTTCCTTTGCCTTGTAATACCTTCCCGTCCTTTGTTTGGTTTTGGAAATCAATTCAGTTCTATGTAACATCACTAGTTTGTGATATGAAACTTCAACCCTTGTGTCACTGTCTCAAAGGTTCTAATATAACCACTAAATTAGGTTATGAAGAACCTTTAGATGTGTTTATAGACTACTGAGGAAAACTTGCAAGAAGCCTATGAAAAGGTTGTTATAAGGAAACACCTCAGCATCCAATGAATTACTTAGTGAGAACTTTGGTTAGTGAATTTATAGTATCAAGGAAATAAATATGTGATTTATTTTATCTAAAGCATTTAAAAAGTAATATTTAGGTTGGATTAAATGGTGGCACACTGAATGGGATTTTGTAGTTTTATTCTATATAGTATCAAAAATGGAAGCTAAAATGTATAACACTAAGACAAATACTGCCTTAAAAATGAATAAAATATTGAAAATAGTTGCCTTGCCAAAGAACACACTCAGATGGCACACCAGGTTTTGAAAAGTTACTGAAAATCATGCCATTAGGGTATCAAAACAGCAATAACATGCCACTACATACTTACTGGAATGGCAAACACTGGGTAAGGTTTAGGTTTAGAACACCATTTCTGTGGAAATACAGTGTATGATCACTTTGGGATATTGTTGCTGTCTTCTGAAACTCTTACATCTCTTGATATTTATATAAATGAAAATTTATCACCCAAATTTTATAACAACTTCATTAATTCTCCATTACATGTTTGGAAACAACCAAGAATTCAATGTTAGACAAATGGTGAAAGGAACAATAGTACATTCAGGCAATAGAATATTATTCAACACGAAAAAGAGACACACTATCAAGCTAATGGAAAGACCTGGAAGTCTTTACCAAGCTAAAGAAGCCATGGAAAAGGCTGCATCAGAAAATTCCAGTTATGTGACACTCTGGAAAGGGCAAAACTGGAAAGACACTTAAATGAGCAGTGGTTACCAGGACTGGGGTAAGGTGGGGATGAACAGGCAGACCACAGAGCAGTAAGACCATTTTATGTGATTCTCAAGAGGTGACAGGCCAGTGACAGTGCTGTAATAATGCCGGGTCATCTGTTCATTTATGTATTAAACGTTGTATGTGAATTTAGTAAAAGGTACATTATCTGTACAAGATACACAGAATCCATATTTCAGAGGGGACATAATGACATTTTTATGCCTATTTTAGACATAGTGACATCTGCTTTTGGCGTCACATGTTCAGTTGTTACCATGGTTTGTTTATTTGTTTGTTTCTTTCTTATCTATCTATCTATCTATCTATCTATCTATCTATCTTCTATCTATCTATCTATCTATCTATCTATCTATCTATCTATCTATTTTACATATTGATCCCAGTTCCCTCTCCCTCCCTCCCTCCTTTCCTCCCTCTTTCTCCCATGCCACCCCCAACCACCCTCCCATCCCACCCCCCCCTCACTCCACAGAGAGGGTGATTCCTTCCAGGACGGGTCAACAGAATCTCTTGCTCACTGTGGGTTTGAATTTCAGAGGCTGGAGAAACTTGGAGGGTGAATGTCAGTTAAATTGATCCAGGGTCTACTTGCCTTCATTCTCCATGAAGCCCATTCTCCTGCTTCCAATGAGGATGGGGGGAATTTGGAAGACAACAACAAAATATGTATATGTAAGCACATTAATGTTTTTCTTTGCAATAAACCTAAGATGCAAATATATTTAATTTTGGTTCAAGTGAGGTCTCGAATGGATGCTTTACAAGGCAATTGATGGTGGTCATGTGCCAGCTTTCATGACTAGGAGCGCTGTTGTTTTCTCAAGTCCATGGTTTTCAAAGTTTAAATTCTGTGTCCATGTATGAATTCATTTTAATTTCCAGACACTCTGCCTACTTTGGTACTGTTCTTTCCATATTTCTTTCCCCTTTCTCACTGCTGAATCCAACACAAACGTTTCCCTTTCAACACAGAGTTCTTCTCATTATTTAAGATGGAAATAAGGCTGGAGAGGCATTTTCTCATGCTATTTCTAGGATACCTCAAATTCTGCTTTGCCTCTAGGCCAGTTCCTACGGAAAACCCAACCAAATGTTTCTGGAAAACCTAACCAGCATCTTCAGTGTATGGAGTTTTAGTCCTGTAGTCAATCCGTTTGCCATCATCTCCAATGAATAACAAATTGGTCAATTGTACTGCCATCATAAGACTACTCCAGCAAGGTTTATGGAATAACCCAACCATAATTATGAAGAAAAACCAACATAGCAATACAGCAATTTTAAAGAGTTTTTCTCATTTAGCCCAAATGCTCTATTCTCGGAAAATGTTCATCCCAAACCCAAGAAGGGTCAGAGCTGGCAGGAGACAGGCAACAGGCTAATGATGTATTCCTTGAAGTTACTCTCTGCCCAGGAGGCCTTGATTCTACGTTACAAAAATTCACCCTAAAATCTCATGAGAACAAAGCACTTCCCAGGAATATGAGGGCACAGAATGGAGAATATATACTACTGTAGGTATCTCTTCTGTGCAAGCACCCCTTTTGCCTTACCTAGGCTTGGAGTTGAGATGAGAAAAAAAAACATCCAAAACACTCATTCATGTAGTGTAGAGCATCAGTCTTTGACTGGCATACCTTACCTTTATTCAGTTTGATGGTTCAGTTCAGTGAGGGTGTTGACACCATTTTCTTTCATTATTGGTTTGGCCAAAACTTGTGACTAATTGTCTAAAAAATACTTTGTCATCTTTTTGGTATTTCAGAATATATTTCCCTTTTTATTATTCTGATAACACTTTTCAAACACCTCCTTTGGGTGTTCACATTATTAAATTTTTATTAACATCCCACTGAAGCTTAAGGTTGAAATTTAGTGGTTGACATTAATTTTAAATTCATATTGTTTTTTCAATAAAAGTCATTTACTGTGTTGTCACTTCATCATATATGTGAAGGTTTTATTTTTTTTTGACTAAGCTATTTTTTTTTCCTATAGTTTAATAAGGTTTACCACAGAATTAGCTGAGCCAAATGTGGTGATATCCTCATGTAGTGAAAAGTACAACTAGACTTAGGCTTTCTTATGTTACTCTTCTAGGGCTTTATACTTAGTACACAAACTTGATAAAAAATAAAACTAAAGTTCTTCAGTATCCTAGTTTTGGAACCTATATTTCTTTTCCTTATCTCCAAATCTCTCTTGGCCTTGAAGCTTCCAGGACAGAAAATGGAAAGAATAGTATGTTTAGTGGTTAGGGACACTTATGGAGTATTCCATCCTAATGGCTACAGGAAAATTGCAAGTCTCAGTAAGTTCATGAAGCCTACATGATTCACAAGTCCCTCCCAGACAATTTGGGAAGGGGAGGGAAGAAAAGACTCAAATAAATATATCTGCAACTTGTGTGTGGACCTTCACTGTTATAACTAGTATCATTATAACCCATGCTGCTGTGGGCTATACATTTTAGTCATTTGTATTCCTGTTTATAATCTCAGTAAAATTATTTTCTTACCATGCTAGACTTGGTTAGAATAATTTCTTTGGTCCATCCTTGTTGTCTTATCTTTGGTAAATAAACATTTGTTTACCTTTCCTCATGAAAAGACACATAGTATGTGAGGATCATAGCATCAATATTGAATTAAATTCAGCTTTTCTATGTCTAAAGTTATACTTGTATATTTTTTAACTATCCTATTACATTATTCTTATTAGAAGTATTTGACAAATATATCCCATTAAATAAGAATGCCTGAAATAAGCTTGGCTAACAGGAAACTCATCCACAGATAGGATAGGACCCTTTATCTAAAATTATCTCAAATACTAACTCCAATGTGAGAGGTTCCTTTTAATCCCAAATCAGGGCTTTTTCTGTGTAATCCTGGCAGTTTTGGAACTCACTCTGTGGACCAAAATGGCCTTGAACTCAAGAGATCCACCTATTTCTGTCTCCCAAGTGCTGGGATTAAAAGTGTGCTCCACCACTACTCAACCAACACCCAATATGAGAGTTTTAATGAGGCTTTTTCAGCTGCTTTCTATTTGATGTTCTAAACATCCACTTGATGATGTCTTGCTATTTATATGCCTTATCTTTCTGCTACTTGCATTTATTCAAAACCAAAAGCCGGACTATAATAGATAATTATCTTGACTGTAAAAAGAAAAAAACATGAAAAAAGATTTTTGACTGTCTTGTGTTTCTTGTGGGTTTTCTTGGGAACTTACAAATTCTCAGAGTTTAATAGTATAGATATGTGGATATTCTTAATTTATTTTATATTAGGTATGTACTCTGAATTTAGCTTTCTTTTCATAAGATGATAAATTTACTTGTTAACATTACCATGCCTCATGATGTTAAGAAATAAAAACCAGACAAAATGGACCTAGAAAGTGAGAGAAAGAAATGTTTAAAAGTTGTACAAATTAAGGAATATTTACTGAGGAGAAATTTCTGTGTCATAAGACTTTATTATAAGATGCTTGGTATTTATAGAATGGGAAAGATTAAAGCAAAACTATAAAGCCCAGAGAAGTCACAAAGGCCTGGAAATATTATATCAGGATTGTAAAAGGTGAGATGTAGGGATGATGAATATATATTAAAATTTCTAAGGTCAAAGTTTACTCAGACCTCTACTTGAATCAATGATTTCTTTTAAGTTATTGATCTGCCTTGGTAATGATTAGAGAGTATTGGCTTAAATGAACAAACACATATGTTGAATCAAGGCTTATCTTAAAGTATTTGGTTTTCTTTTTTAACCCATGATTCATCTAAATATCGGACTAAAGTTAAAAGTACCAGACTGGTGTAACAAATCTTCTGAGATTCAATAACCATACTTGTAGTTTTAGTGATGAAAAGGTATACTTTCTTGAGCCCTTTTATCCAATTATCTGACAGGTACCAGGGACTGAGGAGCATCTCTTAAAATGTCCTACAGCTCTGTTGAGTCATCCGTCCTCTTTTTCAGAGATGCCTTAGAGACTTTCCTGGGCAGATTTTAGCCAGAGTCCACTCTGCAAAGGGTAGTGTCAAACAGGAAAATGTCCTCATTGCTGCCAAGCAAAGCCACAGTCAAGTAAGGTCTCTGACTCATTCTCAACAGATGGAACAACTGGTTAAAAATTTTAGCTAAATGAGCCAGGGGCTCCTTCTAAGACAAATGATCCATGAGGACCAGATCTTTAATTGGCCTTGACAGTAAAACAAAACAAAACAGATAACAAGGTTAATTTTGGCCAACTACACTGACTTAACCACCCATTAGGAAAGTGTAACCAAAGATTAAAATGATTGGTATGTCTTATTCAATAGTCCAAGTGATCACACTCCCCAGATACTAGACTTACATCCACATAAGATGTTATTTAGAGAGCTATTTATCACTAATGATATTCCTGTTAATAAATAAAATGCTGTCCAGATATAGGCCATCATGACCTTGGCTCAATTAACACTGCAGCAATTACATGAAGGGCCTACAGCCAAGATAAATGGGCTAACTATTGTTTTAACCTAAATCAAATCATGGTTAAACTTCTTCTTTTCCCTCTCTAGAAACCAACTGAAAGGAACCCCACACTATCATTCTAACCACACCTAAGCAGCTAAAAATGAATCCTGGGTTCAACATTCTTGAGTTCAGTCTTGAAGACTCCTTCATACCACCAAAAACAAAACAAAAAAAAAACAAAACATCCAGCAAGGGAAAGTCAATGAAGAGATGTTCTTCTGATCCTGTATCAAGAGATTCTAAGAGGCCTCAACTCAGACATTTGAAATGTCATTTATTACCATTTCTTCTGCTTCTCTGTCCTTTGTATTAACTCTTACCTTTATTTTTCTCATACATCTCTATCCAGGCATCACTCAGCCACGTCCTTTTCTTCCCACACATGCAGTTGTATAAATGGATCAATGGACACATGTTTGTGATCCTCTCTAGAGCACCACTGGAGATGTACTCCAATTACTATACCTGTCAACCCCACTTATTTTAAAGAGACTAGATCGAACCTTGTCTCACATCTTTAAATACCACTTCAGAGGTGGAGTGATTATATCAGGAGACAGAAAGTGGTTAGGCAGACTTAGGGAAGGGGATTACCATCCAAGATCCCCAACAATTCCAAGATCGTCCTTGGTACTATTGCCAGGAGGTCAGAAGGGAGCAGGGAGCACTGGCTTCCCATCTTCTAATGAGTACCTCTGCTTGGTATATGCTAGAATAGTGACTACTCCAGCCAGATATTAATGCCTTATGGTGAGCATCTTTGGAACTGAGCCTCTAGATCTCTATGGCGAAGTGGGTTACAACCATTCCCAAGTTTCAGTCCCTCTCCTAAATGATATTAGAGCTATCTCTTCAGAAGAGGAAATATCACAGAGATGTTGAAGGGCCACTAAGGAAAAGCTTTATTGCCTTCTAGTCAAAATATTGGAATCTGCCTCTGAGTAGAGACATGCCATACTCTTTTCCTTAAAAGTGCATCCACTAGTATAGAGTACACTATTTGGTTGTCTAGTGCTAAGTGGTCAGCTTTGAAAACACACACACATACAAGTAGCATATGGACTGAACAGGTTATATTTATAGGGCACAAAAAGAAGTTTATATCCTCTAAATATCACCTCTGATTCCTCAGATCCTGCCAGTTACCTTTATGCTTTTTGATTCCACGAGTTCAAGCATTTTAGACTCTAGAAATAAGAGAGACCATATAGGTTTTATTTTCCTATGCATAGCTTATTTTACTTAGTCTAATGTCTTCTAGGTTTACCAATATTGTCATGAATGACAGGATTCCTTCTTTTTTGCTAAATAGTATTCTATCACACACACATATACACACTCCACAAAATCTCTTCATTAATTTATCCCCTGATGGACACTTAAGCTATTCACTTTGGCTGTTGTAAAAAGTGATTTAATAAATGTGGATGAGTGAAGTTACCACTTTAACATATCCCCTTGATTTCATTTCCCTGAATATATGCTCAACAATGTATATATTTTGTATCATGTGGCTTTGAATTCTTATTTGCTTTTGGGTATCTTATTTTAAAAATATAGAAATTTATAATTTGGTACTCAAAGTATTGTTTTGATTATTAAATAGAAAATATCAGGAAAGCTCTAAACATATTGACTGGCATAAAAAGGAAACTTTCAGTAAATCGATCTGTGTCATGTACAAGATACTTAGTCCAGTGGTAGTACTGTTTTAGACTATGTGCCTACATCTGTGGCTGCCAGAAGCATCTTAGCACTACATTTTCAGTATGAATGCTTCCAGGCTTCTGATGCACTTCTGTCATGTTTCAGTTTGATATGTAACTAATTTGATAGTAGCTGGGGAAAAGGGCTGTTTCCAAGCCTCCTTGGACACAGGAGTCTTTTGCAGAATTGGTTATTCCTTGTGTTAAAGGGATACTGAAGAGATGGCTGGTTCTTCACAGAGGAGGACAGAAGCTAGATTTATTTTGGAGCATATGTATGTACATAAATGGCCTTTCTTGTTTTCCCAGGCTTATCAACCACCTGTGTAGAAAGCACTGAGACATTCCATTTATGAATATCTCCAGGCTTTGAGAAGAACATTGCTTATTGTCTAATTAAAAGGCACCTTCTTCAGGTCAGGAAAGAAGTTTAGGGCATAAAACTATTAAATGAATATTGCCACTTTTCTGAGATAGTGTCTATAAATCTCTGAGTGACAGGTGAGACAGGGAGAGGGCAGCCTGGGATAAAAGATAGAGAGCATTTTCTGGGTGCATCTCTTCTGGGGGTGCATATATCCCCAGTGATTACACACAGGGGCCTTCACTCACACTGCTGTTTCTTTCAGTATCTCTTCCTCTTTATGAGTCACTTTTACCACCCTTGTTCTCCTTCTTTCCCATGATGCCCACATTCTTAGTTCCAGCTGCTGGTTGTACATTTCTTCTTATGTTTTAGTATGCTCAGTCTTAATGCATGTCAAAGTAAAACCTTCTTCATGCCAAATTTACCTCCTTAGTCTCAACTTAAGAGTCCTGTGTGGCTCTCTCCTCTCCTTTAATTCCCACATCTAGTTGAATTAGACAATTATACTTCTTATTTCTAAAGTCTGTGTCTTCTTTCAGTGGCTTACATTTTGCTTCAATTTTGGCAGGAGACTTTCAACTAGCTCTGTGCTTTTATAGTCAGCAGGATTTGAAGTGTAAACATTTTTTCCACAGCCAGATGATTAAAAAAAAACTATAGATGTGACACAAAAGCCACCCATGATCTCACAGGGTCCATACTTGGTGCTCCTATGCCTAAAGAACCACCGTGCAGTCTTTCTGTGTGTCTTTGTGCTTTTAAAATTTGTCACCTTGAGTCTTTCCCCTACTGTTTACCTTTCTAACTCCCATATGTGCTTTGGTATTGGGTAAAATGTTCAGTTAGCTCCCCAGGAGCCTTCACTGAATTAATTCCCACTTAATTTAAATTGCATTTGTCACAATCCAGAATCTTCAGAAGCAGAAAATTCAAGGAATACCAAAGCACTCCCATGCAATAACAACTAGAAATTGGGCCAGCATAGGTAAAAGAAGCATAGAGGTAAAGATGTGTTGTCAATCTCAGTCTTGTGTATGGTAACTTAGCTCAGCGTCACAAAAAAAGTATGTGCTACATCCCAAAGTTTAGGTGCTTGGTTTGAGAGAAGTGGAGAAGTTATGATTCTGCTTCCTTCAGTCATAATAAAGCTAGCATCTGAGAGTGAAAAGGGTAGCAGCTAGGAAACTCGTAGGCTATCAGCTGGAGATGTAACTTGTCAAGTATTTCTGGCATTTTGTGAAACCAGTCTGGTGTGGGTTGATGCAGGGGGATGTCCTTCTGTACATATGCTTCTTTTATTGGTTGATGAATAAAACACTGATTGTCCAGGAGCCAAGCAGGAAGCATAGGCAGGCTACTAGATGAGGGAAAGGCTGAGGAGGAGGAGACCAGAGATACACCATGATGCTGAAGGAGTAACATGCCAGATTACAGGTAAGCCACAGCCTTGTGGCAACACATAAATGAATAGAAATGGGTTAGTAATTAAGAGATAGTTAGCCAATCAGAAGCCATAGGCATCAGTCAATAGTTTAATAATTAATATGTCTCAGTGTGCTTATTTGGGGCTAATCAGCAGCGGGACCAGGGGGGAAGGAACCTCCAGCTACAAGCTGACTCTTGGGAGTGAGAGACCACACCAAATGAATACCCAAAAATTAGTGCAGTGATTGAATTGGTGATAACAGGCTGTCTGTACCTCATCCCATTCTCACTGACCTCATAATACCGTAACATCTGAAAACAGTGAGATTTGTTCATTTTGCCATAGCAAGGAGAAACTCACTTCAGAAAGGACTCAGGGAGGAAGGGGAGGGCAGGACTTATGGATGGAAGCTTATGGTGGATGGTTATTACAGGGGCTTAGGTAAGTGACTACAAGCTTTGTACTGATGCCAGCATGAAGCATGGGTGGTTCAACAGTTTTTGCTTGGGAGACCAAGGAATTAAATGGGGCGGTGGATACTATAAATGGGAAACAAGGGATCTCAGAGGCAGGTCTAAGAACTTTTCAGTTATGTTTGGCTTGAAACATCATTGGCCTTACCGTAGGAAAAGCAAAGTTTAATTATCAGAAGGGTTGCCACTCTTCATTATCCTCATCATTAGTTCATGAATTCTAATATATGGGGAAGGGGCAACAATTGATATTAACTAAATGTTAAAAGTATATGGTTTAAAATAATTTTCTCTGAAATAGTTTTAGACAAAAATCTCAGATGTCACTTAATTTTTTTTTAAATTTAATTCAATATGTACTAATGGTCTGTCTGCATATATGTCAGTGAACCGCATGTGTACAGTGCCCTTGCATGCCAGAAAAGGGTATTGGATTGTCTAGAACTAGTGTTATAAACAGCTGTGAGCCATTATGTGAGCGCAAACACAATCCTTGAAAAGATTCCTCCAAATCAGCCTCCCGAGACCCAGTGCAGGATGAACAGGGGGTGAGAGTACGAATAATGGGCACAATGTGGCACAATTCATCTAGAGAGAAGTTAGAATTTTCTATGATGCCATGGAGCAGAGGTTTCTCTCATTTGCCTTCATCTAAACTGATATAATTATGTCAGAACATGAATATGAAACAAATTGGCTCATGGATAGGTTTCCTCTGAATAGCAAAGTTCTGGCATTTGTCTTCTTTTTTACTATGAATGATTCTTCTGATGTTTTTTGGAACAGATCTCATCAGATTGCAACATCTCAAAATATAAGTAAAACAATCTACTTGTAAAATATTAGCAACTGGGATAGTCATTATCTGTGAATATGAATATACCAAGTCCATGCCTCCCATTTTTATCTCAGAAATATTTAAATGAGAATCTTTTAAAGATTTTTATAAATGAAATGAGCTATTTTGTGTATTCTGAAATGCATCATGATATGAGAACTTGCATATTATGTAGAGAATGTAGGGGTTTCTATTTTGAGTCTATCTGAATGAGAGCTATTTGGATGGAAAAATTTAGAAATTTAGAAAACTTCTTCAGGTGTCTTTGTCAAAGCCATGGGAGTATTTGAAAATAGTGGGAGGGAATTTGTTATGAATAGGGTAGGTGATTCTAATATGACAACTACTCTGGAAAAGATCAGTGAGAAGTGAAGGAGGGCACATCTATCCAAAGCAATGCCATCTATATTGATACCAGCTTATCCTTTCCTTTCTAGACCATGAATTTAATATACAACAGCTCAGTGAAGGTTGTCTCAAAAATGGAAGAACTAGAATGGAAGTCTAGAACAGGGCTATTTACTGGATTGTTATGAAATAAAAGATTCTCTTTTGGACATATACAATAGCATCTTTGGGAAAACTAGATTATAGATAAGTATGAAAATAGCATCAATAATAATGAAAATTTGAAACAATTTAATTCAAAGTTACCAAGAATGAAGATGAAAAGTAAATACGATCATTGTAAACACTAATATAGAAATATTATAAAGAATCCGATAGCATGTCTTTATTTTTAAACGGGTTTTTAAAAAGTAAAATATGGCATATGAAATATACTTCGGAAAAGTGAAAAAATTTTCAACATCAGTCACCATGTCCCCCATGAGTGTCTGTGGAGGTAGGGAATTTCCATATGTTAGGAGGTAAGATGTTGCACCTACCAATGCCTGGCAACTTTTTCTAAGCTCAGCAACATGGAGGACTCCATCCTCACTAAGGCTTTCTGCTCTCTACCTGCCCTTATTTGGAAGATGTCTTTAGGCCTGGATGCCTTACTTATTTCAAGGATGACTCAGTATAGTTACCTGTAAATGCTCTTCCCCTGCTGACCACATGGTCACCAAGTTACAAATTGGGTGATTTGTAACCTCAGCTATCATCCCTAGTCTTCTATATTCGCCATATTCTGGAATAAAGTTGCATTGTTTCATTGAAGTCAACCCCCAGATGGTTTTCTCCATCATGTCCACAGTCATGAAAACCCTGTTTCCTGTTGATGCTCCCTCCACTCTCATAGACTGGTGCCCAATGAAGCCTGAGGAATGAGGAGACCCACAGCATCTGTCTGGAGCTGGGTCTGTGGAAGCTAGAGCTAAGACAGGCAACTGTGTAAGCTTTTTCCACTGCTCTCTATATATTATCCTAAAACTATGTTTTCTCTCATAGATTGCAACCTTTGTTCATTTATCTAATACCACGTGGTTTATAAGGGCACAACCCTAAAGTGTAGGGCTTAGTGAAATTTTGCATCAGGGCAATCCCTACCACTGAATACACAGAATATGTCTATATCCCACTGGATTTTCTTGCTCTCCATCCAAGTCAGTATCAATTACATTTAAAGTTATTTATTTGGATATAACATCCTGTCTAAAATTGGTCACCAGGTCTAACAATCCCCTCAAAGGTAAGATTTGTTTGTCATTGAATTTTGCACACATGGATCATACAGAATTTTAACACCCCATTCTTTAACCTAGCTACCAGGTGCTATTCCAAATAAATCAACTCCGAGTGCAGTATGTTGTTAGACAATTTTATGTGCCCTTTGTGTTTTATGTAAGAAATCTATCATGATTTTTAGTTATTATACAATGTAAATCATCATTCTTTCCAGGTGGGAATGGTGTCTCACTCAAATGTCACGATTCAGTTCAAGTCCTCTGGGCAATCTTTTGCTAACTACTCTATTCTACACTTTTGCTCTGCTTCTAGAACTCTTTATGATTCCTAGTGTATACCATTTATAATGGACACTAATCATACAATGTTTCATATTGTTTAACCATTCCACATGCTTACAGTGTTATTTTTCCTAACATATTGCATATGTCCATAAAAAGACAGCTCCATTTATTATTATTTTTTAAATCCTAGAATAATATGAATGAATTCACACATGCATGAAAAGTATTCAGAAGTTCCATAAAGGAATTTCCATGCCATCCAGTTAAAACATTTTTTTAAAAACCCTATGGGGATCAGAGGCAATAATATGTATGTGTATGAATGTGCATACAGGATTTTATAGTAATGAAGGAACTAAGTAATGGTTAACAAGTTAACAGGGTATAAAACACTGCTATTTAATATCTAGGGCAGTTTTTTCTAAATGCGTTGCCAATAAAAATTTTCAAAAATTAGAAAAAAGTTAAACTACAACTAGAAAAGTTAAAATATGTCTTTTTTTCTAAGTGATTTATGGACATAGATGCAAGGAATTGAAATATTTATTTATGTTATAAATTTGAGTGCTGAGTACAACTTGGCTGAGAAGGTCCCACAGGAAAATTAAGCTAACATCTATAAAAATTAATGGGGAGTCATTGTTTTGAAGATTGTCATTAAAGTGAATGATATTCTTGCCTTAATAGTTTCTAAAATTACCACCAATCTAATGTTAAATAAGTGCATGGTTGTGTGTTTGGGGCACCATTGCATACTGCTATGACCTTAACATTAGGTGTTACCTGTATTTCCAGTCTTCTGCATCAGTTTTAAACTCGACATATCATTAAAAACACAAACACAAAAACAAAAACTAAAGAAAACAACTAGGAATTCAACAATTGAATCTTTTCATGGCCTTCCAGTTTAATGGTGCTTCCTTATACCACACTAATTGAAATCTGACATAATACCCTCCTTTTTCCCTCTGTTCCAATTCTTGGGTATTTATATAGCAATTTTGGTCATATTTTGGTAATGATGTAGATTTACAGAGGCTCATAACAGATGATTCATACAAAAGCTTTTCTTTCTCTCTCTCTTTTCATTTCTGGAATCCTCTTGGCTTGACTTCCAAAAGCCGCTAATGGAACATAAATACAGAGTGGTCTGTTTCTATTTCTAGAGGAAAGTGTAGTGACTACAGTACTTAAGACATGGGGGTGTTTGGATTTGGGGACTTCCAAGTTGGCAAGACACGGCTATTTGCAACTGCTTAGGGTCATGCTCATTCTGAGTTTATCCTGGTGCTTTGTAACAGCATGGGTAGCTTTGGCAATGCTGATTTTGCACTCATCCTGTGTTTTTCATTTATGTTTTTCCTACTCATTCTTGTAAAAATTAATTTGTGTTCTAAGAACACTTTGGGAAATTTGTAAGTAATCAGACATGGAACAAATATATTCACCTATAAATATTCTTTTAAAATTTATTTTTATTTTATTTGTAATTTTATTTTGCCTGCATGTTATGTATGTACCTACAGTGTTTCTGGAGGCCAGAAGAGATCATGTGATTCCTTGGAAATGGAATTACAGAAAGTTGTGAGCTGACACATGGTGCTGGGAACTGAGTCCTTTACAAAAGTAAGGGTTCCTAATTCTGAATCATCTCTCCTGCACCTAGATATTCTTGTTTGCCAACCTATAAATATTTTAGTAGTTCTTTCTCCAAAATGCTTAGATTACATGCTATAAAAATTGGAATTAGATTTTATTAGACAATCCCGTTACACAAGGAAATATTCTGTTTGTTAGCAAAAGGGCAATTTTCCAGAACTTGAAATGCAACAAGACAGGGTTTTTCTTTGTAGCCTTGGCTGTCCTCAAACTTGCCATTCTCCTGTGTTAGCTTCTGAGTTCTGGAATAACAGGAAGACATCACCTTACCTAGCTTTCTCTGAGAGTTCTTGAACATGCATGTTATTGCAGTCACATAAAGAGTCACATAAAGATACAAGTAACTGCTAAAGAGTGCCACTGACATTCATGAACAAGGCAGAAGTACATAAACATTTTAAACACATATACTTCAATCAAAGGCAGACTTTAAAATGGTAACTGATGTTGCCAATATTGCATTTACATGCAGTACATTTGTAGAAGGTACATTTCTCAAGTTCAGCACATTTATAGCAAAGGAAGCTACTTAATTATTAAGATAATATCTATGGAGTTTACTTTAGAAACTAACATAGGAAAATATTTTAATTTCCAAATGATCTGAGTAATTGTATTTTAATGTGTTTTTCTTCTTAGAAGTGGTTATTTCGTATGTTTTTCATGATGATTCAATAAGTTTAAATTTGTTTCTTTCCAGATGTATTAGTGTGATAGTTAATCTTAATTGTCATCTTGCCTGAATTTGTAGTCACCATGGAAACACAACCTTTGGTTTGTCAATGATGGTTATTTGCAGATAAGTTGATTGAAGAGGTAAAAACCACCCTGAATGTGTGCAGCACCTTCTCATGCTCTGGGCTCCTGAACTGGGTGAAAGTGAGCTGAAAACTATTGCTTATCTTTTTTCTGCTTCTTGCCTATGAATGAATCACTACCACTCCTTCATGCCTTCCAGGCCATAATGGGTGGTTTCCACTCGAATGTAAGTCAAAAATAAATCCCCCTTCTCCAGTGATTTTGTTGAATATGTTTTCTGCACCTTTGAGCTGGGCTTCTTGGCCTTCTTCTATGGCTATTATTCTTAGATTTGGCCTTTTCACAGTGCCTCACATTTCCTGGATGTTTTGTGTTAAGGATTTGTTGGATTTAAGATTTTCTTTGGTCTATGAATCTATTTCCTCTAGTTTATCTTCGGTGCCTGAAATTCCCTCTCCCATCTCTTGTATTCTGTTGGTTATGCTTGCGTCTATAGTTCCTGATAGTTTGTCCAGTTTTTCTGTTTCCAGTATTCCTTCGGTTTGTGTTTTCTTTATTGTCTCTATTTCAGTTTTCAAGTCTTGAACTATTTCCTTCACCTGTTTGATTGTTTTTCTTGGCTTTCTATACTTTCTTTAAGAGATTTTTTCACTTCTTTCAATTTTTTTTGTTTTTTCTTCCATTTCTTTAAGGGATTTTCTCATCGTCTTTGAGGGCCTCTATCATTTTTATGAAGATTTTTTCAAGTCTTGTGCTTCATCTGCTTTGGTGTGTTCATGTCTAGTTGGTGTAGATTCTCTAGATTCTGGTGGTGTCATGCTTGCCTTTCTATCTTTAGGTGTTTTCTTGTATTGCTGTCTTCCCATTACTTCTTCCAGTGGATGCAGGAGGGGTCTCTCTCTCCTATGGTACTCTCCCAGTGGGCTTAGGTGGGTTAGGAGATTGATGTCTGTAGCTCTGAGTGGTCCAAACTCTCTAGGAGGTCTCTCCTCAGGCAGGGCCCAGCAATGGGGGTCAAAAATCAGGCAGGCGGGGACTCAGGGTGGTCCCGTAAGCCCCCTTCTCTAAGTTGATTCTTGTTAGGCGTTTTGATCACAGCAATGAGACAAATTATTGATACACGTAGGAACTCGGGTGAAAAATATTCCATCCCTTTTGCATAGTATTTTTTGGGCATAGTGCGGGTATAAAGTTACCACATTTCCATCTTCTATTGAAGAAGTGAGCATTAGATTTTTGTTTTTGTATTCTGACTATATGAGTGGGCCATCTAAAGACCCACTCAAGAATATAGAAATTCCTCACTTAGCTGATGACAATATTGCAAAAATTTCCTTATGTATTAGCCATCTTTGAGGATGGTGTCAGACCTCCTGCCTTGGGTGTGATAGATGTGGATGATGAAGAACTGATCAGTCAGTGAAGGGCTTTCTACTTTGAAAACCTCATGTGTGATGTGGAGTCTGCTGATGCTGTTGGCAGTACTGGGATTGCAGACCCATTACCAATGCTCTGGGCTACTTACCCTCCCTTCTACAGGCATTGATCCCAAGAGTTCTCCTGAATAGACACTTGATAGTACCTTGCCTAAGAAATCCAGGTTTTGAATGTGATAATGACTCATAAATCAAATATCACAATTGCATTGTATGTTGACAGTAACTATAATCTCCATAATTTCATTGAACTTTATTTTGATCAATATATCAATGTAAATATTAATGAAATAAACTATTTTGGCTTTAATAATTTCTCTGAAATAGCAAGACTCTTCAATTTATCATAGCTGTCTAATAATTAAAAACAGGTGAGTATGGCAAATAATTGAACTCATCAGGAAAATAAATTCATAGAAATCCTTCTTCCTTGTGAAAGTCTTTGTACTATTTTGATTTAGCAGGCTATGGTCTGATTTTAAAAAGAGGAAAAGATGAAATAGACACTTGTTAATCATACTAGAACTTCTGAAATAGCTGTTGCTATAGGAGATATTGTCTCAGTATTTCTTTTTAATTTTACATGAAGATATCCACTCCCTTTTGCACACTGCAGATTTCAGGGGTGATTTAGGCAGTTCTGAAACACATAATGTCCTTCCCCATTTGAGTATACAACATCATTCCTTGGCATCCATTTGAAAGCAATGCCTTTCAGCAAAGCAAGAAGTCTCTAACTTGTAATTGCTCACTGAAAATGTGTTTTCTTATGAGCACAATCTCTCATGCAAGCTGTGAGGAATAGGGACTGTACCCAGGGAGTTAATAAAACAATATTATTGTTTCTCCAGCCTACTTTTCCAGGTGCAGTGTCTGCCTCTTTCAAACAAAATCTATAGTTCAAGAATAGAATAGCTCCTCCACAAATATCAATAGTCAAAGCCCAGAGTGGTAGGGGACTCATCCAACACAAACAAGATTAAAAATTCAGTGAGAGACAGAAATCTGGACGTTCACTGAGTAATTTCCATCAGCATGTCTGTCCAAAAGAAAACTATTTCTCAGTGTTCTTCCCCTTTTTTCACAAATGAGTTCAAGGGTGGTTCAAGGCATAGTAACACAGTGACTGTTTTCGGCAGGGAGAAAACATTAATAAACAATGGTGAAGGTCAAGAGGTAGCTTTGATGTCTTGCCCCTTCAAATTGATGTCACAGCCAGAGATCAGCAGCCCTAACACATTCTCCACAGTCCACCCAGGGATCTGCCCTGTGTTTTCCCTAACAGCAAGAGATTAGGGTCAGGTGGATTGGGGAGTGGCTTGCAGTGTGGAAGAGCTCTATTGTGGATGCTGTCCTATGTATCTCTGGAACTCAGATAGGCGACTTCCTCTTGTTTGTGTTTTCCATCCACTTCTCTCTCAAACTCCAGCTGTGGATGCCAGAGTTCTGAAGGTAGGCTGGGAGCCAGCAGAGGGCGCACCCTCCAGCACCAAGCCTAGGAAGCTTCCTTCTACCTGTGTTTAGGAAATCTCCCAGCCTTTTGTCAATTACAAAAAAAGGCGTTTTTTCCCCCCCTCAACTCACTGTTAGGCAGCTCCTATTCCATTTTTTTTTGTTTTCTTTTTCTTTTTTTTTTTTGTTTTGATTTTTTTAGAAGCACCTGGACGACACAGACATTGAAAACACCAAGCTTGCTTCGTGCAGGTTTACCAGAAGAGGGGACCCTAACGAGTTATTCTTTTATTTTCAAATGGAAATTGCCTAGAATTTGTTCAGGCACTTTGCAACTCTGCATTTAAATCAAGCAAACACCAAATATTAATGTGGACGATGTGGGAACAGAACGATGTCTACAAAATACCAGAGTAAGATGAATTATGGCAAGCCCATTCTATGTGGCAAACTTTCAGTAGGCCAGGCAACAGACTATAGCTTATAAAAGAACAAAGAGGGGCTGAAGAGACATCTCAGAAGTTAACCACACTTGTGGCTCCTGCAGCAGACCTAGATTTGGTTCCCAGTACCCATGGTGGGTTAGAACTTCTGTTCCATAGGATCCAACAGCACCTTCTCCTGGCCTCTGTGGGTACCAGGCAAGCATGTGGTATACTTACACCAGTCTAATGTACACACACATAGACTAAAAATAAATAAACCTAAAAAAAAAACCAACAAAGAGGTGTGGTTAGAAAGGAGATAAGAGGAGGAGAGTAGTTATAACATCCAACCCTTTGCAGAGCCTCAGGGAGGTGTCACCAGTGAACTGGAAGTTGTGTGCCTACTGCATTTATTCAAGTGACATAAATAATGCACGGACTGGAATCCATGGATTTGTGTCTAGAAATCATCCCTTCAATTCACATCACCACTAACCAGTATTTCTTAACCTAAGTTGTTTGATAACACTTGAATGTTTACTTTACTTTAATTTAATCTACACTTCTTGTGTTGCCTGTAAGAACAAGCAACAAGTTTCTGAGAGACTTGCCAAATACAGCTTCTAGCATTTGCCTGGGACAGCAGAGTAGAGTACTCAAACAAAGACTTTCAAGACAGTCTACCTGGGTTTGACCCTTGTCCTGACTATGCATAGCCAGAGAGTCATTTACCTTCTTTGTACCTCAGTTTATCAATCAGAGACATGGACATACCAGCATATACCTTATCAAGTTGTGAGTGGTTGAGATGAGTTATTATTCACAGGTACATTCACCTAGAGTGAGTACTGAGTTCAGAAGTCAGTATTGCCAGAGTGTTTGCTATTATGACCATCATCAGTATCACCCATCAATCATCTAGAGATTGCTTACAAGTCTTCTGTTCTGAGGCCACCTTCTTTTAGAACACAGATTGTATTTGGGGCAGGAGATGTTATGGGTACTGAGTGTCAGCTATGTAAGTTATGTATTTTCATACATAGCAGAACAAATTCTGCTAAAGAATTTCCCTATCAGTGGTGGAAGCTGTTTGAGTTTAGGAAAAGCACAGAACTCTGCCTTATTACCATCTGTATGTGTTTGGGTTGTTACTCTTGGAGACCCAGGATTGTTTGCCTGATTGGTGTTATACTATGGAATAGGATGGCAATGTGAATTTAAGATACATTTCCAAAAGTATTGAGTAGCTGATATGTGTGCTGAATAATCTAGAGATGTTTTACTTAAATCATGACAAAGTCTATGATATGACATACACAAGAAAACATGAAATATATTGATTAAAACATGCTATGAACATACAGAGCAGTGTAAGGGACTAAAGAGTGACATTAAAGAGAGAGGAAACATGGAAGCTTTCCTAATAGAGGATGCGGGCATGTTTGGGGATTCTTGAAGTAACATTCTGGTAGGACCTTAAAGAAGACTGTCTGTAAGCATGAAATTCTTCTGTAAGAACTTTTTTTGTTTGTTGGGTATAACTTGCCATAGAATAGCTTCTGTCAAAGCCCATTGAAAGTGCTTTGGGGGTCAGTGGCTCAAATTATCTCCATGTTGGAAACATGGCTGACTCTCAGAGGACCCATAGAAAAACACATTCTCCCATTCCATTTTGGTTTCAGTATCTTCTTATGAAAAATTAAATTAATGCTATTTGGAATTTTTCCAGAAATGAAAATTTGCTGTGAAATTACTTAAGCACAACAAGAACAGAAGTCACCAGCACCTTCTTGTAGACACTTTCTTTCTCACCTGGTCAAGTCTTTGGCTAGAGCATCTACAACAGGGACCTTCCCTTTCTACCCAGTACAACTCTGTGGAGGTGATTAGACGCCAAGGAGCCTTTTATTCCTTTGGACTTAGGAAAAGCGCAACACTGGTAGAGATGGCGGTAACCAAATGTCAATTCCGAACTCTTTGAATTGCTGCAAACCACAGGGGGACCAGCTCCTTCTGTATAGCACATGCAACCTCGATGTGGAAGATGATTTTCAACAGGCAAAAGCATTTGCACTGGAATTGGATTTGATCTTCGTGAAGTCTCACTGGGGTGTCAAAAGAACTCATGACTCTGCTTTGGTCATCCGTAATTCACACATAGTGTTTTGAGGACTCCAAGTGAAAACCCTTCATTGACCCTTCCTCTTAATACTCTGTGCTGACTTCACTCTTTCTGGGCCAATGTTCTTTTCCAGTAGAAGAGCTCTCATCGCATAAATCTGAAGTAGAAGTAGGACAGAGAGAGTGGGTTAGAACTGAAGTCTGTTTTCTGTGTTTTCCCTGACAAATGGGGTTGTCTGAGTTTCCAATCATATTAGTTTGCTTACTCTGGCACAAAGACTTGTTTCTTTTGTTGATTAATTCTTGATATTAGATCACAGTTTGTACAAATATTCTTTTCAATGATTTCCAAAGCCTTTATGGAATATTCTGGGTTTTCCCCTCTAAATTTATGAGCCTTGTCAGTATTATCCAGAATTTGGATGTCTGAATGGGCCTCCCATGGAGTCCATTCTTCTTGGTCTTAATTCTTGTTTCCTATAAAATAACATTTTGGGATTTTTACATATGACAGTAGCATTAAACCCTACAATCACATAGCATTTATTATTTATATATTAATGATGTAAAATATATACCATAATAGTTGTTTGCTTATAAAAGTTAGAGCTCCACCACATATAGGAGTTATGCTCAAACACCTTTAAATCTCACTCATTTGGGCACATCTCACCATGAGGCTGTCTATTCACAGTCAAGCTGTTTCTGTCAGTGCTTCCATTTGGACTTTCAAGAATGCAGAGAGGGTGAGAAAGAATAAATAGTCGTCATTTGTTCCCATCTGGGATCAGATTAACTGATAGTTGCCTAGGTGCTGTCCAATGCAGAGGATGTATCTTCTTGTATAAACATAGATTTCACAATCTCCATAGATATACTCCGGTCAGAGAGTTTTGGTGGCCACAGAAAACACATGGTCTTGGTTTCTCAAGAAAAGGCACTGGCCAAGCATGTCAGAGATAGGAATGTAAACAGTCAAACAGCTCACTTAGCAGTGGTAACCAGAAATACATTTTAAAGACTTACTTGATGCTTGGAACCCATGGTATAAAAAGGCAACAGTAACTGGAAAATGCCCCAGGAGAGGTCTGAGGCCACTGGCTCATACAATGACAGTTTGCTTTGCTTTAGTGTATCCCATTAACTTCATCAATAATTTATAGCCTACTTCTTCTGTCTTCAGTGTCAATTCAACCCTGTGAGAGCACAGTCATTCGGTGCTGATCACTTGGCTTTCAGGTCCCTGTTCCAGGAAGGATAGCATGCCTGATTTGGGTCTCTACAATGTCTACTTTACTATTCTTTTCCAACTAGTGGTATTGGGAGTTAGAGAAATGGTGGACAGAACTTACAAGGAGCTCCATTTCTTCCTCTTCTTTCTCTCCTCCTCCCCTTTTTCTCCTCCTGCAACCTCCTCCACTCCCTCCTCCCTTTTCTCCTCCTCCAACCTCCTCCACTCCCTCCTCCCTTTTCTCTTCCTGCAACCTCCTCCTCTTCCTCCTCCCTTGTCTTCTGTCTCCTGCTTTTCTTTTCCTCCTCTTCCTCTCCTTCCTCCCTTGTCTTCTGTCTGCTTCTCCTTTTTTTCTCCTCTTCTTTCCTTCTTTCTCCCTCCCCACTCTTTTTTTTCTCCTTTTCTTCTCCCCACTCCTCCTCCTCCTCCTCCTCCATTTCCTCCCCTCTTGCTCTTCTCTTTCCTTTCCTTCCTTTAGGGATACAAACAAGCACCTCTTCTGCACCTCTTCTGTCAGTAGCTTATTTTATGAAAAAGGGGCTTCTGAAACTCAGGGACAGAGAAGAAGGAGCCAGTGTCTACATCTGTTCCCGGTTAGTTTTCCTTGATTCTAACCCAAATCGCATGTGCCCTGCCCCTTGTTTTCACTCAGAGAATAAAAAAAAAGCTCCTTTTTCAAAAATGGTTAACTTAATATGTGTATGTATGCATTTATATTTATATGTATATATGTATATGCCCCAGAGGCCAGAATGAAGGCTCAATTTTGCCAGCACCCTCTACTTACTAGCCAGTGGTTTAGGGAATTGCTTACAGATAGTTAATTTAAAAGTTCAAGCAAAAGGTTTGGAACTAGGTTTTGGAATTTAACATATTTAACATATTATTTAATGGATTATCTATAGATTACAAACAAAACAATTAAGAAAGCATCTCAAACTTACTTGAACCATGATAAGACATTTACAAAAGCAAATTTTCCATTTTATCTCTCCTCTCTATCGTTTCAAATTTCTCTTATTAAGTTTATTTTCACAACTGAAGAAATTAGCAATTTTCCTATTCCGTTAAAACATCTATGGGATGATAAAGCAAAAGAGTTAAATGTATGGAGGAATTTGTGGAGAGATATTAGGTTTAGAAATAAATTATTTCAACATGTGAGGTTTTCATTGGGCTGCCAAACAAAATCCATGGGCTGGTTCACAAGAATAGAATCAGCAGCTAGTAGGCTTAAGTTGCTTGGGTTAGTAAAACTTAAGCTGGGCATTTAGGTAATATTACATTTTCTAAGCAGTTGGGTGGTTTGGAGCAGAATACTTACCTGTAAACATACATTCAGAGAAGAAATTTTGATGAACATATAATAAGCAAATAGGACAATTATTAATCTCTATAATTCATGAGACATAGTATATTTGATTATGTTTATTCTAATATTTGAAATCACATATGAGGCTAGAAGAGTTGGATTGTATCCATGATTTTGATACAAAAGGAGTGCAATTTGGGAAAAATTTATTTAGATTTATGGGAGAATTTATTAATGGTGAAACTTGCAGCATATAATCAGTCACACTTGAACTTTCTAGTTCTATAGTTCACCCAGTAGAAGGGAGCTGGCTCTATCCAGTTCAAGCACATCTTTTTCTTCCTAAGAAGATTCTGTTAGGGATAGAGTGACATGTCTCCACACCGGTAAACTGTTGTTCCTTAAGCAGCAAGCTGAATTTTGCTGGTTTTTATGGTTTAGAACTTGTGAGATTTCCAAGGCTGAATTGCACGCCTGGATGCTGGGCTGTGGAACTGTTGGGTGTGTGGAACCTTGGGGAAATAACACCTGGGAGAAGAAAGTTACTGGGACTCTAGCACTTACCCCTCTTGCTCTCTTTTCTTGATTCCCAACTGCTGAGGACTGATCAGGACTTGCTCTACCATACACAGCACCCTAGGTGACCTGTAGCCTTGACACAGGCTCCAAAACAATAGAATAACTTACCCTGGGCTTAAACTCCTGGAGCCAAAACAATTCTTGCTTCCTTTTAATTGATTATCTCAAGTATGCTGTCATGTCATGAGACTAGCAAACATTTATAGGAAAATGATGTCAACATCTACTATAGGTAATACATAGTTTTTGTGTGATTCTGAGTTAAGCAATATTTTTGAGCCTGCCTTGGGGGCAAATGTCTGTAATCCCAGTGTATGAGAGGTAAAGACAAAATTACTAAGAGTTCAAGGTCATACTTGGCCTTATAGAGATTTGGAGGCCAGCCTGATATACACTGAGACTCTGTCTCAATAAATAAATAATAAATGAAAAAAATATTCTGTGTACATTTAAAAAATCTAGGATAGAAAGGGTTCAGACAACTGCTAACAAAACAAAATTAAAAAGTTTCAATAAAGAAAGTGTTTCAACCTGGAGATTGATGTAGAATTCTAACTTTGGAATCACAGGCTTGGGGCAGACTGAGGAAAGCTTAGACGCCCTTATCCAGGACCAGACAGGCCAGCATCTGTTTGTGTAAATCAGTCTCAAGAGGTCTCAACAGTGCACTCTGAGAACTTTCTGATTCAGTTTTTCCAGTAATCTTTATTGTCTGCTCTATGGAGAGAAAGGGGTGGGGAGAAAGAGAGATGAGTGGAAAGGAGGTAGGAAGAGAGAGGGGGAGAGAGCAGGTACTAAAAACAAAAGCCACAAAAGCAAGAGTATTGTGGCATAGATAGAACAAAATTAATGGCTAATTCTCAAGCTGTTTCTCTTTGCTCTTGTAAATTTTCATTTAGGTCCACTTGGCCTGTATCCATGCTGCTTCATGTTGAAATCCATGCTGCTTCAGAACATACCAGTGTTTGTTCAGACATACTGATGGCAAGTTTTTGGGGCAAAGCAAGCCTGAATGTAGAATATGCTGTAGATAAGACTCACAATGTTAGCATTGTGTGCAGGTAGTTACAAGAGCTCAACAGGTTTTGTGTTCTAATAAAAGCATTTACTCCAAGGAGAAATCTTGTTTACTATATTGTATCTAAAAAGCTACAATAAGTTCTGTTTAGGTAGATACTATCCTGGTACATGCATGAACTTCAGAGGGCACTGCTGTTTCTCTTTCCAAAGTTTTCGGATGAGAATCCTCTCTAAATATACAGTCTAAAGACACAAGGAAGAGGGCATAACTTATTTGGCCAATCTCATGCTTCATTGTTTTTTCTCTATTTCTCTGTGTCCACATTCCCTCACAAAAATTTAATGACAGTTTATGGTGTTGCCCTACAGTGATGTTGAGTCTGCATCTTAGGGATGGTGGCCTGTCCCTAATGAATGCACTTGTGAGGATTTAATTTGATAATGCGAAGCTTAGACATTTCTCTCTTAAAATGCTCTCTAGTAGATAATCACAATTTATGATGGACAAATTGGGCTCCTAAAAGCTGAACTGTCCCCAAGCCACTAAGGTTACAGTGACAGAGCCACATCCATCCAGCTAAGTGCAAACCTGCATTCTTGTTAAATGTCTCCAGCCTCAGCACCTGACAGTTTAGGGGGGTTATCAGCTGCTCAGCGCCTCTTTAGTTATTGTTGTTTAGGGAGATACTCAACTCCATAATTACACAAGCTTCCTGAGGGGGCACCCAACCAAGCACATCATACTCCTCGTCCTCACTGCTGCCTGGATGCTCAGCTTCTGTGCTCTTTGAAGCAGGGTTTTGGACTAGACAACTCCAGCTGGAAGCTTCATATCCTGGAGCCTATAAAACGAAATGACTTCTTCACCAATAAACATCTTACTCTTTGAAGTTGTAGAAAGAATGATTTAAGATCTCTACATATGCCTTTTAGATGACAACCTGTCTTTTAATCAAATAATAGATGATGAGCTTAAAAATAAACCAAAGATTGACTGGGCCATTCATATCCTGGTATTGTGTAATGCTAAACTTATTTGCTTCAAATGTGTTGAAAAATTAGAAATGGTTAAATGCTTAATTTAACTGCTTAATTTAAACTGCTTAATTTTCTTCATGAATAATAATGTTTCAATCCTGGAAGACATTACAGTAATTATAACCAGACTTCATATATCAAATTTTCAATGAAAATTCTCAAGTTTGAGATAGTTTATCCTTATTTGTAGAATCTATATTAGAAAGTTTTGAACTGATTTATTTCTATGTTTTCTCACCAAAAGATGCAGTAATTACTTTTTATTCAATGATCACGTTTAAGCAGTAGTTATCTCTAGTATTAGTTCAAATTTCAAATGTCTTGTAATTTTTTTTTATTTTTGTTCAAATAAAGGTGTATCCTATAGCAGTCAGCAGTCTTGGGGTTCCAGGAAGTAGTGTGTCCTTTATTGCATTTATCTTGACTTGGTTGTTGCTTCTTTTCTTAGTTTTGAAAAGTGAAAATAGAAGCAACAAATCAAGAGAAACATCCTTCCATAGCTGTACTTCTATTTCTGTTTAAATGGCTTGTCTGCTTTCCTTTCCTTCTTTCTTTTTTCTTTCTTTCTTTCTCTTTTTCTTTCCTTCCTTCCTTCCTTCCTTCCTTCCTTCCTTCCTTCCTTCCTTCCTTCTTCCCCGCATCCCTCCCTTCACTCTTCTCTCTTGTTTGTTTCAATTCCTGATCTGCACTTAATGAACTGGGCAAGACCCTTGATTAATTGATGAAAGGATTAATCATGAGAAATACAACAGAATAAAATGCCTCTGTGGAGTCCTTTTTCGGTCCTCCATGTAGTGTTCTATGTGCCATCCTTTATCCCATAGAGGGTCATTGGAAGAGGTTGGATTAGTGGTTGTATGGGTAGCAAGTGCACTCTGCGTAAATGAGAATTCATGATAAGATTATGGATATTTTTCCAGGACGCCAATGCCTCAAGCTTGGGAATGTAAAGGTCTTCCTTTGGTCCCTGTACCTATGTTGACAGTATGTGTAGAAAGTGTAAACTACAGCTTCTTCCCAGATAACTGACACCTGCAACTGCTCCCCTATAGAGAACTTGTACTGAGATTAGCTAACTCACTTCCTTTTTCAGCTGTATATAATAAATATACAGTTTCTAGGATGCTATGCATGTCCATCACAGAAGATGGCCCACCTAATTTCAACTTTTCTGTATGTGTTGTTTGTTTCTTTATTCTCTTTCACCTGAGTTGGGCCAATCCCAAAGCATGTGTGCAGGTTGTAGTAGGGTTGGTTATTATTAGTTACAATTATTGGCTTCTAAACCATAAACCAGTGTTGTTTTATTTAATTTTTACTCACATCCTAAGTACAAGATTTTGAAAACGCTCCAAAGCAATGAATACATTTTTATTTGCTTTAGAGTTCAGGGTTCAGGCAAATGTACCTGGCTTTCTTTTCTTGTTCTGTCTCTTACTTCCTTTAAATAGACGTGCTATTGGAGAGACTTGCCAGACATGCTGAACGTTGCTCAAATGCCACTTCCAGGTTTGTGAATTGGATAGGTTCCTAGGATAAAGAGGCGACCACATGTGTGAGCCATATAGAAGAAAAGTGCTAAATTGTTCTACTATGTTTTGGGGAAAGAGGTAAAGTTTAATGAAGACAGCATTATCAACAGCACCTAAGTTTGTGCTGTCTTACATTCAGCAAGAGGATGCAGGAGAATGGCAATTTTGAGGCCATTTTGGGCTACATAGTGAGGCCCTGTCTCAAACATGCAAGCAAACAAACAAACCAAAACCAAACCAAACCAAACTAAAAATCCACAAAGACACAAAAGCTAGCAATAACAACAAAAGCTACTCTAAGGAGTGTGTGGGACTCACTGAACATGGCCATGATGTACTGCAGCAGGTTGTGCTGTATATGCTTAGGAACAATATGCACACTCCTAAGGAAAACCGTTTTTGTTGGGTGATAGTTGGTGCTGAGTGATGATGGGAAGAAGGAAATGGGGGGGGACTGCACTTCCATGTCTCTCCAGGTTTGCAGAAGCACATTTCTGCTGACAATGGGTCTCAAGTACCCTCAGTTAGCCAAATCCTTTCCTTTAAATATACCCCAGGATATTGGAGACATTGAACATTTGGTGAGTAAACCTCAATACTTTTCATTATTTTTATAATACCATTATTTTTATTCCCTCAAAAATATTTTCATTGAGCAAAGGCATATCAAAATTTCGTGGGAAATCTTCTGTTCATTTTAACTTTTAGTGTTGTCTTTAAGAAAAAGAATATAAAATTATGTACTATAAATTATGTACAAAGCAGCTATTTACTTATTTAGAATGAATAAAAAGAATACATTACAAAAACGAGAAGCACACAATGATTACAAACATCATAGAATTTAGAAAAGTAATGCAGTATTTTGACTAATTGCATGATGTGTTTCTCCAGTGTCCTTTCTTTATTATTATTGCCTGCACAATTTGTGATTTAGTATATGGCACCCCCACCCCCAATTTTCCATGGAGAAAACAAACAATTCAATTTATCTTCTAGAATTGGGAAATAAAATTTGTCTTTTATGACCAAGAAGTGGGATACATACAACATGCAACTGACACTTTTACTCTTAGCTGTCACATAGGCTTGTGTAGTACCAACACAGGTCATGATGAATTCTGGATCGCATGTACAATTGGCTCAAAAGTGAGGAAGCAGTTTAATGGAATTGTAATCATTTGTTCTTCTTCATGTATTTCTGGCAGGAAGGGATGTCTATTTGATGCACGTTCTGGTGCCAGTCCCTTTGCATGGTGATTAAAGGAGTTGCCTGCAGATGAGCTTCTGGGCTTGTAGCCCACAGGAAAGGAAGGAGAAAGGGCAGAGGTTTCCATATAAACCAGTACCAATTTCACTCAAACAAAAGCATGTGTTTATGGGCCCATACTTCTAGGGCCTTTCCTGGGATCTACGAAGGACTTTTGTTTAATCAAGGAAATGCTGAGACATAAGTGGATTAGCTTCAAAGTAAACCCACTATTCTGCCCTCAGAACTTACCTCCAAAAGGTGTGGTCTTTCTCCCTTTAAAGATCTCCATAGCGTGTTCTTATACCTGCTTCCAGAAGCAGCTATTTTGCTCAGTCCTCATTAAAACACTCCAGTGTATGGATCTCATGTACATACTGATGACTACTCAGTGAGTGTACACATGTCTATTTGCCTCTCACCCTAGTGTTGGTTCATCAATCTTCCAGTACACCTCTGTGAAATGTCTGTCTCAGCTTCCTGGGCAATACAGCCCTAGACTTTTGAAGAACAGTCTGTATACATAAAATCATATGTTTTCACTAATGGGCAAAAGCTGCTTGAGGGCCTGTGGGGTGTTGGAAGAAGTTGTTTGCATGAAGTCCTGATGACCCTAGTTTGATCTCCAGATCCCACAGGGTAGCAACAGCAGAAAGTTGTCCTCTGACCTCCATACATGTACCATGACTTATCTGTGTGCCTGCAGGGCATACATGTGTATATAAATACTCACACACATGCTTGCAGGCACACATAAAAAGTAATAAAGTGAGATGTATATAACCCTGCTTGATATATGTTCAATAATTATCTTCAGAAGAGATTATCTCTATGTTTAGAAGAGATATATAAGAACCATTGTTTTACTACACTTTCTAAAAAGAGGTTAAAAGTATTATTTAGGTTCTCACACAATTCCATTTCATATATTCATTTAAGATAACTGTTGTCTTGCTACACTGAGATTTACCCTTTGGGATCATAATATATATTTTTAGGAAGCCTATCATTCTTCAGCAAAACAATTATGGTTTTTATTATAAGCATTTTACTCAGCATTATCCAAAAATTCTGGTTATTTCTTCTTTTACAGCTTCTTTGGAAAGCATTTAATGTTTCTTAGATTATTTTTAATGCTTTCATTGGTGGTATACAGAGAAAATATTTTTTAATACTTATTAATTATCTAATTGTGACTTATAATATTTGTTCAATTAAGATAGAAATTCCTGAAGAGAGCATGTATTTGTTTACTAAAACCTTGAGCAATAAGTTTATGTCAATGTTTTTTAAATTAAAATATTCCTTAAATTCCTTATATAATAAATTATATTAATATAGTTCTTTATATTAAGTCATCATCACATTTGTGAATAAATTCTTCTCTTTCCTGGTGTTTTATCTCTTTAAGATTCTTCTGACTCTTCTCATACAGTGTATTCTAGGGAGAGGTGTTATGGGGTGTGTGAAAACAAGGATCAATAGACAACTGTCCTAAACTAGGGTATGGCTGAGATAAACTAACTCATATGTTCCCAGTATAGGGTAAGTAGACATTAAGCAGATGTTATATAGTTGTCTTTCTTAAGAGGCTTGCATTTTATATAAAACAAGTGTAAACCCACTTAAAATGTGTGTGTGTGTGTGTGTGTGTGTGTGTGTGTGTGTGTGTGTGTTTAAGCATAACTATGAACATGTCTGTGAGGTAATGTGTAATTTGTCTGTCTGTGTGCTGTGTGGATATATGCTTGGAAAGATCTTTACTTGAGTTGTAGCCATGAAATTTCTCCATGTTAATTGAAACTACAAGTCTATTATTATTATAAATCATTGCACTGTAGATTCTTTGATAAAAATTGTATATTCTCAATATAAGAAGTTCTTAATATTTCAACCCTGAAACAACCACTTTCATCAATAACTTAACAACATTTTGGACATCTCATGTATGTTCATAGCACAAATATATATGAATAGGGTCACCTGAAACTACCTTAATTTCTTGTGTTTTTAACTCACTTTTATTCTTCTGCATTTAAGAAACATAAAACAAATGGATTGTTCAGCTTTGTAAAGTGGTACTGTACCACAGATGATCTGACAGGCTCCAGTATATTCTTTCAACACCATGGTAACACAGACAGCCTTGTTTAAACTCAGTGGGTCATAAAACAAACAAAAAGACATGAGCATGAGAAGGGTGTTAGTATGAAAGAGGTGGATGTTGACCCATGAGAAGGAGGTAAGGGAGGGTGGGGATAACAGTCTCAGAATACGTTATATACAAGCACGAGGTTGTCAGAGAACAGCTTCAATTAGTTAAAACATGTCAGTAAGATACTGTTAAATCCCTGCTTCTGGAACATTCTAATGGGCCTGTCGGTTATTTTCTTATTTGTTTCATTACAACATTGTGGGAGATGGGGACGCTAAGACAGTAAGAGCCAGAGGAACAGGGAATTTTCTGTGAGATTGTCTCTTCTGGGAATTTCAGGAGCTACACCTAGAAAGTGTCACCAACAAGACTGCCTAAACATGAGCCAAACAAGGACAACACCAATAGACGTGCCCAAGTGGTCTGGGGAACGCTCAAGAGGCCTTGACCCTACACAAAGGACTACAGGCAACTAAGGAAGGCTGAGAGAAGGAGAGTCTTCCCCAGGGAAGAGCACACTAATTGGTTATTCAGTAGCGAATGCCCTGTCCCGAAAAGATACATGCAAGTAATATGATGTGGACCCATCAGGTTATGTTTAAATATTTAGAAATCCACATGTATATGCATATACGTGTATGTATTTGGCAATATTTTATGGTATAAGATGCCATAATTTTGAAAGAGAGCAAGGTGGGTATATGGGAGGGTTTGGAGGAAGGAGAGGGAAGGGAGTGATGATGCAATTTTGATGTCAAGAAATGAAAGAAATTCAAAAAAGAAAAAGAATAGGGCACTGCATTGTTTTGCTAAAATGCCAGAACCATGTGCCACAGATTGTGTGGCCTAAACATCGGGTCACTTTCTTAGGGTTCTGGAAGGCAGGGATCCAATGTCAGGTGTTGGTAGTGGTTACCTCTTCAGGCCCTTGTCCCCTGAGCTGCTGGTGAATGCTTTCTTACCACCTCCTTGTGGTAAGAAAGTGGGGTCAGTCCACTCTAAAGGCCCCATTTTACCTTAACTACTTCTCTTTTGAAAATTAATATTTTTGTTAATTGTTTGAGAGCTTTATACAATGAATAGGGATCATATTCACCCTAACTATTCCCTGAATTCCTCCCAAATTCATGTCTACCTCTTTATCCCCAGCTGTGTGGTCTCTTTTTTTTCTTCAATTTAGTAACCCATTGATTCCAACTTGTGTTGGATATGTGGCCATCCACTGGAGTGTAGGTGACCAACCATAAGTTACAATCTTAAAGAAAACTGAGTCTGCCTCCCCCCAGTATGACATCTGCAGAGGCCTCATCCTCAAATACAGTCTACTAGTACACACAGGCCGAAGACTTTAGCATGTAAGTTTTTTTTGTTGTTGTTGTTAGGACACAATTTAGCCCATAACTATGTCTTTAAAGTGATTAAGTTTTGTCTGGATTTCTGAGTTCTCTTTAACACATCAAACCCAAATTGATCCAACATCCTGTGTTTCTTGTAGCATTAATGGGGACATCACTGTAGCTTCCTCAAGTGCTAAATGGGCCTTTTCCAATTTGCTGAGTGCAAGCTGTGTTGGCTGTAGGCAGCAGGGTTTGCAGCTCCAGCCTTTGAGTTCTCTTGATATTTACCTGGTCATGGCACTGTGTGCTGAGCAGGCCATTGTATCATATCCCTGTTAGCCATAGCTTGCTGGGCTTGGTTTATTTGCAGTTGTTTTTCCCAGGAAGGTATCTTGTATTCTGTTTCCTACATTCTTTCATATTCCACCATGACACCAGAGTGCTGTTTCCTGTTGTATCTGGCTATTACATTTTGAAGGCATTCTTTTATCTCACTTGAGACACCAGAGATGCTGTAACACTGTTTTCTGGAAATGTGTGCTGCTGGGGAGAAACCTCAGACTTTATTCTCTTATTTCACTCACCTTTCTGCTTGAAAACACAAATCCTACATACTTGCATCTTGATAACCTAAGGACATGTGCAATGTTGATTCCTCTAGGTCCTTCTTAAACGAGAGAAGACCTGCTCTCTAAGCTTCATTTCTCTCTAATTTCAGGGAGTTTTCATTGTAACATTTCCGACTATTTCTGATCTTAATCGTTTGGTGCTATGATGACAAGGACACACATCGGTTATCAGTTATATTAACTTTGCCCTCTACCAACTTCTTCTGAACGTGCTTTCTGACAATAATTTTTCTTGAGCCTTTTCCCTGTCCCATTAATAGACTTTCAGTGTGTCTTTTTTTTCTTTGCACTTCCAATTTATCAAACAGACGTGGAGCTGTTCTAAGGACACTGTTGGACTCGCAAATTATTCTCTGCTGTCTGCTTTTTGGCAACTGTTGTTTCTTGTGTGTTTTCTTGTTTTGTTTTGTTTTCATTCTTCATATTCCTATTAAGGTCTTGCACACTATGAGGCAAGAACAGGGGCTGTTCCTTGAAGTACATTTTTTTCCTTACCCTAGAATTGGGTTTTCTTGTGAGTGATGCTACTTGCTCCTCTCAGTGTTTCTGTCTCCCCACCTTGTGTATCAGTGATTTTCCTTAATCCTGCAGCAAAATATGGGGTCTGAGCTACTTAAGGAGTGCAGGTTTACTTGGGCTTGCAGTTCTAAGGGCAGTCGCAGCAGCAGGACCATGAAGCATCTGGTCACAGTAAGCTGTATAGTTACTGTGTTTTCTCCTTTTCATGCATTTTAGGAGCCTGGCACTCAGGATTGTGCTGCCCTCAGTCAAGGTGGGTCCTCTGTAGCTAATCTCCAGGCATGCACTTCACCAGTCTAGATCACGCCCTCCATGGATGTAGGTCCTGTTTCAGCATTAACTACCACATCTTATTCACAGGAAAGGCAGTGGTTTTGCTGTGCTTGGAAGTGTCTATGGATTCTGGTGTGCCCTTCCCACTCTCATGTTCTCTTCTGTTGTTGTGTGCTGAGGCCTGGGCATTACCTGTGGCACACACCTCGACCAGCGAGGAAGAATGACCACACCTTGAGGATTCTTCTCAAATCACGTTTTTATTGGAGAACCTCTTGATTGAAGGGAGAGCAGGAAGTGAGGGGCCCCGAAAACCCAAATGCAGCTGCTTATATAGGGAAAAAGGACATGGGTACCCTGATTGGTCACAGCCGAACTGCAGACACCCGAGGCCTCGGGATTGGCCAGAGACACTGTTCCTACTGTGCATGCGGGAAGCATGGGACACGACACAGTCCAAGGAGACATTGCCCAACATAGAGTCCTTCACTGCATCCTGTAGGGGAGCGGTCACCATCCTGCAATGGCAGTGGCTCACGGCTCCCCACAATTACCATGGCAGTTTTTCTCTAGGAGCTTTGGGGAGAAAGAAAGCCTAGGATCTGCCTTGCTTTTTCTTTTCATGCCTGCGTTTTTACCTCCTAGTCTGTGTCATCCAAATGGGCTGGGTTGTCTCCTTGCACTTCATCACATAAACCCATCAAACTCCTGGTACTCTCTGAGCATGCTTCTAGCAAAGAGTGTTAGCTCCAGCTCACATTTTCCTAGTTCCCTTTGTATATATCTGTTTCAGTGGCCTAATTCCCCAATTAAGAAGGGTGACCAAGGATCTTGTGGGTTCAGTTCCATTGTCATTAGCTAGGGACAGAGGATCTGGGATGATTTGGGGGAGGACAACCACAATCAGAATATATTGTATGAAAAACACATTTTCAAACAAAACAGTAAAAAGGGCCATGGTGATGGGAACATGGGAGGGGTTGGAGAGAGGACACTGGGAAAGGTGGGAGGGAGGAATGAGAATGGGTAAATGGTGTCACTAGACTTTAGTTTATATTCAAAGAAATAATAAAGCACAAAGAAGGGCATCATGGTCATATCCCTTGTTGCATCCCAGGCTTATTTTCATTCTTCACATTATGTTCAGGCTACTTCCTGTTATCTACTTCCTATTCATGGAGCCTGCTGTGTTACAGAGAGGGTAGACACTTCACAGAGCCTATATTGTGTACTTACTCCCCTCTCCCCTGTCAAGTTATTTATTCTTTTTCTTTTAGGGAAACAGATGGGAGAGTTCTCACACAGTATTTGGTTCTTTGATGACCTAACCTTCCTTGCCTCTGCCATCCTGACCCTCACTAATTACCACATATCATAGAGTGATGGGACTTCCACCTTTGTCTTTCCTGCTACCACTGTAATTTTTAAAAATATTTTTAATTGAATTATTTTCATTTATTTACATATTGACCACAGTTTCCCTTCCTTTTTCTCCTCAAATTCCCTTTCCTCACCTCACTTCTACACACCCCCATCCATTCTTCCTCAGTCTCCTTTCAGAAAGGGGCAGGACTTCCGTGGGAGTCAACAAAGCATGGCACATCAAGTTGAGGCAGAAACAAGCTCCTCGCCCTGTACCAAGGTGGGGCAAGGCAACCCAGCATGTGGGTAGGTTTCCTGAAAGCCAGCTCAAGCACCGGGGACAGGTTCTGAACCTACTGCTAGGAGCCTCACAAACAGGCCAAGTTGTACAACTGTCACACACATGCAGAGGGTCTAAGTTGGTTCCATGCAGATTCCTGAGCTGTTGGATCAGAGTTGGTGAGCTCCCACAAGCTTCAGTTGGCTGTCTCTGTGGGTTTCCCTGACATGACCTTAACCCTTGCCTCATACAATCCTTTGTCTCTTTCTTCTACTGGACTCCTGGAGCTCAGCCCAGTGCTTGGCTGTGGATCTCTGAATATGCTTCCATAAGTTAATGAATGAATGCTCTCTGAGGACAATTAGGATAGTCAGTCACCAATCTATTATAGGGGAAGGCCAGTTCAGGCACCCTTTCCACTATTGCTAGGAGTCTTAGCTGTGGTCATCCTTGTGGATTCCTGGGAATTTCCCTGCTTCCAGGTTTCTCCCTAACCCCTAAATGTCCTGCACCAGGATATCACTTTCATTTTTCTCCCTGTCTGTCTCACCCCAACTTGCCCAACAAAATCCATCCCTCCATTCCTCCAACACTGCCCACCCATTCCAGTTTACCTAGGTAATATCATCTATTACCCCTTTCCAGAAAAATCCATGTGTCTCTCTTTGGGCCCCTCTTGTTAACTTGGTTTTCTGGGGCTCCATAATTAATCTCCTAATGGCAACTTCCTTATTGATTCCCACTTTACTCATATTGATAATATTTTCTCCATCTACAATAATTACTAACCATTTCCTTGTTCTGTACTCTTGCTAAGTATTTCTTATATTTTCACTTCACTTGTCTCTCACAACCATCCTGCCATATTTCTTCTTACATCATCTCCTCTAAGAATGTATTTTCCAGGTTAGTGATTAAATAAGTCCAGGCAATTAAGTGCTGAATTTGTTCTAAGCTCCTGACTCATGATCTTGCTATCACAGGGTGCTGCAAAGCCATGGCTCTTATACATTTGTTTTAAGAAGCAGCAGTTCAGGGGACGCAAGCCTGGGGTTCATATTCAGCAACAGGGCCTGGAATGAGTTGAAGTAGAGACCATGGACTTAAATAGATGAAGGGGATTCTTGTTATAAAGTAGAAATTATCAGTGATTCCAGCTATCCATGCTTTCTTACCAGCACATTTCTCAAGCTGGGCAGTAATAACAGAGCCATCTTTGTAGAAATTCACAGATACTGAATAGCTGCACTAGCGAAGGCTTTCTTCCTCCGGAGTGTTTAATCAGAGCCTGTGTGCTCCTGGTTTGTGCTAAATGCTTCACCGAGGGAAACAATGTATGGGTGGAAGCAACCATGCAGATCGGAGAAGATTAACTTTCTTTCCAGTGGATCAGGGTCTCGTGGAATGGCCTCAGATGAAAGAGGAAACGGCAGGCAGAAAGCCATATACTCCAAAGGCCAGTGGGAACAGAAAGGATAGCAGATGGCAGCAATGTAATGATAATTGTTCCCAAGGGGAAGGGAGGTCAGATGACTTGTCAGTGCCTGTAAGGAGTGCAGCACAGTTCAGATTAAATTTGAGCTTCTAAGCTTGGGTTCTTCAACCTATTTCTTGACAGGCTTTAGAAGTTACCGACATCTATGGCAACAGTCTGTATTATTCAACCTTCTATTTTCCTTTCACTACCACTTAGGCCACACTCAGGCCTGACATGTTTTCCTAGTTTTATTGCTATGTTCTTGCTGGGTGTGGTAGATGGTCCAACGAAGAGGATTAGAATCATGTAAGTGAGACACACCTGTAGCTCAAACCATAAAAAAGCTGGGACAGGGGGTTCTTAAGTTGCTAGGGCTAGCCTAGGCTACACAACATGTTCTAGGAAAGCTAGGATATTAATAACATTTCTATTGCTGTGACAAAACACCATAACTAATGCAACTTGTAAATAACAACAACAAAACCTTTCATTTGAGCTAGTGTTTTGAAAGAGTTAGATTCCATTATGATGGAACAAAGTTATGATGGTAACAGCTGAGTGCTCACATTTCCACCTACAGAGAAGGAATACCAGGAATGGCTTTAGAAACCCCAGAGCCTTCCCCAAGTGACACACCTCCTCCAAGAAGGCCAGGTCTTTTAATCTTAATTAGTACTTCCCAAACGGTTCTACCAATGGAGACCAAGTATTCAAACAACTGAGCCTACTAGGGGTTAATCTCATTCCAGCTACCACAACTAGCCTGTATATAGAGAGGCCCTGTGTCAAAAATAGAAATAAAATAAATTAAAATAGCTAAGTGGGGTGGCATGTGCTTTAATGCTAGCAGTTGGGAGGTAGGGGATCAGATCTGTGTGAGCTCAAGGCCAGTTTGATCTATTTAGTGAGTTCTAAGCCAGTCAGGGCTACAGAGTGAGAATCTGTTTCAAACAAACAGACAATATAAAACAAACCAAATAAAATAAGACAGGTAGTAGGGCTGAACTCTAGTCCTCATGGATCTACGTACTAGTCCTCCTCAAGTTCATAGTTGTGACACTAATTCTGTGAATTACAGCATTTAGGAGCTTTGCACAGAATAAAGAGAACAGATTTGGAAAATATCTTTAGGATAACATAGGCTTGTTTCCATCGGCGATTTCTTATTCATGTTTTTTTTTATGTCTAGTCAATCATTCAGCAAATATTTTCAGAGAGTGTCTACTGTATAGTAAGTACTGTTTTCTGGGAAGAGAACTGTGAACAGGACAGGCAGGAAATCTTTGCCTTTAAGAAAACAGCCTTGCAGTATCCAATTCCTCATGAAGAGCCAAGAGGAAAGGAGAGATAGACCTCACATCTTTGGTTCCCATTAACTTCAGTGATGCTTACAGTCTAGAAGACCGATACACCACTGGCCTGAATATATGTGTTGCTTGGCTTCCTCAGCCTTAGAAAATGTGAGTATTCAGGACCCAGCCTTCTCCATCACTCTTTATCATGTTACTGCTGTCTGCCTTCTCTTATTTACTTTCATAGCTCCCATGCCTATTCGACTCTCAGGCATTTGGACTTAAATCCTAAAAGCTTAGAAAATGATGAAAGAAGAAAATAATTTGGGGGACCTACAATCAAGTATGTGCAAAAGTTGGAGAGCTCAAATCTTAGTTTCAACTTTGATTCAATAGAGCAATGGAGCTTCTTGAATGGGCAATTTAGAAGCTAGGAAGCCATTGCTCAGTAGAGCCTCTATTCACATCAGGCTATGGATGCATCATTAGAGATTATCATTGTAATAATGCTGTGAAGGAGCAGCAGATAGTGACCTGTGTTGGGTGACAAATGACATTAGAAAGTCACAGATCATTGAACACTGCACCATGCCTAGACTCTTCTAAAGTTCCTGAATGGCAGCCCCACCTTGATTGTTGTGAACTCTTGATGAGGAATTGAGGCCATATATTGCCACTAAGATAGTGCTTGTACCTGGTGACAAAATTGTGGGCTGGGGCTGGAGAGATATCTCTGATTTACAGTAATGGCTGTTCATCTGGAGGACCCAGATTCACTTTCAAGTGCCCACATAATGACTTAAAACCATCTGTAACTCTAATCCCAGTGTGACATTCTTTTCTGGCCTCCAAAGACACTGAATGCATGTATTGCATAGACACACATGTAAGCATAACACCCATACACACAAAATAAGATGAAAACAAATTTTTAAAAAAACACACACAAGTGTGCTACAGAATCAGGAGAATGTTGTTTCCATCATGCATCCATGGATAGTTAAGTGTTATCCCTGTATGGTTAACTCACAGAGGGAGGGATTGCACCACACTCCACTATAATGGAGGAAGAAAACTGGAAGATGATTCTACTTACTGTAGTATAGTTTTTGCTTGTAACCTGTCTTTTTATGTCAGTGCATTCTTAGAAAAGGCTTTTGATCTGCAATCTCTTTTTTGTTTCTGCAAATTTTATTCTGTCTTCTTCATTCCACAACTCTTGGCCCAATCTGAGCACATGGACTTGTATTATATTATATTATATTATATTATATTATATTATATTATATTCTTTCACAGACTAGCTGTTGATATAGACCATTGCTTCTAAGGTTCCTGTGCTTATGCTTCTCTTTGCTCCTTCTCAAAGCTGTGATGCCTAAAGTGTGGTCTTCAGGCCACAGCCTAACACCTTTGGAGACACATCATATATACACATTCATGGGACAATCGCTGGAGCTAATGAATGTGCCATCTGTGTGAACCTCAGCAGCTTGCTTATATTTGAGAGCCACTGTTCTAGAAGGAACTACTTTGAAAAGTTATTTCCTATGACAGGCGACAAAAGGAAGGATGCCCATAGATAAGCAAAAGTGCCTAGAGAGGAATATTGCTGCCCCTAAGGAAAAACAAACATACTCAAGTGTGATTAAATCTTCCAGCTCTCCTATACAAACTGCAACCAATTTTCTCTCCATGCAACCCAAATTTGACTGTCCTGACTTTGAAAACGTTTGAAGATGCTCCTAATCCTACTTTACCTAATAACTGACTTTCCACTATATCTTAGAAGTGTCTTCAAGAATGCAACTGCTGAAAGTCGTTTCTTCCAGTGAGCAAGAGAAGCAGAGAGATGGGGCTGGGGTGAGACTAGCTCTTGCAAAAGCATAGAAAGAGTCAGAAATCTGTGAAGTGTTGTATGGATTCAGGGTTTCCTTCTGGCAATTAAGCATGCTCAGTATGAGCCATTTTTCAGAAGAAGGCAGAGAGATGAAATTTATGAAACTAAAATCTGGACAGATTTAATATTTCCAGCAGACAGCAATCAGGAGCACTTTTTTTTTTCTCTTTTTCCTTTTTTAGTTCCTGTGTTTCCAAAACATGCAGGCCTTGTTGCCTGCTCATTTGCATTTTCTCTCAGCTTGCTACCAGGAATGGAGCAATTCACTTTCTCTCAGCCCGTGAGGTATCAATTCCGCCTCACAAGGGGAAAATATAAATGTAGTCTTTCAAAGATGACCTCAACCGCAATGTTAGAAAATTACTAGGTGATGGAAATCTCAAGCACAGTATTGGCAGGAACAAAGATTCATAATTTGTGATGTGTAGTGTAAAACCCCCTGCTCTGCTTCTAACAGGCAGAGCATTTCAAAATGGTAGGGTCAGTTAAAGCTGCTTTAAGATCATAGGACCATCAACTATTTAGTGTCATGTATTTGAAAGAAAACAGAGTCAGCTATTGAAATAATAGATGGCAAGACACAGATACTGAACATTTCCCAAACTGAAAATAAAATTCTCAGTGGTTCAGTCATGGTCTCTGAAATAAATCTATCTCACACAGAGTATGGACTTGTGTTTTTAAAAATGCATTTGAAGATAATGCTGTCTCTTTGGTTTTAAGAAACTAGTGCCTTTGTGGCATGGGCAACACCTTTATGCATGTTCAGTGGTAGCCCATGTGTTTTCCCTGGTGGTACTATTTTGAATTAATTTTACTGGCTCTGTCTTTTTCCTTCTTTGCCTTGAGGGAAAGGTAGTTACTCATCCATCAAATCATTGTTTTAAGATAAGGGATGCAGTTGTAGTTAAGTGCCAGAGAGAAGATTTGCATCATGAACAGAATAAGTTTATTATAAAACAGTCTGTTCAAAGGGAACTCAAAGTAGTCACGTCCACACTTTGTCCAGGACAAAGCATTACTGAATGAATAATTACATAAAAGGAAAACCAAGGCATTTGAAAACACTAAACTGTCTGGCAGTTTTATTCTGGGGTGTGCTGTCACCAGTGATTATGGGTTAGATGTTAAGACAGGTTGGCTTTCCAATTCGAATTTGTTCTTCCTTTGTCCTTCCTACTCCTTTCCAAGCCCATTTTTGGGAGCATGTGGCATCATTTATTTCAAAGTTATTTATTCCAAACGAATTACTGAGCTTGCTAGGGAGATATAAAATCAAAGGAGAATGAGCCCCCAACGGCTCACAGTTGAGGGGATGGCACCACCAGAAGTGCACAGAACTGGACTGCCAAGCACAATGTGTTATTACATAACTTCAAATACCTTAGTGGCATTATTACATGGAACAAGAGAAACGTCAACCTTAATTTTGTAGAGTAGATGGCCTTGAGATAGATTGTAAAACCTGAGTAATATTTGAAAGCTAAGGAAATGCCACTCCTGGATGAAAGAGATGAAGATAGGTAGAAATTTGTATGCTATGAGTTATGCTTACCAAGGACACATCAACCAACCAATGGCTGGAGATAGGCCCCAACTACTAAGTACTTGCCTAGCATGAAGGGGGTTTGTTCTTTATGTTCAATAGGATTTAAGGAACACAATCAAACTATAAGAAAAATCTCTTACAAAATGATTGAAGTGTACAAAAAATCCAAGCAACCCACACTTCCCAAACTTAGTACTTGACAGAACTCACTGAGGATGGAATGTATAGTCCTAAAGAGATCACTTACACCTCTATGCTATCTCCTCGTGCACCTAACAACAATGGTATACTCTGGCTGAGAAGGAAATTTAATGTAGAAGCCAAGGAGAAGAGAGGACCAAGTGGCTTCTGTGTCTATGCCTATACGACATAGGCACACTCAGAAATTTTAGACTGTTATTAGTTAATCAAATTATCAGTTATCATACATGCTTCGTAAGTTGTCTGAAGCAGTTCATGTCAGAGTTATTTAATAAGCAAAACAGCTAGTCCTTTAACTAGATTTTAGAATCAAGTTTACTAGAATCACATAGTCTAAGCTGACACAAAAGTAATCTTGGCTGGAACCACTGTGAGGGAAAGACATCCCAACTTTGTCATGAGGTTGAATTTAATTTTCCTACCAATTTTTTTTCAAGTGAGTCACTAGAACAACATCCTGACCCCACAGTATGTTACCAATGAAAGCACATCTTTATTTTTCCCTGGTTTTCCTTTGCAGCCAAGCGAGGCTTTGGCTGTATCATATTCATCAGCAAGAAATCCCCAAATACCAGGCAGCATACTAGCATCTGCTTGGGCTGTGGGTTCGGAACACACTTCAAATCCTGGAAAGGAGACTTAAGCTCCTCCTATTTGAGGGCATGATCTAAGGCAAAAGATGCTTTCACTGACCCAGGTTGGTCTTAACACTTCATCCCTCAGAGTCAGAAAGGAATCTATCTCCAGCAGGCTTCATTTGTGGAGGACAGCTGTGTGCAGAGCAGCAGGACCTGGGAAAACAGCCTTTGCAGCAACCAGGGTGGAGTAAAAACCTTACTATAGTGCAGCTTCGTGTAGCTGACCACAAAGCTCTGAAAGCAGCAGTCCTGCTACGGGGTCTCCTGTTATGATCAGAGGAAACCATTTCCCCTTTTCAAGAGAACACTCTTCTCCTAAGAGGTCAGAAAACACGTTTATTTGTGACCACTGTGGTGATGTAGGAGTTAGGCACTAGTATGAAGGAGGCGAAGGCCTGTGGGCACTAATAGCCTGGTGCCCATGACCTAGAAATTGCTGCTTGAGTTGGTGTCTATACTGGTCTTGATCCTAAACTGCAGCAATGCAGCCTCCTCTGCAGTGAGATTCTGGGCAACAGTTCAGGGTGAGGAGGAGACACATAGGAATTCAAGGAGTGGGTGGGACTCTACATGCCCACCCTTCCTCCACCCTGACAGGCCTAGTGTGGCAGAAGGAGCTTGCCCAAGAGCACAGGTGGAAGTTTGTGGCATTTAAAGCAATACCATTTCTCCCCTCCAAGTAGCAAAATATGAAATCTCAAGTCTCCAACTTTAAAGAGAACATAAATCATGATCATTTTCCTCATTTTGAAATATTTTCTGAATGGAGCATCTATTGGTGTGAAATGGCCTACTGTGGAAAAATTCCACTCTATAAAATTCTGCTATAACATATAAATAGTGTTTAAATTCCTTTCATCAAGTGTTTAACTGAAGCTAGACTTAAAATTCAATGCCTCAGAAGTAGCATCCAAGGATAGCCTAGATATTTTCCCAGCAGCTATCATAGTTAATGTCTTTAAAATGTTCTCCACAGCCTGAAGAGGTCTGTGATATTTCAGAGGGAGTGAATGTTCTCCGTATCCCAGCTTTAGAGAGATGTGACAGCTAAGGGTCTGTGAATATCTTCTTGACTCCTCATTCATTAAAATGACTAGAAGATCTGGATTTTTCCACAATTCTAAATGTCTTCTATTGAGTGTTCTTACAGTATAATGGGAACTTAGCCACACCAATCAGACAGACTTATGCTCTTACAGTGTAGGTGGACATTAGCCACAGCAGCCCAACAGTCCTTACAGTAAAGGTGAAGCTCAGTTGTGCCAACCAGGTAGACTAAGGTTCTAATCTTTGCTCTATCACTAATTTTGTGAACTTAGGCAACTTATCGTTATGTTTATCATTAATCTGCTAATTCCCTAATTGCCTTTGTTCAGATTTGTTTCAAAGGTATTTGGAAAGGGACTGTGGAGATGGTTTGGTTGGTTAAATTCTTGCCACGAAAGCATAAGGACCTACATTTGAATCTCCAGAATCCATGTTGAACTAGGGGCATTTGTGTCCAGTGCTCACAATATCAGATGGAAGTGAGGAGAGGAGAATCCCTGGAAGTTACTGGAACAGATATTGTGGCATATGCAGCAACAAATGACAGAGGGGGAGACTGTATCTCAAATGAGGTAGAAAGTAAGGACCATACTTGAGGTTATCACCTGACCTCTATCTCCATGTGTGTGCTATGGCATAGATATGTCTGGATTCATGCACATACATGCATGCATATACACCACACACATGCACATATGTTCATGAGCTGATAAAATGGATCAGTGTGTAAACCTGGATATCTGAGTTCTGTTTCCAGAACCCACATAAATGTATATGGGGAAGAGTAATGCTGCAAAGTTGTTTTCTGGCAATGTGTGCTTCAAGGTATGCATCCCCCAAATACATTATAGTTATACACAAAATAATAATAAATAAAATCAAAAATTCCAAACTCAAACAAAAGAATGCATTTGCATTAAACTAATCTCTTTGAAGATATAGTGTCCTGTTTCATAGCAAGAGGCAGGCATGATTCTTATCCATAAAATTGCTGTAACCTCAACTATGAAGATGATTGTAACATATACAGCTCCTGCTGTATAACTGCCCTGTTACCTGAGATGGTTCTCTTTGTATTACTCTGTCCTATTGGAACTGGGTTATGCAAGATGGAGAAAGAAAATGCTGATATCCTGAAGCTGTTGTTTTTGAGAATAAGAAAGAGCTTTATTTCTGGCCTGGGGGTGAAGGTCTTAGTGTCTTTCAATAAATATTGATAAAACTGTCACAAGCTAACATACTTTCTGGTAGAGTAAAATAATAAGATTCCTAATCCTTCTTGATACTTCTTTGGCAGAATTAGTCCTTAGTTTCTGCATTTTAACTTAGAAGAGTATTGGTGCGCTTCTCTTGCACTAGAACATCATCAAGGACTTGAGACATCTTATAGGTTACTTTCAAAATTCAAGGTCTTTAAATATGCAGTTCTTAACACGCAGCAGTAACTGGGAAAGAAAATGGTCCAGAAAAGATTATGCTAAGAAGTGTACAATTTTGAGCTAGCACTCTCTTAACATAATTTCCAGAGTCATTTTCTTTTATCTATGAAGTTGATGCTCTCCCTTTTAAGTTTTTTTTTCCCCCAAGCACAATTTTATATGAAATCATGTGTGGATCTAATATAAAGTGCTGCATTCAAAAATAAAGTGTTTCTTTTGATGGAAAGAAATTGGGAAGGGAGACTTCCACTACAAATTTCATGGCTTATTTTAGCTTGTTATTAAGGATTTCATTTCTAAGCCAGCTTCCCTTTTTCCGTAGAAGTGGATCAGGTTCTGCAGAGGATCTGAACTTACCCATTAGCATACTTTTGTGAGAGCCTGGGTCTCTGCTGGTGCTATTTTCCTGTCTGTGAGAGCAGAATGAATACAAGTTGCAGATATAATGTTACTCTGTCCTAAAATGTATCATTTTATCTTCAGGAAGTATCCGGATTTCCTGGCTTGGTTTTTAAGGGTCCTTCTGACCAGTTGGGTTCTAGCTTCCGACTGTCTAAACTCTGGATTCTCTGTAGTCTGCAAATGCTTTACACTCTCTTTCTTGCTCATTATTTTTTTTAAAAAATGGATCTGTCTGTCCACTACCACTTTCCCCTCTTTTCTCCTGAAACAATCTCATTCATCCTAGCAAATCTGGTCCACTTCCTCCAACTTTGGGGCCCTTCCTAGCTGCATCTAAGTAGAAATACCATTAGAATCACTTCATCTGTTTAATATAACTGATTGATGGTTCCTGAGGTGTTAAAATTGTCTTTCTCTTCTTTTTCTCTTTGTCATGCCTGGTACCTGACAACTGAGGATAGATTTAGATTAGTTGGCTTTCTAGAGACTTATGTCATAAAATTTGTTTCATTGGCACTTGGTTCCATCTCATAATTTCTTAGCACTGGTTGCCCCTTGGAATCACAGGGAGCTTTGACAATTGGCTGATGCTAATGCCAGGGACTGTGAAGTCATACCTGATTTGCATCTTTACACGTAATGTCAGCTGGAGCCCAAGTCATCACAATAGGTGTTTACTTAAACTTTTACTATGGGAGCTATTGTATGCATACCTAAGCTTAGCTATTTTTCTCCCCATTAATTCATAACCAGCTTTTGGGAAATCAAGGTAGGATGCCATTTTAGGCATTTTTCATGCACCGTTTTAAGTTATCAGTTTCACTAATTTATGTAATGTTTTAAACGCTGAGGTTTTTGCTTGTTAGATTAGCTAACTGACAAGAAAGCATACTCACTGGCTTGAAGCAAAATCCTGATACATAATGACAGAACTACACCAGTTTCTTTCACAAAATTCCCTATTTGTTTATTTGTTGTTGTTGCTTTAAATTAAATAGGGGATGAATTTGCTCAGTATAATGATTGTGGTTAATCTAGAAATACTTCTCAGCAACTGAAGGAAAAATTCAGGTTGCCAAAGGCAATGGCAGACACTGAGAGTCACTGTTCCCCCGAGACATCTCTGTATTAACCAATTTGTCATGAACATTTGTCTTTCCTCACTGAGGCTCCCCACTCTCTAGAGGGAAGGGCTAATTTGATCTGGCATCTCTGCAATTATTTAAAGGAAACAAAACATCTGGAACCGAAAGAGACTAATGATTTAAGTAGAGCAGTCTTATAAGAGATTTGCTAAAAATGGCCCTAGGTTAAAATGGTAAGTTTAGAAAATTTGAACGAGGATTTTATGTATTATATTTAATTGTCAAACGAGTATTTTTGTATGAGGCACACTATAAAAGTCATCTGTTTCTGCATTAAAACATATTTTTCTAGGTTTCCTAAGGAAGATGATGCCTGTGGTCCAGGCATGACTGGGTACTGTTTACAGCCTGCTCTGACACTACTTGTTGCTTGTCCCAGATGTCCTTCCCACATGTCACATTCCTGCCATTGTGTCCCCCAGCTGTGTATGGAGGGTTAACTTTAGAGAAATAGGATATGCTAGGCAATGGGCCTAGAATAAGTCTATCTAGCTAGGTGACACAGGGAGAAGAGATTCAAAAACACTGTTACAGAAGTGGGTAATAGGTAGCCAATTGGTGCTCAACAAACTCATTATGGTCAGGGAGCTGGAAGCACATAGCTACATAGAAGGCAGAGAAAGGACCATGGGGAGATAAGCCTGGATCGTAAGAGAAACACCATCTACCTATAAAATGTAAGAAAAGAAAGTTGGCTTGTCTTAACTAAGTTCAAAGTCCAATAGCAAAACCGAAGTCGGAAACGTGTACATTAGCATCCATTGACTCCAGATCCTCCATGCCCAGCACTCTTGGACTAGGGATGGAGACATGTGATCTTCAGTAGTCTCATCTCCATGGTATCAGTGATATTAGTCCATGTAGTAACTCTGGTGACTTAGAATCTCATGATGCAACTTTTTCAGGCTGGCAGGCTGTCATTGTCAGTTGGTGGTCTGAAACTCAGAGACTTTGGAGAGGATGCCTTGCCTTCATGATTCTACTAGGCATTGCTATGATGGGAACTCCACAAGTGATTTCACTCTTGCATTTTATTGAGCTCTACTGAGCATTGCCTTAGTGAGGACTCTCCCTGGTCCTCTTGCCAAAGACTCTTGTAGGGCCTCTAGGTCTTTGGTAACATCCTTTGACCCCATAGCAATTATACTCTGTATTCTGATGGAATTGATACCCTGACTCCTTTGCCCAAGAACACTATAAAGACTTACTGCTTTTACTGATTTTTATCTTTAATTAATTTCTTAGCTTATTTCCCTATTTTGCGATAAAGGAGGTAGACATAACCTTCAGTACTTTGTACATGTTTGGTCATTAGATAATCTCTGTTCATCTTTTGAGGTATGCTTTCCTGGAAATCCAGGACCACAAACACAACTCTGCAAGTTTGTTTTTGCAACTATGTATATAGGAGGACCTTCATTTTACTTCTCAATAACTTCCCTCATTTCTGACTAAGATTCCAATTAGAGGGACCTGTACTATCTGTTTCTACCAGCAGGTGTGTGTGTGTGTGTGTGTGTGTGTGTGTGTGTGTGTGTGCGGGCGCGCACGTGCGTGCCATGCGTGTGCATGTGGGTGTGTGCATGTTTGCATGCAAGTAAGTTCATATATGTACAAGTCTGTATGTTCATATATGTACCATCAAGTTCATATATGCAAGCCAGTTAAAATATGCACAATCTCAGGTATGGGTGTATATGGAGAGATCAGAAGTCGATGCCACATGTCTACCTCAATCATTTTCTTCCTTACTTTTTGAGTCAGTGTCTCACTGAACCTGGAGTTCACTGATTCATCCAGTCTGGCCAACAAATTTCAGGGATCCCCCTGTTTCCACCTCCCCCACTTTGTGACTAAAGGTGAGTACCACTGTGTCCACCTTTATAAGGGTTCTGGGGACCAAAATGTACAGCAAGCAAGCACATTACTAACTGAGCCCTGTCTCCAGTGCTATACCAGCATTTCTATTATGATCACATAAAAAGTCTTTGAGTCCCATCAGACCTTGTGTGGTGGCTTGAATGAGAAATGTCCATCCCCATAGGCTCACACACTTGAATGTCTGGTCCCCAACTAGAGGCATGGTTTGGGGATATGGTGAGGCCTTAATGGAGAAATTATATCACTGGATGCAGGCTTTGAGAGTTCATGGCCTCACCCTACTTCCAATTTGTTCTTTCTACTTCCTACTTGGAATTGAAGAGGTGATCTCTGAACTTCCTGCTGCCATACCTGTGACTTGCTGTCATGCCTCCCTGTCATGGTGGACTCTACCTCTCCGCAACTGTATGGCCAAATAAACCCTTCTGTAACCTAACTTGTTCATATGTTTTATCACAGCAGCACAAACGTAACAAATGTAATTTGCTCCCAGAAAAACCTTCTGAAGACTGCATTTATTGTACCCTAGGCTTTTTAAGCATTTTCTTCCAAACTCTTCTCTGTGTTCATCAACTACTAACAGAACAACTTTCCCATTTCAGATACTTGTTGTATATGAACTGTTATATCCAGTACAGAGTTTCTGTTTAATCTACTGTGTGAATTACTTCAGAAAGCTGTAAAAACAATATATGATTTATAAAGAACTAGGCATTTATTACAATTATTAAGGTTGACATGTGTAGGGTGGAGCTCGGTATGTGTTATGGTCTTTTTTGGGGGGGAGGGGAATATCATCACAAGACAGATGGTGAAAAGACAAGACAGTGATGGAGTTCTAAACCTTCTTTCATCAAGAAGGAGAATTTCCTCTCAAGAAAACAGAATTCATCCATTCGTAAGCACAGAACCCTGTTACTGGATTTTCTTTCCTGCCAGCTTGGTTCCACAGCCACCTCAAACCCAAATAAACACACAGACACTATATTAGTTATAAAACTGTTGGCTGTTGGCTGGGGCTTCTTATTGGCTAGCTCTATGAACCTATGTATTTTCATGTGGTCTTAGCTTACTTGAGAATGCCTGGTGCATCCTTTCTTCCCAGTCCTTACATGGAGACTGTGTTTGGTAGGTTATCTGCCTACCTTTCCCAGAATTCTCCTTGTCCTAGTCCCACCTATCTTCCTGCCTCATTGGCCAAACAGTGTTTTATTCATCAACCAATAAGAGAAACATATATATGGAAGGACAACCCCCATCAGAGCCCTGCTTGCCTAACCATTCCTTAAAGGCTGTATTCAAGGTTAAGGTTTAAATGCATAAACCTTGAGGTTAGGTGTATGTTCAAACCTCAAAATAGTCTGCATGCTACTGGCTTGATGCCTTTCTCAAACCTTTTTCCATACAGAGACTGTAAGTAATGTAGCTTTTTCTCCCATTTTCTTCTCTGCTGCCAATGTTCCTTTTCAAGCAAAGGCTTGATTTACTTCGACATCTCTCATCCAGTCCAACAAAATGGGAGGTAAACGCAGTCTTTTATGGATTATTCTTTGTTCTACCTTGTTTTTGTTACATATATTTAAAAATAACACTTCCTGTTCTATACGATGAGCTTTGTTTACTTGATTAAAATGAAAAGATCTCTCTCTTAGTTGGATGGATTATCCAGTTTAACCAGTGGGTTTAGGATCAATATGAGAAATCTGTATTTTAAAGATTCAATATTTAGTTGCATAGTATATGTGTGCCGCCCTACTTTGCTTTTTCTTGCTGTAATAAACACTATGATAATAATAGGAAAAGGTTTATTTCATCTTACATTTCCTGATAACAGTTCATCACTAAGAGAAGTGAGAGGGCAGAAACTCAAGGCAGAAGCCTGGAGGTAGGAGCTGAAGCACAGACCAGAAAAGGGTACTGCTTACTGGCTTGCTTTCCAGGCTTGCTCAACTATTGTTCTTATCTGTCCTGCCCAGGGATGGCACAGTGGGTTGGGCTCTTCAGTTCCAATTATCAATCACGAAAATGCTTTGCAGGTGTGCCCACAGGACAATCTGATGGAGGCAATTTCTCAATTGAGATTCCGCTTTCTGTTATGTCTACGTTTGTATGACAGATGCCTGCCATGTACTCACTACATTATGACAGAAAGAATTTTGTGTGTGATAAACTTTTGTGATGTTCAGAAAAACAAAAGCATTATCACTTTATTTGTATAATCTCAAATGAATTGAAAAAACTAAAAACAGAACTAGCCACTGCCTTGCCTTATCAATATTGAGCAGTAGCTCTTCCTGAATGATTACATACAAATGAAAATGTTTTGGTCAGTATTCAAAACTTAGTAAATATACATATATATATATATGTACATATATATGTATATTTGCACTGTATGTAATATAGGTATATATGTACTATATATTTGCTACATAACACACATATATATTTATTGAGTTATGATCAATAACAGGGTATATGAAATTTTCAAAGAATAAAAATCAAGTCACAAAAAGTCAATGCATGTATTAGTCAGAGAATGTGTTAGTTTGAACAAATGATCTAAATATGAAGTGTTACATAAAACACAGTTAAGATGTAGAGAGTGAATTTTCAGACATTATGCAACTTCTCATGATACCAAAATTGACTATTGTGAATTTTGCTTAAATAAATGACCCCAAACTTCATTTTAAGAAACAGTTTAAAAAGTAGAGACTTTATGTGGTGGCCATAGAAACTGAGTGTTTTGGGTTTAGAGTCACGTGTGGCCAAGCAACTTGCTTCCATGATTTCACCCAGTCCCAGGTTTTGCTTGCAGAGTCAGTCACACTGCTAAACTGAAGGATAAGAGGTGACTAGTCTATTAATCAGATGTAAGGTTGGAACATTTTTCTCTTGTAAGTTTTAAAACTTGTACAAATTGGGCATTGCACCTTCTAGAGAATACTTGTAATGGCAGGCAGTTTGCAGAAAATCTCTGAAAGGTGAAGTCAGAGTCTGTTTCAAGGCAGGGACAACGGCTCCTTGCCACCATTTGTTTGCACTGTTTTTCTTGGCCTCGTCCAGTGAGCCAGATGGTTAATCAGGGGCACATATGGTGTCTGAACTGGCTGAGACTCCCAGCAGGCCTGTGCTATGGACTTCTTGGCTTGCTGTTGTGCTTTTGTGTTTGAGTTCAAAATTCTCCTCCCGGTTTGTCTGGGGCAGTGGCTGGACTCCCAGAAGCACAGTGGGAATCAGCCACTCTGAAATTTAGATGGCTCATCCACAGGGAAGAGACCCCAGCAACAAAGCCCTTCTCATCTGTAAGTCACAGCTCTCCTCTGTGCCAGAGAGTTAGCTCCCTTTCTCAGGATCAAAGTACTCTGTGGGGACAAAATTCCTAAATCTGGCTTGTGGATAGGTCCTGTTTTGAATACAGCCTTGGGTTCCTGGGTTGAATTTGTGGCCATTCTCAGAGACAGAAGCGCTGCCATGAGGGTTGGTAAAGCTCAGTGAAATAAAGGCTATCTTTGGTGTTGGCAGAAGGGCTCTGGGCCAGAGGACAGGTAGGGCTAGGGACGGTTGTCCTGTGGTTTGTGTCATGGAAATACTGGGTTTATAGTAAGTTTAGCCACCTTAATAGACTAGAATGGATAAGCCAGTGCTACAGCCTGTTCCCTTCTGCTTCACCTGTGTTAGATGGCCATGGCATGCCATTTGTTTCCCAGAGGTCCCATATTTAGAAGCCTCTGTGGTTTTAGAAACTCGGAAGCACTGATGAGGATGGACTTTGGAACTAGAAAATTTATACTTAACTTGTGTGTCTGTCACAGACACACAAGTTAGCAGAGCGCTAAGGGGAGGTTAGAAGTAATTTAACCTTACCAAGACCCAGTTTCCTCGTCTGAAAACTGATACAACAGCAGCTGTAGATTAAGTGATATGATATATTGTGTTGTGGTAGTAGGCGAAAGTACTCCATGGCTAGAATGCTTGGGGGCAAAGGCTGGGTGTACTACCCCACTATCTAGGCTGTGGGCGATAACAATACACTCAGTTTGAAGAACTGTTGTTGGGATAAAGAAGAAAATATAGACAGAATACTTACAAAGACATCAGATGTCTTACAGTGCACATTGCACCTTATATTATTATGTCAAAATACTGTGAGAGTGAAGATACTTTTCTTAATAGCAAAAAACCTTTTGTGAGTATCTCTTCATGACACTGCAAAGCCTTTATAAATGAATTGCATAAAAGGTGGCATTGTTTATTGTGTGAATAATTTCAAGTCTTCCCACTATATTGAGAAGTAATTTCAGATAATAAATAACTATTTAAAAAAAAAAAGATCAGACCACAGTGTTTGGCTTTGTTCTTCAAAATAGATAAAGTTTGGAGGCTGAGGAGATGGGCTGTAGGTAAAGTGTTTGTTGCACAAACATGAGGGCCAGAGATCAGTTTCCCAAATCTATGTAAGAGCTGGTTACAGAAGCATGTATCTGCCATCCCAGTGCTGGCACTGGGCAGAGAAAATAGGCATGGCCCTGGAGCTCACTGGCCAGTTAACCTAAGCAAATTAGCAAGCTCCAGGTTTGGTGAGAGACTCTGTCTCAAAAAGGAAGGTAAAGAGTGAAACAGGAAGACAGACACCCAGTGGCTACCTCTGGCCTCCACAGGCACAAAGAAACACACACCTACAAATGGACATATATGTGTAAAGGCATGGATATATGGAGACACACACACACACACACACACACACACACACACACGTGTATATAATAGATTATAAGCATAAAAAGATAAAGGGTAAGAGAAGTACAAATACATGTACACGATACCTTACGATGAGAGATGGTCATTACTATAATAGCCATATAATACTATAATTATTATGACATACTAAAATAGAAATTATATATACATAAAGCAGTCTGTTGAAGAGCCTCCCCTCAGGAGTATTAGACACCCTTAGCTTCCATTCTCTTGTTTATAGCAGTGACTTAAATTGCTTGCTGGGCAGTCAGAAAGTCATGGTTAGTCGTTTTCCCTTTGCTGTGGATGTGTTTGGAGCTTGTCTAACCCAGGAGCTTTCTTCCTTCCTCCTTCTTTTCAAGCCTCTGTCTCCTCTGATCCAGTCCTTTCTAGTTCTCTCCTAGAAAAATGTGGCTGGGAGAGCAATCAAACACCAGCTTGGGTATTTTTAAAAAAAACATTAAGAGAATGTTTTACTTATTCATATTAGAGCCTATGTGCAATTGGAATTTCTGACCCACAGTATGGGTATTCAGAGGTTAATCCTGTGATAAGCTATGCAAAAGGAACCAGACATCCTTTACAGGCATTTTATGGAATTTGTTTGAAAATAGGGATAAAAGAAATTTCCAAGGGATTATAAAGATGATGTATTTCTTGTATTTGTTGTATTAGCTGGGCTTCATTTACAGATCAAAAGACCACCACCTATTATAGGATTGATAGAAACTGAGAAGGTGTGTTGAATGGATTAATAATCTTCCCCAAGTCTTAGTGGGTTTTAAGTTACAAAAGAAACAAAACAAATAGTAAAAATTCAGAGATTTATTCAATGAAACTCAAAAGGGTTTTATTGGCAGTGTAGCTTACTTTCAGTAAATGTGCTTAAGAGGTGGGTGACTGAGAAATCCATCATCAACACAGATCCTTAAAACATACTCCCTAGTCTTATAAGGAACTGAAGTGCTTCAGTTTTAACCTGGTAGGACGATCTTCTGTTAAGAAGCATATATTAAATTGTTTGCGTTTCCCCTTTGGCCTGGGAAGCATCCTGTGCATCTTGTCATGCCTCCCATGTTAAATTTAGTCATGTTTTCAGAAAATGGAGAAAAATTTTCACCACTGGCAGGTGAAAATAAAAACATTGACTCAGAATTTTCCCAGGACAATTAAACAGCTAATGAAAGAATTGTAGATGCTAAGGCCACCATGGATAGGAAAGTGGGCATGAGTTCCTCATTTCACACTCAGTTGATTCTGAATTGGGATGCCTATAATTTCTGGCTATGTGGTAACATGGCAAACACCTTTTACTGCAGTAAAAGAAAAAATAAAAACATACAGTGCCTCCTAATTTTAGGATCACAGCAGAATCGCCACTGTTATGTTTCCTTTCTTCTGGAAACATCTATGAAGTTTTGGGACTACTCTGCATTAGTTCTCATAGCAGGGCTAAACATGGAACACATACCTATCACCATTACAGTGTTTACCTGGAAGTCTTGGCTATTTTGGGTCTAATCTGACTCCTAACTAGAATAGCTAGATGTAGTGGTAACACCATCAAAGCTTAACCCAGGCTTTTGCTCAGGTTGGGGATGTAATATCCCAATAAATAATTTGGAAGGACTGCTTTCAGGAGAAAAGTGTTCCTTAGATCCAGCTATTAAAGAGACACTGAGTGTAAACTTGATTGTGCTAGAAGGGAGGAAAAATAAGGTTTAGGTTTACATTATCAAAGAAGGTAAAATATGCTGGAAGTTATTGAGAGGTGACAATTTTCAGAAAAATATGAAGGCAATTAGGCAGGTGATCTTGTAAATTGTGACTGACTGCCTATCACTTTTGCCAGAATTGTTTATTGGATGCATCACTTTCAGATACCCTCAGGTAAGTAACTTTTGTGAGAAGCTACATTTGATGAATTACTTGGGAACACTGAGTGGCAGAGGGGAATGTCTGGAGGCAGAGTTTAAGACTTGGAAGTTTCCTTGAGCTAGGAGTCTCAGTAACACAAACCTACCCATTCTCACTGCACTTTCACCCTATGAAGAGATTCTGAGCAATACTGACAGCCTGGATGATGCTCTGTGCCTCTTTCTGGGAGCCTAGGACATTGTAATGATCACCATGCTTGATTACATTGTGTGACCAGAATAGCAGTGAGACCCTAGGATGCTTGGCTTTCAAAAATAGTCTGATTTACTCAGAAGTCACAGTCCTTCAGTTTTCTCAGCTGTGAGGAGGGGTTATAGGATTGAAGGGGCTGTGGTTGAGTGACTATTGAACAATTGCTCCCATTGGACACCTCTGTGGCGCCTGGTGGAGAGATGGATGTCTGAGGCCAACAACCATCTTAATACCAGGCACCTTCACCCACTCCAGAACTACTGCAGGAAGGGAAATACTAATTCTGAGATGACTGAACTTAGAATTTCTGAAGTGACTGAGTGACAGGGGATGGCAAATTTTCTGACAATTATTCTCTATGGCTGAATAGAGATTTATGATATTTCACAACCTGACTTTACGCAGTTAAAAACTGCACTCAGTTAAGCTGGCTCTGACTACAACCAATGTGACTTCCCTCTCTTTGTGGATGGATGAAATAACTTTAGGGTGTCATTTGATATTGGGTTAGCTTCATGAATAGGATTGCAAACTGTTTTATAATATTTTCTTAATAGATTCAATGAAGAATTAATTAGCAAATGTTAACATGCTCATAAATGTTTGTATAATCTGTCAGTTGATTAGAAATATTTAAAATGATGGCTTTCAGGAAGAAATTAACACTAGCCAAATAAATCAGCCACAAACCATTGTTTTTTGTGGACTTTGTCTGCCGTGTGACAATAATTTTCCTGGAGAGACAAAGCAGACACATCTACTCACCTAGCTAGGGAGCACACAACAGACCAAAGTACTGGTAATGACAAAATCCATTCAATGAACCAATGTTTTATTTAGGTTACTTGCAGGAATGTGGGTGAGGTGTTACTCATAGGAGCAGCAGTGACTCAAAGACAGAGGCATCACCAAAGCCCACTGCAGCATGGTGACAGCTCACAAAAGCTAAGGCCCTGGAGTATAGTGCACACAGCCTGTGGAGAGTGTTCTTTCCTGGTGGCACAGTTGTTCTAAACCTCTTCCCTGCAGCTGCTTTCTGCTTCTTCCAGGCAGCTGGGCTGGTTTCAGCATCTTATTTGCAGCTTGACTTCTCTGAGAGCAACTCAGAACAGCTCTACTGCTTTACTCTTAGAGGGAGGGGCCCAGTTTCAGGAACTTCCTGAAACTATGTTGAATTGCTTGCCTTCTCATTTAAGGTGCTTCCCTGCAGGATAGAATGTTTAAATCTCAGAGGAAACTTAACACATCACCTGTCAATTACTAGGACACTTACAGTGGATGCACTTAGTTATTGGAATTGTTGCTATGCTATCCTAAGAAAAATAGCAGATGATTTTCAGATTCATTACTTTTTCATCTTTTATGTATATAAAAAACTTTAAAAGCAGTTATCCTTTATTATTACTACTTTTTTTAAAAAACTATGGTTTATGTAATTTGTGAGGATTTCACCTAAAGATGCATCCCTTGCCTTTTCTCCCACACAGCTGGTAATTAACCATTTTACAAAGGATTTTGGATACATCAGGGTTTGGAGTGTGGCTAAGGCTTTTGTGGTTTTACCCAGCCACATGATTATCTATGTTCATACAAGCCACAGATGGAAGAGGTTCATAGCTAAACAAATTCTATACTCTGAGACCTCAGTGATTTAGAAGGTTTCTCTGAATTAACATAGCCTCCAAGGATTAATGATTATGGCACAGGCTTTGACTCTGAATCTCAGTGGTCATTGTCTTTCCACACTATCTCTTTAGAACAGAGTACGTTTTATGGAACCTTCTTTCTTGATTGGTTTTACATTATGTCCACCCCTGAAATTCCTAAAAATTCCTTTCAATGACCTTAAAATTACTGTTGATAAATTAGCAAATATCAACATAAGAGATCCAGATGGGGTGAGTTGCTAGCAGTTTATACCCTGAGCCTGTAAAATACTAGTTAAGAGAATTTTTGACAAAATCTTCATATATTTTTAAGAACTGTATTGTGTGTGTGTGTTTCTTATTGTCTGTATGTGCATCAGGTATATTCAGGTGCCTGTTGAGGTCAGAAGAAAGCATTTGATGCCCTGAAAGTGGAGTTAGAGGAAGTTGTGGGCTGCCTGATCTGAGTGCTGGGAACCAAACCTGTAATCTTTGTAAGAGAAGCAAGTGTTCTTAATTGCTGATCCATCTCCCCAGCCCCTGCATTTGTTTAAATGGTATAGTCTGATGTGACTTGCAGGGTATACACCATCATGTGTCTTGCAAATGTGTACACATTCATGACATCACTGTGATTTGGTTGTGAACATGCTCATCATGTACAATTGTACATGTGCCTTTTGTAAATACCGTTTCCCTCCCTTCCTCTTTCTTTAATTTTATTTCAGGGCAGCTAGCGATCTATTTTCTAGGACTATGGATTGGTTTGCATTTTCTCAGGTTAAAAAAAGTGAGATGATGCTACATATGTTCATTTTCATCTTACTTCTTTTACTCAGTGTGTCCAATTTGAGACTTACTGATGCTATCTTATATCAATACTTCATTCCTATTTATTGCTTTCTATTATATAACCATACAGAAATTTATTTGACCATTTATTTCTTGATATATACTCAAATGCTTAATCATAAGAATGGGGCAAATGAAATGGTTATTAAATATTTCTGTGAACTTATGGATATATGCTTTGTTTTCTTAATAAAACTTTGAATAGGATGGTCTTGAGCAGTAGTTTTATACTAAACTTTTAAAGAAACTGCCCAATGATTTCTAAAGGGATTGCTGCTTTATACATTGTTACAGGCAATGTGTAGGAGTCAAAATTACACCACATTACAACATTTAATATAGTCATTCTTTTAATTTTTGCAGTATTAATTTGCATTTCTTTGATGATTAATGACTGAATATCTCTCTTTGCTATCTTCCTACATGAAGTATTTGGCCAATTCTTTGGCAAATTTCCAACTTTCTATGCATAAGCTCAGAGGTACTGAGACTGTCTTCACATTTGGTTATATATAAGAGCTCACAGAATTCAGAGACCATATTTAGGTGGATCTTAGTGTGTAGGGTAGGGGGATAGAGGCTTAGGTCATTGATAGAATGCTTTAGACAAATTCTTATTTATTTAAGGTTTATTTTGTTGTTTGTTTGTTTGTTTTTTTGAGACAGGGTTTCTCTGTGTAGCCTTTGTCGTCCTGGATCTTGTCATGTACACCAGGCTGGCCTTGCACTCACAGAGATCCACCTGCCTCTGTCTCTTGAGTGCTGGGATTAAAGCTGTGCACCATAACCACCCATCTCTAGGTGGATATTTTAAAAGTGCAGTCTTTTACCCTGGTTCTCTTTCACTTCTTGAGTGACTTGATGTGAGCATTTTGATCTATCTGCCATGACAGGACCCCAAACAATGGACCAATTTCTGTGAAAGTGTATACCTTTGCTCCTAATAAGATTATTATCCTATGTGTTTTGTTACAGTACTAGGGAACTGAAAAATAGAAAAGGCCACTTAAAAGTGCTCCTTCCTTTAGCAATGCAATAATGAACCACATGTTATTGTTTGGTCTGGAACTCAAAGTTCAGAATTTTCTTTTTGAGACAGAGTTTCTTTGTGTAGCTTTGGAGCCTATCCTGGCTTTCACTCCATAGCCCAGGCTGGCCTCAAACTCACAAAGATCTGCCTGTCTTTGCCTCCTGAGGGCTGGGATTAAAGATGTGCAACACCACCTCCTAGCAAAGTTCAGAATTTTCATTAAATGTAGTAATACTTGCATGCTCTAAGGTTGTGACCAATCACAAGTATCAAAATTCCAGAAGAAAAGCATTAACTTATTATCATTTTTTTGTATAATTGGTCAAAATCCTTATTAATATAGAGAATACTCCAAGAGCCACATATTCAGGTGACAGGTGTTGATTAAGTGCTGCACGCAGACTGTTGTAAAACCAGAAACCTAAAATAACCTTCCTGATCCGTCTTTACTTTCTCTCCCTCCACTCCTCCTTTCCTCACTCTCTCCTTCCCTCATCCTCTTTTCCTCTCTCCCCCAAATTCCTGAGAAAATATATGCTTCCTGTGGAGCTTCTTCTTAGCCAAGCAGTAGTAAGACTACAGTAAATCAGAAAGTCACTGGCTTGGGCTGGGAACTTTAAGCATTATACATAGGGCAGCACAACTTCTGGAAGCTCGTGGTGCTTCCATGGGCCATTGTGAATTAGAAGTGAATAATTATGTGGTAAAAAGCCCAGTGTCACCTAAAGGTAGAAAGCTAGAAACCATGGGGCTTACAAACAATCTGCAGGAAAGCCTTCATATTGGCTTGAGGCCCAGAGTGAACATGAGCTCTGTTAAAGATGCGCATGCATCTAGCAGAGGGAAGGCATCATCATTCCTCATGTACAGGAAGGACTATGATCCCCTATTTCTGGAGGTTATATTCTGGATCAAACAATGTCTCCATTCTAATTCTGGCATTTTGACCCTTTGATTTCAAAGTTTCTGGCTACCCTCCGTGTACCCTCCATGGAAAGAAAATGGCCTCCAAACAGAGTGGCACTATTAGGAGGTGTTGTCTGTTGGGATAGGTGTAGTCTTGTGGGAGGAAGTGTGTCACTATGGAGGCAGACTTTGAGGTCTCATATATGCTCAAGCTATGCCTATTGAGATAGCCTACTTTCTGATGTCTGTGAAAGATGTACAACTCTCAGCTTCCTCTCTAACATTGTGTTTGCCTGCATGCTACTAAGCTTCTCTTCATGATGATAATAGACTAAATCTCTGAACTGTAAGACAGCCCCAATTATGTTCCCCTTTATAAGAGTTGCCATGGTCTTTGTGTCTCTTCACAGTAATTGAAACCCTAACTAAGACACCCTCTTCTTCCATGAGCACTTCCTATCATAGACTAAATGACGGGTCCTCTAGCATCCTAGTAGTAAAAATCAAAAGCTCAGGACCACCTGCATTGGGATGGTGCCTCTTAGAGTGGGCTAGACACTCCTGTATCAATGAACAGCCAAGACAATCACTCATAGACATATCCACAGACTAATCTGATCTAGGCAGTTAGTTCTTCAATTTGAGGCTTTCCTCTCAGATGTCTATAGGCTGTATCTAGCTGACAATTATAGCTATGTAGGACATAAATTGTTTTATCTTAGTCTAAGGACAGTTTTTAGAGTGTTTTGTGGAACTGTTCGTTTAATTTATTTTTATTTTATACTTTTTTTGAGACAGGGTTTCTCTGAGTAGATCTGGCTGCCCTGGAACTCACTCTGCAGATCAGGTTAGCCTTTAACTCAGAGATATTCCTGCCTCATCCTCCTGAGTGCTGGGATTAAAGGCCTGCACCACAGCCACTCAGTTGTGCCTGATTCTTAGCATCATTCAGGCATCATCGTATACATGTTGATTTCTTTAGCTTGGCTATGAGAGGGATTGAAAATTGTTAAGTTCAAGGTCATGCTTTCTGAAAAGTGCTTGGAGAGTAGGTGTAAATATTCATGTCAACAGATATAGACATTGGTTTTGGATTTACATTATCAAGGTAAAATGAAGGTAGTCAAGAGAGATAAATGTGCAGAGAGGGTCGTTCTTTAACCTGTGTTATGACTTTGCTAACCTTTAGTGGGGAGGACATTTAAGGTAATATCATTAGGCAACATGTGTTAGTCTTGTCATTATAACTTTTTAAAATATAAAGGTTGTTAGTAGTAAGAAAGAAAGAAATATCCAAAATTTGTCCTTGATGATAATAGTAGATATTTATATCAGGGGCTGTTGACACAACTGACATTGGTAAATATTTTTCCAGAACGAATTACCAGTTATCAGTTTTATTCCTAAAAGAAATGTGCATTTCCTTACCTATATCTTTTTAGAATTATGTTAAATATCAGCCAACTAACAAAATTATTATTTTCAATCATAGGTTGATATCACATTATTTTTGAAAACCTAAAGTTATGAAATGAAGTCAGTATTAGTCAGTGATATTACCACTATGTACCAGCCCTGAGCTATCTACACTAGCCTAGTGAGTATAGGTCAAAAACACTGATTTGTTTCCCCATTATTCTGGCTCCACCTGCTTGAAGCCTTGAAACAAATGTTTGTCATTACTGTACCTAAGAGTATAAACATACGTGAAAGATACTGCAGATGAAAGTGGGAGCCAGGGTATAAGAACACATGAGAGCATTTGGGTGACATTAAAACCACAGCCCTGAAATATTTGAATCTTATATTTCAATGGGGAGAAAGATTCTAGCATGCTGTCAGTGTGCTAAAGTGCTTGAGGTCACACATTAACTGTGGCTGAGGAGGGGTTTAACCTCAGGCAACTTAGTGCAGATATCACACTCAAAATTGTTACTTTTGAGAAGCCAAAGTGACAAATCTGTAATTTACTCACATGATAAATCCAGAATATTTTGAAACCTCAACATAGAAAATAATGTAAGTATAAATTCCGGAGCCAAGGGCTTTCATTAAATTAAAGCATATTTTTTAAAAGCAGTGGTAGACTTTCATGGTTTTATAGAAAATATTTTTAATTCCTTTTCTTTTTGGGGGGATTGCCATATTTATTTTTTAATTATATAATCTTTGTTTCTTTTTTATTTAATTTAGAACAATTATATTTTATGTATCAATTCCAATTCCCTCTCGCTCCCATCCTCCCATGTCCCCACCAGCCCCCCGATCCCAACTCCCATATTCTTACGACTGGCATTGAAGTGGGTACTGAAGTGGTGTCTTAATGTTGTCTTGATTTCAAACCACTCCTCCCCACCCCCACCCCCCTGCCCTGGGTGCCTAATGATGGTGAGCAATTCATGCTGCATAGAGGCCATTCGGTTATCTTGTTTGGAAAAAAATGTCTACAGTGTTATGATTTTGTCCTTGAGTTAATAGAGTATTAGCATGTATTTCTTTTTTGTTATTGAGTTTTAAAGTTAGTACACAAAGCAATAGGCTTCATTGCTTCATTTTCATATATGTGTATCTATACTTTGTTCTTATTTGTCTTTTCCACAGCTCCCTCCACTCCTCTTTTTTCTAGCCTTCTTCCTACCCCCAGATAGTCTCTGTGTGGTAGATTGAAAGAAAATGTCCCCCTACAAAGGGAATGGCACTATTGGGAGGTGTGGCTCTTTTGGAGTAGCTGTGTGGTCTTGTTGGAGGAAGTGTGTCACTGTGGAGGTGGGCTTTGAGGGCTTATATATGCTTAAGCCACACCCAGAGATACAGACCACTTCCTGTGCTTACAAGGTGTAGAACTGTCAGCTACTTCTCTAGCACCATGTCTTCCTGTATGCCACCATGTCCCATCATGTTGAAAATGGACTGAATCTCTGGACTTTAAACAAGACACCCCAATTGTCTTCCTAGCAATAGAAACCCTGCTTCTGCTTCTCTGTTACATTCAATTTTATTACCTTCTGTCCCCCCTGCCCGGTTCCCCTTTCTTTATGATTTCTTCCTCTCCTCATGAGGTCCCATTTATCACACACACACACACACACACACACACACACACGTTCTGCAGATGAGAGAAAACACGTGGTGTTTGTCTTTCTGAATCTGGCTTCTTTCACATAACATACTAATTTCCATTTCCATCTATTTTCCTGAAGATGTCATGATTTTATTTTTCTTTATGGCTCAATATTTACACTGTGTGATGAATGTGCAAACATCTCTGTAATATGTTGACTCAGAGCCTGTCTAGCAGATACCCAGGAGTGGTATTGCTGGGTTCTACTTTCAATCTTCTTCAGAAATCTGCATACTCTTTTCCAAGAGGCTGCTGCAGTTCACATTCCTACTACAGTGTATATGTTGTCTCTTTTCCCACAGTCTTACTTGCTCTTCTTGGTATCAGTTTCAATGGCAGGAAATAACTTTGAATGGGTAACTCTTAAAATTATGGAAAATAATAACTCACAGAATTGTAAAATTTCACTGATATAGAATGTAGAGCAGACAGATACAAGGAGACTGAGAGAGGGTTTTGGAGGGCAAGGAGGGAATTGGGTAATTATTGTTGATGAGAGTAGCCCCATTTATAATGATGAAAGTGTTGTAAAATTGAATTTGGGGAATGGTTGCCTAACTCTATAAAGATGCTAAAAACTATTAAAGTGTATAGTTTAAATAAGTCAATTATCTCATGTGCAAGTTTTCTTGCAAGGCAGCTATTGTAAAAAGCAAAAGAAATAAAAATAAGAATAAAAACCACACACAGTTCCCATGGTTTCTTCTTGAACTCATGATCCTATCCCTCTCTTCCTTATTGTCTGCAGTTTTCTGTGTGATGTTTAATTAAGAGCAGGCAGCATATCATCCACATGTGGTATCCACTTGACTCTGAAACCAGGTGCACTTAACTTCCTAAGAGTTCTTATTTTCTTTTCTTTTTTGCATTTTAGATAAGACATTTAGATAATGTTAACATTTCCAAGAAACATTTGATATGTTTTATTCAAGTTTTATTTTAGGGATAGACTTAAAAGATAACAACAGAAATGTCCAATGTGGTAAGTTATTCACTTAGCTTTTTTTTTTTTCAAGTAACATTTATGAGAGCTCGTCATGGTACAAGGATTCTATCAGACTCTTTTATATGCTACATTATTAAAGTGTTATTAATTCTGCTTCAAAGTTGAAAAGCCTAGAGTACCTGGGTTGGATTAATTTACTAACATAATTAGAGTAATAACTGTTGATTGTGCTGTGACTTGGTGGGTAATTTCTAGTTAATATAGTTGTGCCTTGGATTATTCTATGAAAACAATGGTCTCAGGCATGGTTTAAAAGGAGAGGAAATGTGAGGAAAAGCAGTCAATGGTCATGAGCAATTTTGAAATCCATCCAGGCAAACTCAATTTTGCTTCAAGGTATAGTAGTAATCTGTGACTTGAAACTGCTCTTCTGGCTCAAGGCTCTGGGGTTCTGCATTGCCCGAGGAATCATTCTCTTTCATGAAAGGCAGAGTGTGTTAAAGGCTGAAAAGTTTTATTAGTGAAATTTTTTCCCTATACAACTTAAAGAGCCTGACTCCTCTCTTTCATCTTGTTCTTTTTCTCTACTGTTTATTCCAGCTGGCAGAATATCTGTTGTAAAGTCATGTTTGTGGCTTTCCTGCTCATGTTAGGGGAAGCACTGTCACATAGAGCTTTCTCTACAGGTAGTCCTCAAAGAAGCCAATCTTAATTCTGCTTCCCACTTTGATGACAAAGTGGGGGAGGGTCTATGAGCCAGGTACATAATCCTCACAAAGAGACTCTAGAACAACATTTCTCACCCATGGGTCATGTGTGTGTGTGTGTGTGTGTGTGAACACATATTAAATATTCATAACAGCATCAGAATTACAGTTAAGAAGTAACAATGGAATGATTTTATGGTTGGGAGTCACCATGACATGTATTAAAGGGTTTCAGCATTTTGAAGGTTGAGAACCACTGAACCAGATGAATGATGTCTCCAATTTCTTTCTTAGGAACTAGTGGAGCTCTTTAGCCACCTTAGTTAGATTTTGAAGAGTGCACTTTTCTGAGAACAATAAGCCTCTCCTTTCCCTTCTTTTACTCACTTTCCTCTGTTTAAAAATAATTAATTTGTATTTATTTATTTATTCTTGGTTTGTGTATATGGTGTGGGAGCCCATGTGCAGCTGTGCATGTGCTCTCATGCGAAGGAGAGCAAAGGTGTGGAGGTCAGAGGTCAACCTTGATTCCTTACCTCCTATGTTGTTTGAGATCCGACCTTTTTCTTGATTGCCACTGTGTAGGCCATGTTAGCCATCCTGTGATCTTTGGAATTTCCCTTATTTGTGTTTTCTAGGCTACAATAGGAGCTCAGCAGTTACAGATCCATGAGTTCTCCTGGCCTGGGCACCATCCTCATGCTCACAAGGCAAGTACTTTACCCACTGAGCAGTCTTGCTGGACCTCACTATCGATTTCTAGTTGGGGTTTTGTGGCATAGCTTAGGTCCTGAACTTGAGATCCTACTGCCTCAGCTCCCTGAGTACTGCCATATGCCACGACGCTCAGTCTCAACCTCTTAGTTTTTAATGTCGTATGCCATCTGTATGTGCTGCATACAGATCCTTGGCAGTTGTTCCCTCAACTGGAAATAGCTTCTTGGTTAGGGATGGAGGAAGGTGTCCACGTCTCCTGTCAGCTCTCAAACCTCCATCTGGTGCAGACCTGTGCAGGCCCTGTGCCTATTGCCTAAGTCTCTGTGAGTTCATGTGTGCACCAGCCCCACTGTGTCTTGTTCTTACTCTCTTCCCACCCTATCTTTTACAGGATGATTTTTTTCTACTTCCATCCATTTACCTATAAATTTGACGATTTCCTTTTTTTAATGGTTGAGAAATATTCCATTGTGTAAGTGTACCACATTGTTTAAAATCCATTCTCTTGTTGAGAGACATCTAAATTATTTCCAATGTATGGCCATCATGATTAGAGTAGCAATGAATATGTAAGCATGTGTTCATCTTTTAGGTAGGTGCCTAAGAGTGGTATAGCTGAATCTTGAGATAGGTCGATTCCCATACTGCCACACTGATTTCCATAGTGGCTGTACAAGTTTGCATTCATACCAGCAATGGATGAGTGTTTCCTGACTTTACATCCTTAACAGCATATGCTATCATTTGTTTTGATTTTGCAGCCACTCTGACTAGGGTAAGAAAAAAAATCTCAAAGTAGTTTTGATTTGGATTTCCCTGATGACTGAGGCACCTAAATTTTCTTATAACCGGAGTTTTTAAGAAACCAATGAAAGAGAATGAGTTTTTTATATAATCTTTATTCTCTTGACATATGTACTTTGTTCACAAAACCTCCAATTTCCCCATTAAGAGCATTAATTAATTAAAATATTTATTAAAAAACAGATACTCTATATAAGCAATGTATTAACCCATTCTACACATAAGAAAATTAGGGCTTTGTCCAAGGTCACGGCCAAGATTTGAAATCAGGTCTGATTGCTGGCTTTACAGTTTGGATCTTGAATACCACCATCTTTAGGTCCTTGTGTTAAAGCACAGTGCTGTGGGGAGATTATATGACTCTGGCCCCATCCCTGCTCATAAGAAAAGAAGTGTGCTCTATTTGGGGGTCATCTGCTATTGTCCACTGGCTTCCTCATAAATCTGTGATCTATCCTCTGTCTTCTGTCTAGATAACATAGGGTTGGAAATAATCTTAAAAGTCTAATTTTAAGCTTGCGTGTGAATCTAAATCACAGCCATTTGCTGACTGAGCACAGAGGCTGGAAAGGAAGAAGGGAATAATATTTGTTTATTGATCATGATTGCTGGAGAGAACTAATGAACTCCATTGCATCATGGTCAGCAACCTGGATGATGAAGACAAAATCTTGATGATTTCGATAGAAATCCTTTTTGGCTAGAGCCACAAGATCAGCATGGCTTAAAAACCTTCAGAAGCCATGCATTTTTTGTCAATTATTTTCTGTAATTTCCAAAAGCATAGACAACATGTCTACATAAACGGATACTGTTTCTATAGCCAAATGATATTATGGTATTAAACAGTGATTACTTCAGCAATTTGAAAAGCTTGTCAGTTAAAAGAATAGTCCTAGAAAATGCTTGTGTGTGTGTGTGTGTGTGTGTGTGTGTGTGTGTGTGTGTGTGTGTACCTGTGCATGTAACAGTCAGAAGACAATTCTGAGTGTTATTCCTCAGATACCATTCATCTCTTTTTGTAGTGATGATATCTCTCTTTTCAATGTCCTAGAGATCCAGCATCTTCAAATATATGTCCAAGGAACCAAAGTCAGGTTCTCACACATGAAAACAAATTGTTATTGACCAAATCATGTCTCATGCCTGAGAAACAAACTGAATTTAAAAAATTTGATTACAATTGTACAAAAAGAATCATTTTAGGTCTTCAAAGCATCATAACCTATGACAGCTTTCTTCATCTTCAGAACTTGGGCATGTTCATTTCCTGAATGTCACGGGACAGTCAGCAGAATCGATGTGTTGCTAAGGAAACCTCATGAACAAACATAAAAAAGCATAACAGGTTCAAAGGTCTCTGGGGAATTATTATAAAGCCACAAAACCTGCCAAATAATTGGAACAATAAAAGAGGAAAATTAATTTCAAGCAAGACTAAACATTTCAACTGACTGCTGACAGGATTTTTTTTTAAAGAATCTATATGTAGACTAGGGAAAGGAGCTAAGGCCTTTGCACATACACGTGCTTAATTATCAGAGACTGAAGCAAATACAAACATCAGGATGATAGCGGAACATTTCGGTTTCTGGTGTCACAAAGGGGAATTAACCATAATCAAATTTATTGGTCGGAAGGATAGAAACGCAGATAACTGGCTCCTTAAAACAGTTGAGAAAAAAAGAGCAATATTCTAAGCTTCGGGGGTTATGTTTCATGGTCCAACTAAAACATAACTGGAGTGTTAAAGGAAGTACAGAGAGAAACTGGACACCCTTTTTATGAATAGTTTTACAAGTGCACTTAGCTCAGCAGAGACCCCCTAGGATTAGCCAATGTGATGGAATTCTTTTTAAAAGGAATGGGAGTGCTCAGAAGGGCTTTGCATGCCAGTTACATCACTCAGAAGAAAAGTGTTAAAAGGTGCTTTAAGGGTCAAATGAAGAAACACTTGAAATCTTATGTGCTTGATGAAAGAATCCCAACTAATTTTTTTTTCCAGATGAGTAAGAGATGCTTCATTAACTTGTCAAAATGTCAGTGAGCTATTCCTTGTGCGCAAGGGAAAAGGTGTTATAACACATCCTTCCGCATTTCTACAGTGGACAATTTACTGAAATGGTCTACTGGCCAAAGTGTTCTCTTAAAAGTGACATAATAGGGAAATTGGTATATTGAATTGAAACTTGTTATGTTGCAAAAAGCAGCAACTGAATCACCGATCGATCATTCAAGAGAAGCGTGACCTCTGGAGGACTTAATGTGGGCAGTTACATGGATGGCTTACCATTTTAGACATATCTATGTGAAATCTCTCCTTTGGCACTGTGCCTTACAAACTCACATAGATATGATATTTGCTGAACCTATTTGAGTAAAATGTACTTTGGGATAGAATGTCAAAGTTTATACATTAAGACAAAGTTAATCCCATGGGAGTCACTACTGCAATAACACCATGACAGGCTTCATATTCTATTAATGGGTGCCACCTTGAGACAGTCACTGCTGGAATTTCTCTTGGGAATTCTCCCACAAGACCACAGCAGGCTTTACAAATTGTATCCATCAATGAAACATTTCAAACTTGGTGCAAAAATATTTTATTTGGGAAATGTCCAAAGAAACCAATCCTTCCTTGGTAAAGAATTGGAATGATTAAACTGCTATGAATTTAAAAAAAAATGAAGTATTACTATTGTGCAAAGTGATACTCATCTGGGGCTTGTGACCTGGTATCTAAGTCCCAAAGCAGTTTTGGGCATGCTCTGATCGGTGGGCTGTGCATGTAATGGGACAAGGCATTCAAGGTGATGAAAGAGAAAGACAGTTTTAGACTGGGTAGCTGGTGTGCTGGCTACCAACTGCACTGTCCTGTAGGTTTTTTTTTTATAGTTTTGACTTATTAATCAGGAAGACAGAGAGAGAGAGAGAGAGAGAGAGAGAGAGAGAGAGAGAGAGAGAGAGAGAGAGAGAGAGAGAGAAAGAGAGAGAGAGAGAGTTTGGCTAGTGAAAGGCCCTTAGTGAGTTTTAGGAAATGGGAGCACTAATTTATGATTTTTATAGAAAAGAAAATCCTAAAATTTTTGTTGTAGCATGCTGGTTGGGGTAGGGGATAGCTTGGTTCCCTCTAGAAGTCCAGCATTGAAGTCCAATAAACTTGAGTTTTAGTGTAGTCTTGTTTAGTGGTTTAGTTCTATTTAATAGCAGAGAATGTGCTAAATTATTATGTCTCTAGAAAAGCATGTATCTGTGAGAGAATGTAATGTCCAAATAATATACAATACAAAAGTATTCTGAGATGATGAGTGTTTAGCAAGACAATGGATAATTTCAGAGAAAATATTTTTGAGGAAAAATTAGAAACATAATTAATATTAGGCTTGGTTCTGTATCTTGACTTTCTTGCACCTTTAGGCTGTTACTTTATTTTTGCATGAAGTGACCTAAAATTTGGCAGTATTTCCATGTGTAAAAGAAAAAGACCTCCGACAGGACTCTGCACTTGGTATGGGAAAAACTCTTGGGAAGTTTGAAAGAATGAAATTCATCCCTGTTCTTCCTTTTCTGTTGCGGAACCAGCATGACTTGTGGTTCCAGTTGCCCTGGGTGTAGACCCAGAAAAGTGCAGTGAGTTATTTCTATACAGTTAGTGAAACATCATCAATCCATCCTTAGAGACAAGAAGACACTCACCCTTTCTGACTCTCCTGGATTCTCCACCTTCATTCCATGACCAAATGTTTCATTTGCCCCATGACTATTCAGACTGGATGCTGTGTAGAAAAGAGAGAGAGAGGCTGTTTCAACTACATAAGGTTGATGACAGAGAATGTCAGTTACTTACAAATCCATATTTTTGCATTTATATAGGATTTAATTCCCAAAGATTGGATCACTTATTAGTAGCCCATCCTCTATGTAGAGAACATTAGTGGACTAAGGTATAAGGTTATAGCACATCTCACACCCTGTACCTCATTCTTAGTCCACATAGAGATCTTTTGAATTGACATGTGTAAGAGAAACAATTGTCTAGAAATGGAATTTGGTACAAGGGGCTGGGGCAATTCTCAGTGTTTGGGCATTTGTTGGGCAGGTCTGATGACTTAAGTTCAATTCCCAGATTCACAGTGAAGGGAGAGAAATAAATCCTGAAAGTAATCTTTTGACTTCACACCCATGCACACATATATGCACATGCACCACACAGGCACACGTCCAATAACAACAATGATTCACACAATTCAAACAGAAAGAACTTGGGCACAAGAAAGACAACTGCTACATCCCTCCAAATCTTCTCATTTTTGTTAATGTAAAACCAGTTACCGATGTGGAAGAATAATCAGTGAATCTTGAATTTTGGTTAGCTAAGGTTTTATTCCATATATCAAAATAAAAACTGAATCCTTGCTATATTAGTTTTATTACAATTAATTAAAACATACAAATGTATTTTTCTCCTTGGACAAATATTATTACTTCAGACTGGAAATAATGTAGCTGGGACAGGGGGTGGGGATGGGGTGGCGGAAGTGACTGTTGACTCAATTGCAACTTGTGTTGTCTTTGTGTCTAGTCTTTCCCTGGGAGCTCATGAAAGGCTTGTTCTTTTTGGTCCCAGGCTTTTTTTTTTAATTATTATTGTTGTTATTATAGTCTCTATCCACAGAATCACATGAACACTGGCTTTACTCCTGTGTGCTCTACAGAGACCCTGGGTACTTGATGAATCACTTTTGTGTATTTACTTGACCTGCAAGCTCTCTGATCAGGCTCTGATCTATAGATTCGTGGCAGTGATACCTTCTGATTTCTATTCTCTCTGTTTCTCTATGCAAAAGGAGTTTATAATTCATTGTTTTTGGTAGGAAAGTGATTTTTGGCTTGTGATCTCTCTGGCAATGGGCCCAGTCAATCAGAATGACTGTTTTGACCACAGGGCACAGAAGACCAGAGGTGTCTTAAACCATTAAGAGGTTTTATTCGACAAGGAAGAAGCTAAAACGTGCACAGTAGGGGTTTCTTGACTTGGTGGGTGATACCAGCAAAAAGGCGTCCATTTCAGTCTTTAGCCTCAGGAAGTTGGCTATGTTCTTTGGCTCACGTGTCCTCAAAGAGGGCTGCTGGTGGCTGCTTGAGTCAGTCCTAATGTGATCAACCCCCACTCCATTCTATCTGCTTTGCATCTCTGAGGCAAAAATATTTTTCCAGAAGCAATTCAGATTTTTTCTCATGTTTTCCAGAATTATGTTTCATGTTCACTTAAAATTGCAGACAAGGCAGGAAAGAGGCATACTTGTCAGTTTCAGACTTTGTGACCAGCAAGCATAGGTGGTGTCCTGAAGGGTCCACAGGGGATTCATAGCAGTTACCATCACTGTGATTAAGTTTCCCATGTCTTATCCATCCACTAGTCACAATAGAATGGCACTTTTATTGCCTTTTACGATTATAAGCATCACATGCCCCCAAGCCTCTGTTCATTTGCTTCTAAGGTGAGAGGAAAAACAATGTTTCTTAACTGTAGAGCAGTGTGAGCATCATATTTGCTGCACTAAAATGAGAATTTTACTGTCTTATAATATGAAATGCACATGATAAACATGTATTAAGGAAAACTTAAAAACAGAATTAGATCTGACTCCAACATTTCTCTGATTATCGTGGGATGCATTTTTAAATGCAAAAAAAAATCCTTCAGTTGACTAAAATGTTATATTAGAAGAAGCTGGTCTTAAAACTGTTTGTTACCTGGGTGTGTGTGCCTCACAGAAACATACTCAGGACTGGAAAAAAGAGTGGGTATATGAATATCAAGAAGGCTGAACCCATTTGCAAATTCAGTTGTTTCTCTCTCTGCCATATAATTTGGATTTTTAAAATTAGCAAAGTACTTACATTGCAGAAAATTAAAATACAATATGCCTTATATGGCAACATGAATACAGATAAATGAACAGAGGGATGGAAGCTGCCACCATATTTCTGAGATACCATCAAGTACAACTCATTTACAAGTTTACAATGGCTTCAAGGGGTGAGAGGAAACTTTGGTGCAGAATTTGATGAAGTCCAAGAACATTACTGATAGAGTGTGCTTGATTCTTGGGGAGACGATGAGCAGATAGTGCTCTGGGTGGTGAGAAGCTGTTATTTTAAATAAACTGACAATGAAAGACATCAGGATGAGTCACCTCATAGGAAAGCTTCAGCAGTAGGTGAAGGGACTAGCAAGTAGGCTTGGGAAAAGATACCCTTGATGAAGGATGATAATGAAAACTTAAGTCATCAGAAAAAGCCTGTAGAAGAACAAAGAGTTTCATGGCAATGTATGCTGAGTGCCTTGTAAACTGATATGAATTATCACAAAAAAGCAAGCCGTAGACACCGTGCTGGTTACTTTTAGCTGTCAGTTTGAGAAAACGCACAATCACTTCAGAAAGACATCTCAGTAAGGCATTGTCCAGATTAGTTGGCCTGTTGGCCGGCCTCTGAGAGACTATTTTATTAATTGAGTTAACAGGCATGGGAGGACCCACTTTGAGGGTAGGCATACCATCTCATGAGGTGAGCTATGGGCTGATGAAATGGAACACCAGCGTGGATTCATTTGCCACTTTCTGCTCCTGGTTACACTTGGGATGTGAACAGATCCCTTGAATTTAGGCCCTGTAACTTTTCCATTGTGATGGACTGTAATGTGGAGCTCATGCAGAATTGCTTTCTTCTCTGCATTGCTTTTTTTGGGATGTTTTATCACAGCAACAGGAAATAAAAATAAGACAGAAATATGCATCTATTGGTTGGTTGTTAAACCCTAACAAGTAGAGTTTCTTAAAGGAAATCTGGCTTGTACTAGCTTCTTTTTCAATATTTGTAAATACATTTATTTGTTTTCCATGTGTTTTCCTACTTAAGAGCTATGATTTAGTTCTTACTATGTACTGTTTACAGTATTAACTCACTAACACACGTATCTTTTCATTGTATGTATGTACATACACATGGAGGCCAGGGGACAACTATGGATATTCCTCAGGAGCCACCTGCCCTTCTGTGTGACAACAGGTCTCTCATTGGACTGAGCCTTATAGATTTGTCAAGGAATCTCAGAGATCCACCAGTCTCTAACTCCTTAGGAGTTGGGTTACATGTGTATGTCACTGGGATGGCTTTTTACATGGGTTCTGGGAGTTGAACTCAGGTCTTCATAGCCGCACAGCAAACACTGGTGATGGTGTTATTTACCCAGCTCCTCTAGCATCTCTTTATCTTAAAGACCAGGATTTATTAAGATTAGTTTATACGATTGCAAACCCAATGTGGATTATTCCTTCGAAGAGTCAAAAACATAATGATGCCAAGAGTGCTGGTGCACTTGGGAGTTGGGAGCTGGAGGCTAGTCTATGTTGCACATTGATGGGAAGCCTGGAGTAGACTTATGTGTTGTGCAGTACCTACCACTTTCTCTCAGTTATCGGCTTCTTTCTTTGTATAGAATAGGTAGAATAGCAGATGAAGGGATGACTGCAAGCAATCTCACATTAAGAGTGATACTGACCTTTACAGTTACAGCAGACACAGGCATTACCCAAAGGTTGGGAAGCCTAGCTCCACACCCTACAACCCCATTGACTAGGGGATGATGTACACAGCTGTGCTCCAGCAACTGGATCCTCTTGTCTTGTTTCTTGGCCTGATGTTGAAGAAACTGGAAAAATGCTATGGGCATGCAAATAAAATTCCAACACTCGATTAATTTGAGAAATGAAAAGTTGCTAATCTGGTTTTCCAAGGCACACACAAGGGAGTATTGGGAATTCCTTAATGGATTGTTAAATGATTACAACTACCTTTTGCTTAAAATTAGATTGTTAGCAGAGAATTGTATCTATATATATATATATGTTAAGTCAATGTCTTTTTCCATTTTAAAAAAAGTTAGAAAGATCAAGAGCATATAAGGTCATCCTAGAGCCTCCATCTAGTAGCTGTTTGAAGACAAAGCAGACACCCACAGCTAAACACTGAGCCAAACTCCTGGAATCCAGTTGCACACAGGGAGGAGTGATGAGCAAAGGGGTCCAGACCAGGCTGGAGAAACCCAGAGAAACTGCTGAGCTGAACAAGGGGGAGCTCATGGACTCCAGTCTGATAGCTGAAAAAACAACATAGGACTGACCCAGATTCCCTGAATGGTGTTAGTTGGGAGTACTGGGCAGTCTCTGGGGCCTCTGGTAGTGGGTCAGTATTTATCCCTAGTATACAAATGGACTTTGGGATCCCATTCCATATAGAGGGATACTCCCTCAGCCTAGGCACATGGGGGAGGCCCTAGGTCCTGCTCCAAATAATATGACAGATTTTGAAGATTCCCTATGGAAAGTCTCACCTTCCCTGGGGGAGCAGATAGGGGATGGGGGTTGGTGGAGGGAACAGGGACTATGGGAGGATGTGGAAAATTTTGTGCCTAATCTGGACATTTCATTTAAGTGAAATGCATTAATTTAGGGCCTATGCTTCTGGTTTTTTTTTTTCACTTAGCAAACTATTTCCAGGGTTTGTTAATATTGTAGCATGCATTATTAGTCATTATTCTTATATCAAATAATATTCCATATCATACTTTATTAATTTGTCAGTTGATGGATACTTTTTGGATTCTTCTCGTCTTTTACTACTATGACTAATGTTGCTGTGAATATTTGTGTGTAATTTTCAGAATAAAATACTTTTTCAGTTCTCTTAGGACTATTCCTTGAAGTGTTATTGCTGTGTTATATGATAACTCTAGTTTTAACTTAGAAGTTTTTACTTAATTATTATTATTATTGTATATGTTTGTTAAGTGACAACTTTTTTGTTTGTTTATTTTTGAGAGTAAATATAATTGTAGCATTTTTACTCCCTTATTCCTTTCAAACCCTCCCCACATTCTCCTCCCTGCTTTACTTTAAATTATGCATCTTTTTATATTCATTTTTGCATGTATGTATGTATGTATACACATATATATTACTAAATCTAATTTTCTCAGTCCTTATAATGTTACTAGTGTGCATGTTTTCAGGGCTAATACTTTGGCACTGGACTATTAATTGGTGTCCTCTCCATTGGGGAGGAACATTTCTGCCTACAGTTTTTGTGTAAGGTTGAGGCCCCATGGGCTTTTCCATCAAGTTTGGCTTGTTTGTTGGCATTATCTTTGTCCAACTCCTATTTGGGTGGTCATGTTGGTTAGACTATGGATATAGATTCTGACGTTACTAGGAGATACAATCTTACAGCAAACTCCCTGATTCTCTGACTCTAAGAATCTTTCCACTACTTCTTTCACAATGTTCCTGGAGTCTTAGGTTCAGGGATGTTTTGTAGATTCATCCTTTGGCCCTGGGCTCTACTACTTTTTACTTTGATTGCTTATAGTTTTCTGTAATAGTCTCTGTCTGTTGCAAAATGAAGTTTCCTTGGTTATGGGTGAAGACTGGGCATAAGGACATATGTTTATGGATTGTTATTAGGCATTATGCTGGCTTAGTACATTAGGTATGTAGCTCCTTCTCCAATAACTATGATTTTACTAATGCTGAGTAGTTAGTCAGGTTTACAGTACAACACATAGTCTTCTTCTTGTTGATCAGTGGTGTGATATTATTTTATAATATGCTATCTGATCTTGCAGAAGCGTTTATAGGCCCTGCTTTATGCTCTTAAATGGATTGTGCACTTGCTAGATATAATGGAATAGCTGCTCTCACCTTTTAACTACCTGACCCTGAGAGGTGATAAGTGCTACTCTGAGGATTTAGAGTGATGAGTTTTCCCATTTTTGCTTTTACTCATAACTACCATATTAAATGGAGTATAAACATTTTTGATTTTTTTGAAACTATGGTGCATGTGTTGCTCCTCCTGGCTGTCCTGTTCACTGACTTTTGCTGTGGGGAGTGGTGGGGTCAATACAATTAGTTCTGAGAGGAGGCAGCTTATTCTGAAGAAGAAAGAAAATGTTAAAAAGTTGCTTTAACAGTCCAATGACTGGTACTTTGAGGGGTTCCCAGAGATCAGGGAGTCTGTGTGGATCTGGCTTATGTCCTCTGCATATGCTATGGCTGAGTATGCTGGTGTTCTTGGGGGACTCCTAACAGTAGGAATGGGGACTTTCTCTGACTCTTCTGCTTGCTTGTGAAACCCTTTTCTCCTATTGGGTTGCCTCCTCCAGGCTTGATGTGATGGTTTGAGCCTGGTTTTGTTGTAGCATATTATGTCCTGTTTGGTTGATGTCCCTGGAAGGCTTGATCTTCTGAGAGTAGCAGAGGGAGATAGAACTTGGGGAGAGAGGAGGTGGGGCAAGGGAAGGGAGGGAGGGAAAACTGCAGTCAGGATGTAATATATGACAGAAGAATTAAAAAAGTTGATATAATGAAACAATATTTAAGCATTGTTATTGTTAATACAACTATTCAGTTTCATTCTACTGCTGTTCTTGATGTTCTGTTTTTGTTTCCTAGCCTCCCATCTAGAAAATTAACTTTGATAATTAACTTTGATAATGATGAAAATAGATTTTATTATTTGATTTATTAGTATACCTCTTCATCTCTCCCTTCTTTCCTTCTCCTTTTAATAGTATTTTTTTAAATTTAAATTTGAAACAAGCTTGTTTTACATGTCAATCTGAGTTCCCTCTCCCTCTCCTCCTCCCCTCTCTGCCCTCAACCCCCATCCCTTCCCCTTTCTGTTCCTTAGGGAGGGTTAGGCCTTCCATGGGGGAATCTTCAAAGTCTGTCATATTATTTAGAGCAGGGCCTAGGCCTTCTCCAAGTGTCTAAGCTGAGAGAGTATCCCTCTATGTGGAATGGGTTCTCAAAGTCCAGTTGTACACTAAGGATAAACACTGGTCCACTACCAGAGGCCCCATAGACTGCCCAGGGGATCTGGGTTGGTCCTATGCAGGGTTCCCAGCTATCATCAGACTGTGGTCCATGAGCTCCCCCTTGTTCAGGTCAGCTGTTTCAGTGGATTTTTCCAGCCTGGTCTTGACGTTTTTGATCATCACTCCTCCCTGTCTGCAACTGGATTCTAGGAGTTTGGCTCAGTGTTTAGCTGTGGGTGTCTGCTTCTGCTTCCATCAGCTACTGGAGGAAGGATCAAGAATAGAATATAAGATAGTCATCAGTTTCATTAATGGGAAAGAGTATTTAATGTAGCCTCTCCACTATTGTGTAGATTATTAGTTGGGGTTATCCTTGTAAGTCTCTGGACATTTCCCTAGTGCTAGATTTCTCTTAAAACCTATAATGGCTCCCTCTATTATCGTATCTATTTTCTTGCCCTCCTATATTCTTCCCCTGAATCAATCTTCCTGTTCCCTCATGTCCTCCTCTCCACTCCTCTTTTCCCCTTCTCTTTCTCCTAACTCCCACTCCCCTCCCCCATGCTCCAAATTTGCTCAGGAGACCTTGTTGCTTTCCCCTTTTCCATGGGACCATGTATGTCTCTTTTTGGATCCTCCTTGTTTCCTAGCTTTTCAGTCAGTGTGGAGCATAGGCTCATAATCCTTTGTTCTATGTCTAATATCCATAGATGAGTGAGTACATACCATGTTCCTCTTTTTGTGACTGGGTTACCTCACTCAGGATGGTTTCTTCTAGTTCCATCCATTTGCCTGTGAATTTCAAGATTCCATTGTTTTTATTTTTTTTTCTGCTGAGTGGTACTTTATTGTGTAAATGTACCGCATTTTCTTCATCCATTCTTCAGGTGAGGGGCTTTTAGGTTGCTTCCAGGATCTGGCTATTACAAATAATGCAAATAATGCAGATGTTGTATGAATGTACATCTTTTGGGTATATGCCTAAGAGTGGAATTGCTGGATCTTGTGGTAGAGTGATTCCCATTTTCCTAAGGAACTGCCATACTGATTTCCAAAGTGGCTGTATAAATTTACACTTTCACCAGAAGTGGAGGAGACTTGCCTTTTCTCTACATCCTTTACAGCATAAACTGTCTTTGATGATTTTTATTTTAGCCATTCTGACAGGTGTAAGATACTTCAGAGTTGTTTTGATTTGCATTTCCCCGATGGCTAAGGATGTTGAACACTTTCTTAAAGTGTTTTTCAGTCATTTTAGATTCCTATATTGAGAATTCTGTATTTATTTTGGTACCCCACTACTTATTGAATTATTTGGTGTTTTGGTAACTGGCTTCTTAAGTGCTTATATATTTTAGAAGTCAGTCCTCTGTCAGATGTAGGGTTGATGAAGATCTTTTCCCATTATGTAGGTTGCCATTTTGTCTTTTTGACTGTGTCCTTTTCCTTATAGAAGCTTTGCAATTTCAGGAGGTCCCATTCATTAATTGTCAATATCAGTGTCTATGCTAATGTTGTTATGTTCAGGAAACGGTCTCCTGTATCTCCTGTACCAATTTGTTCAAGGGTACCTTCCACTTTCTCTTCTAAGAATTTCAGTATAACTGGATTTATGTTGAGGTCTTTGATCCATTTGGACTTAATTTTTATGCATGGCAATAGATATGGATCTATTTGCAGTATTATACATACCAGAATTCAATTATCAGCACCATTTATTGAAGATACTTTCTTTTTTCCATTGTATACTTTTAGCTGTTTTGTGAAAAATCAGGTGTTCATAGGTTTGTGGATTATTATCAAGGGTTTCAATTTGATTCTATTTGTCTACTTGTCTATTGTTGTGCCAATACCAAGCTGTGTTCAGGATTATAGCTCTATAATAGAGCTTGAAGTAAGGGATGGTGATGTCTCTGGAAGTTCCTTTATTATACAGGGTTGTTTCGGCTATCTTGGGTCTTTTGTTTTCCATATACAGTTGAGTATTGTTCCTTCAAGGTCTGTGAAGAATTGTGCTGGGATTTTGAGAGGGTTGCATTGAATCTGTAGATTGCTTTTGGCAAGATTGCCATTTTTACTGCCTATTGATCCTGCCTATCCAAGATCATGGGAGCTCTTTCCATTTTCTGGTATTTTCTTTAATTTCTTTCAATAAAGACTCAAAGTTCTTTTTATATATGTATTTCACTTGTTTGGTTCACATTACTCCAAGATATTTTATGTTGTTTGTGACTATTGTAAAGGGTGATGGTGTTTCTCTGATTTCTTTCTTGGCCCCCTTTATCGTCCGCATATAGTAGGGCTACTGTTTTTTTTTTTTTTTTTTTTGAGTTAATCTTGTATCCTGCCACTTTGCTAAGGTGTTTGTCAGCTGTAGGAATTCTCTGATAGAGTTTTTTTTTTGAGTCACTTATGTAAACTATCTTATCATCTGCAAATAGTGAAAGTTTGAGTTCTTCCTTTCCAAATTGTAGCCCCTTTATCTTTTTTTTCTTATTTCTCTAGCTAGAACTTCAAGTACAATATTGCAGAGACATGGAGAGAGTGGACAGACTTGTCTTGTTCCTGATTTTAGAGGAAATCACATTGAGTTTCTCTCCATTTAGTTTGATGTTGGCTGTTGGTTTACTGTATATTGCTTTTATTATGTTTAGGTATGTTTCTCTTATCACTGATCTCTCCAATACCTTAATCATAATGGTATGTGGATTTTGTCAAAGGCTTTTTCAGAATCTAGTGAGATGATCATGTGGTTTTTCTTTTTTACTTTGTTTATATGGTGGATTACATTGATAGATTTTCGTATGTTGAATCATCCCTGCATCCCTGTGATGAAGTAAGCCTACTTGGTCATGGTGGATGATTTCTATATTTATTCTTGGATTGGACTTGCCACTACTTTATTGAGTATTTTTGCATCAATGTTCATGAGGGATATTGGTCTGTAGTTTTCTTTGTGTGGCTTGGATACCAAGTAATTGTAGTCTCATAAAAAGAGTTTGGCAATGACCCTTTTACTTCCATCATGTGCAGCACTTTGAAGGGTATGGGTATTAGCTGTTCTCTGCATTGTTGGTAGAATTCTGCACTCAAACTATGTGGCCCTGGGCTATTTTTGGTTGGGAGATTTTGATGACTGGTTGTATTACATTAGGGGTTATAGGTCTATTTAAATTACTTATCTGTTCTTGATTTAATTTTAGTAAGTGATATATATCCAGAAAAAATTTCATTTCCATTAAAATTTTGGATTTTGTGAGTACTGGTTTTCAAAGTATGACCTGTGTCATACTTTCCTCAGTGTCTGTTGTTATGTCCCCTTTTCATTTTTAATTTTGTTAATTTGCATGCCCTTTCTCTACCTTTTGGTTAGTTCGGATAAATGTTTCTATATTGTTGATTTTCTCAAAGAGCCAACTCTTTGTTATATTAATTCTTTGTATTGTTTTCCTACTTTCTACTTTGTTGATTTTAGCCATTAATTTGATGATTTCCTGGCATCTACTCCTCCTGGGTGATTTTGCTTCTTTTTGTTCTAGAGCTTTCAATTGTGCTGTTAATTCTCTAGTGCAACTATTCTCTGGTTTCTTCATGTGATCACTTAGTGCTATGAACTTCCCTCTTAGCACTGTTTTAAAAGATTCACATGGGTATGTTGTATCTTCATTCTCATTGAATTCTAGAAAGTCTTTAATTTCTTTCTTTATTTCTTCCTTGACCCAGGAATGGTGCAATTGCCATTGTTCAATTTCAAAGATTTTGTAGGGTTTTTGTGATTTGTGTTGTTGATGAATTTTAACTTTAAGGTCATGGTGGTTTGATAAGATACAGGGGATTATTCCTTTTTTTTTGTACCTATTGAGGTTTGCTATATGCCCAAGTATGTGGTTGATTTTAGAGAAGGTTCCATGTGGTGGTGCTGAGAAGAAGATACATTCTTTTGTGTTTGGATGGAATGTTCTATAAATGTTTCTTAAACCCAATTGGACATAACTTCTGTTAGTTCTGTTGTCTCTTTGTTAAGTTTCTGTCTGGTGAAACTGTCTAGTGTTGAGAGTGGGGTGTTGAAATCTCCCACTATAAGTGGGTTTTATGTGTGATTTGAGATTTTGTAATGTGTCTTTAAAGAATGTGGGTGCTTGATGGGAGATGTTATTCTGTATATATATTTCTCATACTAATTAATAAAGCCTGTGGCCAATAGAAAACTAGATAGGCGGGGCTAGGAGACTAGGAGAAGGAAAGAGGAAGTGGGAAGGAGGAGTCGAGATGTAGCCCGGGGGAAGAAGCAGGATGCCCTCCGCGGCTCCCCGATAAGACGACCACGTGGAAATACTTAGATAAGTAGAAATGGGTTAATAATTAAGGCAGAGCTAGCCCATAAACAATAATGGTAACTGGCCAACAGGATTGTATCAAATACAGGGTCTCTGAATGTTATTTGGGGCACATGTGGCGGTGGGACCATGGCCGCAGGACCGGGAAGCCTGCGGGAGGAATAACATGCCATAACAGGTGCTTTTTTATTTGGGGCATAGATCTTCAGAATTGAGACTTCATCTTGATGGGTTTGTCTTGTGATCAATAAGAAATGGCCTTCATCTCTTTTGTTTGGTTTTTAGTTTAAAGTCTAATTTCTTACTAGGATTGGTACAACCACTTGTTTCTTGGGCCCATTTGATTGGAAAATCTTTTCCTACCTCTTAGTTCTAAGGTCACTTCCGTCTTTGAAGTTGAGGTGTGTTTCTTGTATGTAGCAGAAGGATGGATTTTCTCTTCATATCCATTCTGTTCACCTGTGTTTTTTATAGGCGAGTTAAGACCATTAATATTGAGGGGTATTAATGACCATTGATTGTTAATTTTTGTTTGTTTTGGATTTGTTGTTGTTGGAGGTATTATGCATGAATATCTCCCCATTTTCTTTTTGGCTGTTGGTAATTGGGTTTATCTATTGCCCATGGTTTTTTGTGAGTGTAGTTGACTTCCTTGGGTTAGAATTTTCCTTCCAGAGCTTTCTGTAGAGCTGGATTAGATGATAAGTAGTGTTTAAATCTGGTTTTGTCATGGAATACCTTGGTTTTTCCTTATATAGTGATTTAAATCTTTGCTGGTTATAGTAGTCTGGGCTAGCATCCATGGTCTCGTAGTGTTGATAGAATATCTACCCAGAACCTTGGTCTTCAGAGTTTCAGGAGAAGTCAGGTGTAATTCTGATAGGTTTGCCTTGATATGTTACTTGCTGCTCTTAATAGTCTTTCTTTATTTTTCATGTTTGATGTTTTGATTATTCTGTGGCAAGGGGACTTTTTTTCTTGTTCAGTTTATTTGGTGTTCTGTGAGCTTCCTGTACTTTCATTGGCATGTCTTTCTTTAGGTTTGGAAAGTTTTCTACTATGATTTTTTGAATATATTTTCTGCACATTTGTGTTGGGTTTCTTCACCTACTTATATACCTATTACTCTTAGGTTTGTCCTTTTCATGGTGTCCCATATTTCCTCAGTATTTTGGCTTAGGGAATTGTTGGACATAAGATTTTCTTTGGTTGATGAATCTATTTTTTCCAGTGTATTATCAACACATGAAAGTCTCTCTTCCAGCTCTTGTATTCTGTTGGTCATGCCTGAATCTGCAGTTCCTGATCATTTCTATTTCTTTTCTATTTCCAGTATTCCCTCAGACTGTGTTTTTGTTTGTTTGTTTTTAATTTTCTCTATTTCAGCTTTCCAACTTTGTACTATTTTAATTGTTCCTTGCAATTTTTGGTTTGTCTTTTCTTCCATTTCTTTAAATGATTTTCTCTTTTAGTGTTTCTATCATCTTCATGAAGTTGTTTTTAGGGTCATTCTCCTCTGCTTCATCTATGTTGGGAAGTTCAGGTCTCACTGCTGTGGAGTCCTTATATTCTGGTGGTGTCATATTGAATTTTCTGTTGTTGACTGTGTTCATATATTATTGTCTACCCATCTCTTCTTCCAGTGTACAGTGGTGGGATCTCTCCCTCTCTTGGTGAGGATGGGGCCATGGTTCTCTTCCAATGGGTACAAGCAAGTCCAATACTCTGATGGCTCTCCTCTTCCAATGCGTATGGAGGACGAGGGTGCTGGCAGACTCTTGATGTGCTGGTCTACTGGGACAGGTTACCCTGTTCATGGTTTCCATTTCATAGGAGGCTGTGAGCAGGGAACTAGAAGGTTGGCCAGAAACAGGCCCAAGCTTACCCCCTCCTTTGGTTGATGTGGGACCAGGATGCTGCGACTCTGGATTGCTGGTCCTTCAGGACAGGTTCCCCTGCATGCAGCCCCTCTCAGGAGGTTCTGAGAAGGTCACCAAAAGGCGGGCTTCTCCTGTGGGTTGTAATGTGTTTTCTTCACAAGTAACCCAGTTGATTCTGGTCTCAGACAATCCTGGCAGATAAGGAAGTGAGATTGCCAGTCCAGTCACACATCTGGAGTTCCCTTCCTTCTTATTTTCTTTCCCATCTTCTCCTTTTCTTCCTTTGTTCCTCTTTCATTCTTTCCTATTCATCCTCCTTCTTTTCTTAAAAATGTGTCTTAAAATAGGACCTCATAAACATTCCTTTCATCAGCCTTGTGAGTACTGGGTTACAGATGTAAGCCACCATGCCTTGGTTGAGTCACTAGTTTTTTATTTATTGTATCTAGATAAAATTATGATTAGCCTAAATAAATAATACCTGAATCATTTATAACAAGTCACCTCCAAGGAAAATAATGTAAAATAATTTGATCATATTTAATAGTTGTGGGAGGAGTTGCTAGGGGAACAGAATTGGTGCATGAAAATTTCATGTTTCCAGGGGTTATGACTCCTGTCATGTTTCTACACACTTGTTTATTTTTCCTTTTCTGTTCTAAATGATCCTATGTATAGGTTGCAAAGTCAATGGCTACTGAGCCATTCTTGGTCTGAAAGTTGCATCTTGGCAGATATTGTTAGACATCATTAACAAAACACTTCCATGTTCAGGATCTAACAAAAGAAATGAAGATGTGGAAGAAGACTGGGAATTTAACATTCATACAAATGAAGAAAAGTCTTAGGCTAAAGAAATACTACTGTTATGCTGAGAGAGTAAATGAGATACTGGTGAGATGCACTCCTTTGAGCCATAGGGACATAGATGGAAGTTAACAAAAGCAAGAATGATGTTCGTGGCCAAGTTTCTAGGCATTTGTTTAAACCAGTCACTGAAATTAAGATTGAAAAGTAGACTTGTCAAAGTGTCTATCTATATGTATGCATGTATATTAATGTGTGTGTGTGTGTTATGTTTGATGTTTAAAATCTGTCATCTATTTTTATGTTCTTTAATTTTTTTCTCCATACACATTTAAAAATCATTTCTAGGATATACTTCCCTCATAATGTTATGAATAGTTTGGAGAAATGGAGTTTTAAATAAAATACAGCCCAAAACGAATGTATTACTGTAATCATAGACATGAAGATAGTCTTTAGGTAAAATTTTAAAGTATGGTGTAATAGTAAAAGCTAGCGCAACCGATTTACAACAGGACAAATGAGATCTTTACCTTTTTTTTTTTTGAAGAGATGCCCTAAGCAACATTGACCTCTAAGTCTGTTGAGCTGAGACCAGGAGAGGGTTCACCAGAGGATTTGCTGAAGTTTCCGGAAGTTTCAGTGCAGTAGTAAATGCATATGCTTTGGAATCGGACAAGAGTTGGTTTAAAATCTGGCCGAGTCACTTCCTATCTGTGTAAATGTGGACACATGATTTTCCCCAAATCCCCATATTTTTTTTGTTGTGTAAGATAGTGGATGTAAAGCATATCCAGCTCTCCTGATTAGATGTTATGATGACATCTGTTGCCTTTGTTTCTTCTGTGTTTAAACACATTATTAATTCTCCCAGGCTTTGCTTTCCCATTCTGCTTCTCTTGACAGGCCTTTCTTCCCAGTCATAAACCACTGAGAAAAGGCTCTGAGTGTAAAAGAAGAGTTTCCTATTCTAGAAAAACAGACTGAAAAAGACCTAAAGTTACTTCCATATCTATCCTTGTTCCAAAACAGTGAAATATTGGACAATTCCAGGTTAAAAAGAATCTTTCTTTAAGATCAGGATAGATGAACTCTTTCAGTAACAATATTTAAGAGATTCTTTATGTATGTTATTAGTTACTCCTTAATTTTAGTCACTCCATTTAAAAAAAAAAAATTGTACTCCTATAGCTACTTTTGCCTAAGGTGTAAATGCTTTCCAGTCACTTCAAGTCTGGGTGGTTGCTCTTTATTTCTTGCTGTTGGCTCTGGCTTCAGCAAGAATGTAGGAGCTTGAATGCAGGAAATTCATTGCTCTAAATGCAACCAGGAGAAAACCCCAGGAGGTTTTGAAAAGCCTATGCATATATGTGTGTGTGTGTGTGCGTGCGCGCGCGCACACACACACACACACACACACACACACACACACACACATATATATATATTTTTTTCTTATTTTATATATGGATCCCAGTTCCCTCTCCCTCCCTGCCTCCTTCTTCCCTCCCTCCCATGCCCCCGACCCCCCTCCAATCTCATGCCCCCAACTCCACAGGATGATGCCATCCAGGAGGGAGCATCAAAATCTGTCAAGTTGTTTGGAGTAGGGACTAGGCCCTCCCTCCTGCCTCTAAAGCCTATGCTTTCTATCTTGTCATCAAAAAGCTTTGAACCCAGCGGATGCTGGTATAGGGTGTCTACTGTGAACTGGAATCTGATGGTGAGGCAAACAGAGTATCAGAATCACTGCTGGCGCCTATGTAGGGGACCTGGGCCTAAGAAAGAAAAAAAATCACCTCCTCAGGAACTTGACCCCAGACTTCTGTGGAAGAGAGCCGATCGGGCCCCTTGGGCATGTGAAGGCAGAAGTTAAGGAAAACTTAGGTAAAGTGGAAAACCAGGCCAGAGTCTGCTCAGTTTTTATTACACTGAAGGTAAGCACCTCCAAGAATTCCAACTGAACAAATAGGAACTGTCTTTATGGAAAAATAGTCCTGATTGCAATCTTGCTTTCAAACACCTTGCCTGTCAGTAGGCAAAACCAAGACTCACAGAATGCTGATTACTGTGGAAAAATAAGCATATTCATGGAGACACTGGAATTAGCAGAAAAAGTTCTAGATTAACCTTTATATACTTAGTCTGTAATTTATGGGAGAACTTTGACAAATGGGATGAAAAGTAAAGGGTGTTAAACAGAAAAGAAAACTTCAGGAAACAATATAAGTTTTATAACAGAAAACTATAGTACCCCAAACAGTTAAGCATTCAATGGGTTTCTGGGTTTCATAGCAAACCAGACACAATGGAAAAAGAAATGGTGAACTAAGAAAAAAATCAGAATAAATTGAGGGCCAAACTAAGATTAGAGGTAAAATGTAACAGCAGAACACTGGGCCTGTGAGATAGCAATAAATGTGTCACGTATGAACAAAAGAGAGTTCTAGGAAAGAGAGACAGTGATGGGAGAAAGGATACAGAAATACTTCAGCAATAGTGCTGGCAACATTCCAAATTAAAAGCATAACTTTTCAAATTCAAGAATTAATGGAAACCACAAACAAAATAAGGAAGCCACCCTGCTGTAGACAAAGGATAAAGAGAAAATTTAGAAGCAAGCAAGCAAGCAAGCAAAGGGACAGCAAGTCCCTGAGATAAATAGATGATTGGAGGCATCTGTAATCATAAGTAAAAGAAGCCAACATATGGCATCTTTAGAGTAGTTTAAAAAACCAAAAAATATTAACCCATAATTTTGTATTCAGCAAAAATTCACTTTTAAAATTGAGCATTATTTCAGATACACAAAGCTAAGGAATCCACATGTAGTATTCCCCTATTATCAGTAGTAGGAAAATAAGTTCTGTAAAATGCAAAAGCCAGATCAATATGAAAGAAGAATAAGGCACTCTGAAAAAGAGAAATATGTGGTTAAGAAAAAGACTACCAAAAATATTTCTTTCTTTTAAAAATAAGCTTTATTATAAAAACATGCAAATAAAAAAATCACACATTGAAATTAATAGATCCCAAATTTACACATCTTAAGGAACTTGTATGTAGTTAGACTAGGCATTAGGAATGCAAGCTGTGGAGCTATTTAAAATACTACTGATCAGTTAAAACAGTGGTAATAACATAACATTTCAAAGCCCATAAAACACAATACCGTAATACAGGCTCACAGACTCGTAAGAGATGGAGTGAGCAAATGGAATACCTTGGAATGTTGTCACTCAGTGAAGCATTAGTACGTAATTCAAGCCAAGCCATGGTGAGTAAGAATGCTTAGGGTAACCACAGCAGAAGCCACCTAAAGAAGAAAGTATGATTGCAAATAAAAAAATTAATCAAAGGAATTCAAAAGGAGATGAACAAGAAAAACATTCAATGAGATAAACAGAAAACATACAGAAAGTTGTCAAAGCCAAGGATTAGTTATTAGTAGATATTACAAAAATCGATGATTACAATAAATATATCAATGTACTAAACGTTCTACTTAAAAGACAGGTTGCCAGACTAGATATGCAGTGCATCAAAATAATATTCAGATTTATGAGAGGCATCTTTTGTCCAAGAAGTACACATCAAATATGATACAAGCAAAAGGCATGGATAAATGAACGTGGCCCCACAAATCACCGGGAATCTAGTAGGCAGTCACCCCCTCGGACAGTCGGAACTTCAAACAGATGGAAACCGAGAGAAACCCAGGTGGAGTGCAGAGCACGCTATGGTGATGGAAGGGGTCAACTTCTCGGGGAAACACAACAATTGAGTCTAGAGTATGTGGCACCACCCACAGCCCACACTTTGTGTGAATTCCGCTCTTTCCCTATTTCACAAGCTTCTCTTTCTAGAAGCTTTATTAAATGAGCCGGTATTGTCCCACGAGCTCACGCTTCTGCGGAGTACCGAGTCACTCCGCAAGCATGGGAGGTAAAGGATAGATGAAATGCTTAATTCTCTCGCTGGAGCCATTTGGTGGGCACAGTCTGCTTGTATCTAGAGTCCAGCTGTGGCACCAGGCAAGGCATTTGTACCAGTCTGAGCCTGTTTCCCAGAGGGGAAAGCAAACAACAGTCATTCCTGGCTTAACTTTGGGGTTTCTAGAGAAATTTAAGTGAGGCCACTGGCAGTGCATGACAGTAGGGACGCAGCTCCTGGGCTCCTGGAGACCTGCTCCTCAGCAGCTGCCGCTGGGTGATTTTTTCACCACTCTGTTTTCACCCCGAGCCCCCTTTACAGGCAGTGTGGAAGCAGTCAAAGTTCTGTGGTCAAGTCCCAGGGATCCCCCCAGGAATCCACCCCACAGAACTTTGACTGACTAGTGGATCCAGTGTGCCGTGTTCTCCTCGTGTCCTCCATCTCCTCTGACTTCTACAGTCTTCCCCCCCCTTCCATGGGGTTCCCCAATTTTCGAAGAGAGGGACCCAATTGAGCCTCCAATGAGTCTAAATAGACTCATTCTGCATAATGTCTGGCTGTGGGTCTCCCATTCTCATCTGCTGCCAGAGGAAGCCTGTCTGAAATGACAGGAGAAGGCACTGATACTTGAGTATAGCAGAATATCATTAGGAATAATCTCATCGATTTTGAATTATTTGCTTTTTTGCCAGTCATGTTTGGTTCTACCCTTGATGTCTGGACTACTGAGTCTCTGATTCCTGGTCATCGGTACATGCCTTACACTGCCTGGAAAAGTGATTCATAATCTAATGCTTAAGCCACAATCTATTCAAGCCTTGTCTCCATTGTATTAATGATTTCTTTCATGGTAATATGTGAAAATTTTAAGTATTTTCAGGAATAGCTCTGTTTGTAATTAGTTAGGAATGTGGTGATTTATTCACTGACAAAAATGCATAGAATCGTTTAGGTGTTTGTTTTAGCCAAAATATTATTACTTTGTTTCATAAGATTTATGTGCTTCTGTGTGTGTGTGTGTGTGTGTGTGTGTGTGTGTTTCATTTAGAATTTGAAGTAAAAAGGCTGCTTTCAACATATCTGATGCATCTCTGTATGTTTTATGTTCTGTTAGAAACAAGCATGTTGGGATAACAATAATGTATGAGGTGGTTATAAGGAAGAGATCAAGTAGTATTAGAAATTTGCAGTTTCCAGGCCTGCAGGGAGGCCACAGACAGAGGGATGTTATCAGAATGTCCCAGCTCCAGTTTGATTCTGCCATTTTTTATGCTTGATTTCAGGAAGTCCCATCTGTCTTGGAGCCTCAGTTTCCTCATCTCCGTGTTAGGAATTGTAGAACATACCTGTGCTGGGTAGTTTTATGTCAAATTGACACAAATTACAGTTATCAGAGAGAAGGGAGCCTCAATTGAGAAAATGTGTTCTTAAGATCTGGCTGCCTACAAGCCTGTGAAACATCTTCTTAATTAGTGATTGTTGTGAGAGGGCCCAATCTATTGTGGATGGGGCTGCTACTGGGATGGTGGTCCTGTGTTCTATAGGAAAGCAGGATGAACTGACCTACAGGACAAGCAGGTAAGTAGTATGCATGTCCCCTGCATCAGCTCCTGCCTTCAGGTTCTGCCCTGTTTGTGTTTCTGTCCTGACTTCCTTCATTAATGAACGGTGATGTGGAATTTTAAATCAATTAAACCCTTTACTCCCCAACTTCCGTTTGGACCTGGGGTTTTATCATGGCAATAGAAATCTTAACTAGAACAATGCTCAATAGGATTGCTGTGATTGAGGATTTAGTATAATGGTAGAGGCAGGTTATATAGTTATATAGCACAGTTCATACAACTCATAAACTGAAAATGTGTTTCTGACTGAAGTTGTGTGAAAATTTACATTGTTTCCCTCTTCATTTGCTCTATCTCTATATGTAACTGAGTAAGCAAAAGTCAATAGGTTATCATTGGGGGAAATACCATGAATCTTGCTATTGAAGCTAGGATTTTTTTTATCCAGAAAGGTTTTCTTTGTCAAAGGGATTGCTGCAATACTGAAATACTGATTACTAATGAGTGATGTACCCACAACATTTCTCTTTTATAGTATTGGCAAAATATACTCTATTTGGTTAATGGCGCTGAGTCATATGGGTTTTTTGTTTGTTTGTTTTAAACAAGAATGGGTTTCTACATTTGATTTGTCAAATTCAGCGCTTTCTCTCAGAATAATTTAATTATTTGCCTGGAGACAAATCAATAATTAATTTACCCATTCAAAAAACTGTAGCTAGGATGCTTCCCTTAAAGTAGAATGACAGTTGAAAATAAGGAACAACACACACACACACACACACACACACACACAGGAAAGCTATCATTCCTAAGCTTTCCCAGAAAATCTGAAGACCAACACTATATTTGAAAAGAAACATTTATTACCATTCCTTGATCAGACTGTAAGTCTTAGCTTACATTCCTACTTTATTGTACATACCTGGATTATGACGCTGTTCTGCCATAATGTATAGTGATTAGGAAAAACCAGGGCAGATAACTGATGCACTTGATCTAAGAGAGTGAGTGGGAAAGAACTTGCCTGAATCCTTTATTCCTTTAATCCATATACCTTATGTTTAATCCATACACTAATAAACTATTGCTGTCTAATAATTGTTGATATAAAATGTTGGTAAGCTGTATGTACATCTAATTAACAAATGTAATGGGCTCACCAGGCTCCAGTCTCCTTGGATTCTGTCTGTTGAGCATCTAACCTTGCAGTGGCCTCTGCTGGAGTTCTCTTCCCTCGGACATTCATAGTGCACACTTCTTTACCTCCTTCTGGTCTTCACAGAATATCGGTTTCTTGAAGGTACTAATTTGCACCCCACTTCAATGTAAAAGTCCTCATGCTCCCAGTGTGCTTCACATGCCATGTTACAATTTAAGGAACTAATTGCCTTTTAAAAAATACTGTGCATTTAAAAATATTATCTCTTGGTCACCCATCAAATGTAGGCTTCAAGAAAACTGACCTTTGAGCTCTCCAGCAATATATATATATATATATATATATATATGTATATATATATTTGTTTGTTTATTTATTTATCTTATTTTACATATCAATCTCAGAATCTCAGTTCCCTCTCCATCTCTCCCTTTCTCTCTTCCACCCTCCCATGCCCCCCACCCTGCCATCCCATCTCCCCCGCTCCACATGTAGGGTGATGCCTTTCTGGAGAGGTCATTTAAATCTCTCAAGTCATTTGGAGTAGGGACTAGGCCCTCCCTCCTGCCTCTACGCTAAGGGAGTATCACTCCATGGGGAATGTGCTTCCACAGTCCTTTTGCACCCCAGGGATACATCCTGGTTCCACTGTCAGAGGTCCTTTAGACTGCCCAGACCTTCTAACTGAGACCCATATTCAGGGGGGTCTGAGTCTGTCCAATGCTGGTTTCCCAGCTGTCAGTCTGGGGGCCCTTTGGCTCCTCCTTGTTCAGGTCATTTGTCTCTGTGGGTTTTTGTAACCTGGTCTTGTCCTCCCTTTCTGCATTTGGATTCCAGTTCGGCTCAGTGTTTGGCTGTGGGTGTCTACTTCTGTTTCCATCAGCTACTAGATGAGGGCTCTATGATGGTGGATAAGTTAGTCATTGATCTCATTATCAGGGAAGGGCATTTATGGTAGCGTATCTCAAATTGTTACTTGGGGTCAATCTTGTAGGTCTCTGGACATTGTCTAGTGTCAGTTTTATTTTATTACCTAGCATTATTTGATACCTATAAAAACTGAATATTAAATTAATAAATAAAGGCATCACTAAATGCATAAAGATAATTTATCTTACAAGTCCTAGTGCATTGGAGGTTGCTATAACTTGTTTAAGTGGTTGCTAGAAGCCTGAGATGTACCTAATGGGGTTGAAATATTAGAAAAAAATGATAATGTATTGAAAATAAACCCCCAAATTATAGAGATTGAGTGTCCTTCAACCTTGTTCCTCAAGAGAGTTAGCATTGAAAATCCTGCCTTCACCAGACATTAAAAAAACATTGTCTAGAGTAGGTCATTGTTGAATGCAGTTCTTAGGAGAGGTCACCATCTCCAGTCTGGGACAATTCTACCATGTATCATGACATGTTTTATTGACTGAATTCAAGCATTCACACTTAGTTTACCAGACAGCATTGAGCTGATTCTAGAACAACCAGCCTGGCAAGAGTGGTAGAAATAAAATCCAACATGGAAGCAGCTAACTGGCCTTGGGCTGGTAGCACTAATGATCAACACTCTGAAGACTCTGGGCCCTACACACCTTTCCCGACCTGAGTCAAATCAAAGACATGGACCTCCTGACGTAAGGGACAAAGCTTGGGTGGAATAGGGGCCCTGTTGTAATCATAAGTAGACTTTCTGGAGACAAACTGTATGATTTGATCTATAGAAAGCAGGACATTCTACCAGAATTATGATTAAAATAGAGTGCCCGAGATTCTTCAGGGACAGAGATCATGACTGAATTACTCTGGAGTTTCACATCTGGGGATGATGACACATTTTCACTTGGAACCTGGGTAGTGTCCTCATGTCAGGAATGGGGAAGGTTTTGTTATATTGCTTCCTTTCAGTTATGTATGTGGGAAGATAGCATTGTTTGGATGGAGATAATCAGAGTAATCAGAGACTCCCTACTGAATCCTGCAATAAGTTCTCCCATTAGTCTGTGTTCCCCAATCATTTCTGAGTTTCAGCCAAGTTCCTGTTGGTTGCTGATTTTCCAGTCTCTGATCTCTAAGTCAGTCAGTGATATTATAAATTAGTACTAATCATACATTGTCTTGTTCTAAAGCAACAGTTTTCAACCTGTGTGTCAAGACCCCCAGCAAACCTCTATCTCAAAAACATTTACATTACAATTCATAACTGTAGAAAATTTATGGCTATGAAGAAGCAAAAAGAATAATTTTATGGTTTGGGGTCACCACAACATGAGGAACTAAAGGGTCACAGCATTAAGAAGGTTGAGAACTACTATTTTAAAGCCATGATGTACATATACATCATATCTTAATATACATGCACACATGTTTATTATAGTTCATATGTGTTTATGTGTAATTATGTATGTATTTATGTGTAATTATGTGTATGTATGTATGTATGTACATGTATTATTTTTCCTCTTTGACTTTATACTGCTTTGGAATAAAGAGACCATATATTCCCTTTTGCATCATGCTCAGCAGCCCCAGGATTGTTATCTCCTCGATTTTGCATATTTGTGCTGGTTCTCTATCTATTCATTTACAATTAAGGCAAGCAAAGATTCAACAACACACAATGATAGTAAAGCAAGCATGAGTTCTGACTCTGAAGTTCTGAAAGTTTTCCAGCATATCTGATACTGCTAACATGGAGAGATCAAAGCACCCAATCCATGAAACCAACCAGGAGGGGGCACAAAAGAGACACAAACCTGTCAGGTCTTTGCATACACACACGCACACACGCACGCACGCACGCACGCACGCCCACCCACCATGGTTGCTAAGGAGAGGGCTAGGCTATATATTTAGTGTATATCCCTTCCACTATTAATCTCCAGGCAGACTTGCTACTGTACAGCTACTATGTGTTAGTGAAGTCAATTCTAGGAGATCCTCCCACAGGCTTTCTTTCCATAATGAGGAGTTCTAGGAAAACTTTAAAAGCTTATGAAGGTAGAAATCCTGCACTAAAGTTCTAGGCCTTTAAAACTCTGTTTTGTGTAGGAGTCAGGCAAAGATGTTCTGAATGAACATAACTTAGTCTTTTGGCTTTTGATTAGTATAAGCACTATGGAGTTCTATACTGTGTTAACTAAAATGTTTTAAGAGATTTTCATGTCCACCATATAGAGGGAGGGACTTCTATGTTAGACGTAATGCTGTATTTTCTATGGGCCAGGAACATGTCAGAGTCCCTCTGAATATAATCTTTTAAATAATCATGTTTTCACAATACATAACACACAGATACCTGTAGTATGTATGCTATATGTAATATGTATCTTTTCCCCATATAAGATGTCCTTTTAAGTGTTGCAAATCAAAGGAACATGTCACTGTCTCTAGCAGTTTTATATTGACAATCCAGTGTTTTGAGTAGTCATGCAGTTAAGTCTTTATAGGCTTTACAGTCTGTAACATCTGTTGCAAAGCTTTAAGAACAGCAATTTCAGCCAGGTGGTGGTGGCACACACCTTTAATCCCCACACTAGGGAGTTAGAGACAGGCTGCTCTGTGAGTTTGAGGACTGCATGATCTATAGAGCGAGTCCCAGGACAGCCACAGCTACACCGAGAAACCCTGTCTCGAACAAAGGAAAAGAATGGTACTTCCTACATTTATTTTTTTGAATGAGTGCAAAATGAGATTGCCTTGAATACATAAGATTTGTTTTTGAAACTGTTATTTGAGTTTGATAAAGTTGTATTTGATAAAGGACAGCAATGAGGAGGTAAGAAAACCAAGAAAGAATGAAATAAAAAGATAATGAAAAATATATGAGTTTGTTATATATCACTCACCTGGTAAAAAGCATCTGGAAAAACAAGTGGTATAGTATATTACACACTAAAGATGATGATTATAAACAGTAATACCAAATATGTTTTTCATTTTTACTATGTACGTGTGTGTGTGTGTGTGTGTGTGTGTGTGTGTGTGTGTGTGTGTGTTCATGTTTTGGGGACATACAAACTCTCATTTCAAGGAAATGTAACACAAATTTTGAGAATTTCCAGATGTCATTTTATGTGTGTCTATCACAATAACTTCTGATATGAAGTAGAATTAGACTTGTTTGTATTAATTTTTAAAAATCAAGTTAGGAGAAAGAGAGAAGTGACTTGGTGACTGAGAGTGCCAGCTGCTTTATTCCCATGTAAAATGGGAATAAAACACTCTAGCACCATATGGGGTGGCTCCCAACTGCCTATAATCCAGCTCCAGGGGATTTGACACCCTCTTCTGGTCTCAATAGGTACCTGTAGTCATATGCTCACATACCGCCCCTCACATATACACACAAATAAAAGCATGTGATGATTCCTCCAACTGAGACAGAGGAAATGATTTTCATGAGAAAATTTATTGGATTTATTTTGTGTGTATACATATATTTGAATCTGCAACAGAAATATCTTCAATGCTTGCCTTCCCAAAAAAGAACGGGTGTTTTATCTGGTGTCTATTTCCCCCATTGTCTATTTCTATCCTGCACTGAATTAGTTCTGATTAGAATGTGGTTATTCTTGAGCATAGGCTCAGTTACAGCAGCTGTAGGGGGTTACCTTTCCTCTCTTCTGGCTGGGTGGTTGGGTTGTGCAATCATGGAAAGAACAGTGTTACGGTTTGGAGAGGAACACACCAATGAATGTTCTGTAGGAACATCCAGATGAGAAACAAGTAAACTGAATTTGGCATTCATTTTATTTAAAAAACTAATAAAGCAGCATTTGAAAATTCAATGAAAAGCACCTTTTTCCTGTAACTATTTTAAACTTCTAGGGAGATCTAACTTCCCAGTCCTGGTTAATGCTCATTAGTGATGCAGATATTTTTCAGATGAATACAGATAGCATGTGTTCTTGTTTGAGTGGCTTGGAGATTGGGAGGTAGTGCTGGTACTTTTGTATGGTTCAAGGAGCTTATTTGAATCAGAAATTCAGACATGTTTGTTCTAGACCAACTTTGTTATCCAGTAATGGCTCATTCTTGGCCAGTTCGACAAGATCAGTTTTCATCTACCACACATCTTACATCTTACAGGATGATGTGACCAAATTGAAGAACTTTGGGGAAAAAAATAAAGAAAAAATTACCCGGCTTTAAAAATACCTATTGTCATTTGTTGGTACAAATTTACTAAAATCATTTGTTGGTACACGGTCATTGTACCTATTTTGAACTTTTAGATTATACACTGGAATACACAAGTCGGGAATTATAAACCTTAAATCAGAAGGTACCAGAATGCTCTAATCTTTAGGAACTGGAAAAAATGCAATACTCATTAGAGTATTTGTGGTGATTACACAGATAACCTAAATGGGCTATCAAATCCACAGACTTTCCAAATTAACCACATGCAAGCCAACTGGATTGAATGAAAATTTCCATTGTTTGTAAGGCCTACCATATCCACCTAGGACTCTCTTCCAACACAAGCAATTCCAATATCATGCAGTCTTCTCTTAAGCAATTCTGGATTCTCAGGAAATAGCAGCCCAGGGAGAAGAATAGAATATTGATAGATTCAATCTGGTGTTTCCCCTGACTTGCCCTTATTCACTGCTAGCTGTATATTCCTCAACATGTGTAAGTAGCCACAGAATTCTTAAGATCTACAACCAGTAAACTTATCTTTCTTTCCCCACTCAATGGCTTCTACTTTCTTTTCCTCTTTGACATTACACAGTACACCTCTTGCTTCCTAAGATAAATGAAAGATCAGAACCCTTTCTGCCATTCATACCATGTAGAAATGATTCTGGAAGTGGCAGTACCCATTCCCAGTCCCACAGTGCCTATGGCTCAGTGTTTTGATGACTCTTTCGAAGTCTCCACCAATGTCTCCTGCTGTCCTATTGCTGAATTTACCTTGTGTTCCTTCTCTGCTGCCTGGGTGCTTCTGTTTGGTCTTCCGTGGATGCATTCTCTTTCTAGTTCTTGGTGGGGACATAAGTGGTTGATAATGTGCTACCCTGTAGTTCTTCATCCTTTTGAACCTGTCATATTAAACTTGCACCAAACAGGTGTGCTTTGATTCTTGTATTTAGTGCTTTTAATCTAGGGTTAAGTGTTTAGTCTCTTTTATATATTGGTCTCTGATATATACACATTTCCAACATGCACACTGCCAAGTCCTGTGTCTCAAGTGAATGTAGTTTATGTTAAAGTTCATATGCTTTATCCCCAAAGGCCACACCCCAATAAAAACTTCTTTATTGTACCATCTTATCTTTTTTATTTAGTTTGAACCTTAGGATCTCATTTTTTAATAGTGCTTCTTATACATGCAGGCCACAGACAACAACTTTCCAAATATCAGTGCTACAATAAAAGTAGTTTCAATTTTAAAGTCAGGGTGGTGTTGCCTCATAGGCTGCCTCTTGCCTAACTGTCAGATTGAAATCTCCAACTTATTTTAAAAAGGAGTGTGTCATTCTAAAACATGACCATTCTCTTCCAAAGCTTCCTTTGTTCATCAAGCCTGCATGATGAGGCACAGCAGCATTAACGGCGTCTTGCACGAACCCATTCTCAGTATGCCGAGTGTTTCTGGAACCACACAAAGCACACATGCCTTTCAAGTGATGCACACGAATGAAGTGCTATGTCAGCTCCCGGGTTACCCTGGCTCAAAGCTTTTGAGAGATGCCAGGATTGGCTAAGGAACTTCTTTTAAAAAGATGGAAAAAATTCCATGGAAGACAGACATAGATCACTTAAAAAAATCATTTTTATTCCATTCCTTCTCAGCTTGTCAGTTCATAAATATCAAAACCCACTTTTAAAAGGTATGTAAGACATATTTGTATTGGAAGATAACATTGGAGAATTTAAGAACCATTTAGACATTGGGTAATTGTCATTTCAAAACAAATGCATTTATTCCTGGTTGAATAAAATCCCAATAATCAAATATGATTTGTCTTACAGATGACATGTAGATTTCTTAATATATAAGAGCAAATTAACACGTTTTTAAAATAATGTTTCTTCTCTGACTTACCTCAGGTAATATCACCATAAGATTTTTCTTTTATTGTGATTCCCAACATATTTTGGGAAAAGTTTCCATGGTTGGTGAGTTTGAGAAAGGCTTCTTACTATATTCCAAGAGGTCCTGTAAGGAGAGAAAAAAAATCTGCTTAATTTATTTAACTCATGCTTTAAAAACTGATTGGGCCACAATAACCATTCCTTAATTTAAAAATTAGGTGACATTCTAATTTTTTATTAATGCCTATATTTATAGGTAGCAGAGTGATCTTTTGATATTCATTAGCATTGGTAATGGTAAACCTTTTGTGTTCAAGAGACATATTTAATAGCTGGTTGAAAAAAATTGGTAAATATCACTGTTACCTTGTTTTAAACTCCTTAACCAATACTTTTGAATGAATGAATAATTTATTTCAATGTCTTCTTTAGTAAACTTTTCAAGCATTTCACTGGCTTGAGTCAGCATGTATTTTAATACATGGATATCTCATTCTCACATGTTTGTATGCATTTTTATATGAACTTCTTTGGACTAATAACTGAATTAAATTTTTGACACAAGAGAAAGCCAGTTCAGAAAGGATGTAAAAATAATTTTTTAAATTTATTCTAGTTAGTGTCTTAGGACCATAATTTTGAGTCTCTTGTTTAGAAAAATCTGAAAGATGTAGGGTCTTCAGTGGATTGTCAAGCATCTCAGAGAAACAATGGGTTTGGTCCTTTTTCAAAGATGGGAGATGCCATCTAGTGTTAGCCTTTCAGTTACTGGTTGCAGGTGTCTGATGAGGCATTACTGGCTCAGAGCTCCCAGTCTTGTAAGTTTTCCATTTACTTGAGGCTTCTCAGACAGACTTTCAGTGGTCAGATTTAATGTGAAATTCATTTCTGCTATTTTCACCAAGAGCAAAATTGTGCAAGTATTAACTCTGGTTTTGCGAAGCACAGATGCTGAGCTGACAATGCTTACCATGTGGCCAAAGTTTCTTCCAAACACTCAACTCTACCAAAATACTTAAAGACACAAAGTGTGTGTGTGGTGTCTATGTATTGTGTGTGGGATGGCAGCAGGATGGTAGAAACAGAGAATGCCCACTGTAAGTGTACTTAATAGGCTAGAAAATACTCTTGCCTTGAGCTTCCAGGAAAAATAAAATAAGAAAAACTGACATATTTTTTCAAGAAATCATTGAGTACTATTCTCTTCTCTTTGGAGAGCTGTAAAGTAGGCTGTGAAATGGGCTGGTGGTGAAAGATGAGCTGGTAGCAATTATTTCCCCAGATCCTCGCTGACTTGAATACTGGTAACTTTTCTTAGCTGAGGACAATCTAACTGAAAATGCAGATTCAATGACTAATGCCTTGGGTGTGTCAAAATGGCAGGCAGACAGTGTTTACAACTCATCTCTCTCTTTAGCCATTCCTGCTGTGTCCAGATTTATGCTGGTTTTCTCCTGACTCATCAAACTAAGTTCTTTCAGAGGGAAATGCAGATTCTCCTGAGACTACCTGCAAGAACCTCCACACAGAATTTTTGGTCAGTTAGAAGGTTTGATGGGGGAGATGAGTGCTACAGAATTCTGCCCAGCTGTGTAGTCACATTTATAAGAATAGTCACACTAACAAAATAGTTATGCAAAGAAAATAACTACCGAACATGATATTGTTTAGAAGCATAATATCCCATTGTTTCTTTCTCAAGGCCCTATTGTGCCTTTATGCATTAAATCTCAAAGAAACAGAAAAAAAATCCTCCCTCCAGTTGGAAAGTGGTTGTTGGGAACTGGATATGACATAATTACCATTATTTTAAATAACAAGATTCTTTCTTAAAGAAAATATATAATGGTGTCTGACATTTAATATCCATGGAGGTTAATTTTTAGAAATGTCTGTATAAGATTTTGTATTAATTAATCACCACAGTGCTGATACAAGTTAGAAAGTGGTAAATATATAAATATATATATATACATATATATATTTATATATTTATATATGTTTTTTTCTGCTGAAGAAAGTAGTAAAGACCATGTATATGACATATACATGCCATTTCCCTCTCATTTGCAGGAATAGGCAATGTTCCTGGAGCTTGACATATCCCTAAGAGAAATCTACTTCACACTCAGAGCCTAGGACCAGGGAGCACTGGATTTTAACTCAAAAGCAAACCCAACATGCTCTGTGCCAGCTTTGAGTCCTTCCTTTCCCATAACTCTGTATAGTTTAGATCACCATTGATGGGAGATGTTATTCTGTAAATATGTTTCTCATACTGGTTAAACAATAAAGCACTGTGGCCAATGAGAAAGCAAGATAGGAGGGGCTAGGAGACAAGGAGGAAAGAGGAAGTAGTTAGGAGGAGTCAACATGGAGAGCCTAGAGGAAGCAAGATGCCGGCCACGTGCTCAGATGAGATGGCCACATGGAAATACTTAGATAAAGTAGAAACGGGTTAATAATTAAGACAGAGCTAGACCATAAACAATAATAGTAACTGGCCCACAGGATTGTATCAAATACAGAGTCTCAGCTTGTTATTGGGGCTCACGTGGTGGTGATACAGGGCGGCCGGCAGGGAGGAACAAAGAGTGGGTCAGGCGGCTGGTGGGAAAAACCTGCACGTAACACACCATCATTTTGTTCTTGGATTTTCTTTTGTTTGATTTCGAGACAGGGTTTCCCTGTATTTCTTTGTTCTTGTCTTCTTAATACACACTTCCTGGCATTCTCACCCCAGGGACTCAATGCCACTCCATCCCAGATGCACCTCAACTCCATCTCCTTAGTGTCCTTCATATGAGTTAGGAGAAGCCTTGTCTCCTAAGCAAATAACCTTTGCATCACCCTTCTTTTCACATTCCTTTCCTCCTTTTGGGTACTCTTCTAACCTGTACTTGATACAGTTTTTGGACTAATATGTCTATAATAAAAAAATACCTTAAGTATTTTTATTAATCACTTATTCAACAGACTATTTAATTCTCACGAAAATATCATTATTTTAAATTATGGCTGAGAAAAACTAAGTTTCCATGATTCACACTAACAGTAGACAGAAGTAAGACTTGAACCTTCAATAGCCTGAAAGCGACATTTTCTTTCTTAGCATTACACTTTTAAGCCATTCCCATCATGCTGTTCATTATGTGAATTCTGCTATTTCTATCATTCTCAAAATTGCCAATTTGGGAAGACAAAATTTTCTTTGTACAACTTGTTCGGCTGAGAAAAACACTAAGAAAAATCCCCATGACCCAAGTTTTTATAACTGGCTGTTAATTAAGCCCATCTATAAAGCAAAAGTACTCAGCCATGTGGGAGACATGATGAATGGATTGATTTGTAGGTCGGGTGAATACAAGCATTAGGTCTTTAATTAACTGTGGTTGTTTAATTTGGTTAGCTAAAGCACCATATGAATGAAGTCACATTGTGAACCCTGTTCCTGTGTGGGCTTGTCTGTTTAATCATGCTTGCACCCTTAACCTCCAGCCGCCCCTTGCTAACTAATATACACTATTAACTGAAAGCCAAGGATGGCATGAGTAGAAAAGTGCAAATCCCTCCTCATGCTTGGAAAGAATTACCCAACATGCACATCCTAATGATACTGGTGGGGAAATAGGGCACATTAATTAATCTGTTTTCAGTTCTCCTGAAAAATTTCATTATATGGTAAAATGGCATGAATTGTACATACCTGGATCTCTTCTGTAAATTCACTTTATAACAATTTTAACAAATTAAACATTGAGGTACAGCCAGTTTATGGAACAATAGTTAAAAAAACATGTCGGTAGTCTCAGTTTTAAAGAATATGTATTCACTTATCTAGCTAGAAATTATGAATAGTAATTACTTGGACATTTTTCTTTGGGGGGTCTTCATTATCCTTCTATTTAATAATGACTGCTTTTCATTTGGGGTCAGTGATAGTCATCTATGATATTGTGTTCCAATGCTTGAAGCAGAGCTGCTACAGTTGGAGAAAAATGAAAGGAATCTCAAGTTAATTTTCATCAGATTATTTTTTTTATTCTAATTAAAGTAATGAGCAGTCCATGTAAATAGACCACTATCATTTATTTATGTTCTATAATTCAAAGTGTATTTAAGCACTGTTTATGATATGGTTATTCTAATATTAAATTCTGCTCAATCACTTTATAAGAATTAGCTATATAAATTGTATATTATATAATGCATATTAATTAATTTACTGTATATTTATTGAACATCTACCAGAAAACAGACATTTATAATATATACATATATATATATATACATATATATATAGTTATAAACATATTTACATAAGCACTTATACTTAGGAATACAATTGTGAGTAAAACCAGGATTTAACCATTTCCTGATGGAGGTTTAAAGTATTGTGGGCATGATAGCTATACATCAAATCATGCTTTTAAAACATTTCTAGTTTATTTATTTTATTTTTGTGTGTGTGTGCCTGTATGAGTTTATATATGCCATGGGTGTGCAGGTTCCCAAGGAGGCCAGAGGGCATCAGCTTCTCTGGAACTGGAGTTATAGTGGATTGTGAGTTCCTCTTTATGTGTGCTGTGAACCTAACCTGGGTTTGGTCTTCTGTAACAGCAGTAAACACACTTAACCACCAAGATATCTTTCTAGCACCCTGATCCCCATACAAGAATACTTTCCACAAAAAAACACAACTTATTGATTACTCTGTGTGTCAGGCAGGGAGATAGACAACCAACAAAATCCCTAAGTTCATTGACCTTTACTCCTGTGAGAGTTTTTAATAAAGGAAAAATAAAAGTATAGAGAATGTACATGAAAATAAATGCTACAGCATGAAATGAAACAAGAGGGTGCTCAGAGATGGGTGCTATCAACAGGTGCAACTTTAATTGAGAGGGACAGTGAAGCTCCACTGACAATGTGTGCAAAGGACATGAGGAGTTTAGGGTAAGAACTGTACTTATACTAGTGACCGAGAAGAGCAAAGGTACTCGTCTGAGGCAGGACCACACCTGGTATGTTCAAGGGACCTCACACAGGCCAAGTAAATGATTAAAGAATGATGAAGACCAACTAGTATGATAAAGAGCTGGGCATATAAAAGTAGGCCAGGGCAGGGAAAGGTTCAGGGGGACAAGAAGGGAGAGAAAAAAGTTCCCATATGTGTTCAATTGTTCTTATTGCTTGGTTTACATTTTTATAAACTCACTCTGACTGTTGTATTGAAACTAGACTTCTGGGGTTGGAGATATGAACCAGTGATTTATAGCACTGGCTGCTTTTTCCAAAGACATGGATAACTCAAGTTTTAGGAAATATGATACCTTCTTCTGGCTTTCAGAGACACCAGGCGTGCAGTTGGTACACATCTATGCACTTGAAATTAAAAATAGTAAAAAATAGGCTGCAGGTATAAGGTGAACAAAGAAATACATCTCTGACCCAGGACAGAAATGATGGAGGACTGAACCAGGAAGACAGTGGGAGTGGGTTGGAGGTGATGAGTCAATTTTAATGTATATTATAATGCATATTCCCAACAAGTGGGTCAATATAATTGATTTCATATACAGGCAGAAGTATGAAGTTGATTTTAACAATAGCATTTTCTAATATATGAATGTCAAAATTTCTTTAAAATGATCAGTAGATGATGTATATTTTTAAATTTCACTGAAAGCCACTCAATGCCTTCTGACTCTATGTGAATTATGAACCTTACAATGAGTTAAAAGGCCAACTCAGTGCACTGACAGCTGTCTAATAAGGCAGCTGCAAGCCATATATGGCTATTTAGGATTTACTCTACACTGGATTTCAAAGCTTAGTTGGTAAAAATGAAATTAAAATGTATTATTGAGGCGGTTGGAATGAGAATGGCTTCCAAAGACTCATGTGTTTGAATGCTTTGTCCCTAGTGGGTGAAACTGTTTGGGAGGGACTTGTTGGAAGACGTGTGGCACTAAGGGTGGACTCTGAGGTATCTACAAAGTGATGCCACTCTCATAGTCTTTCTCTCTACCTCCTGTTCACCAATCAAGATGTGCGCTCTCAGCTGTTATTTCTACCATTTATTTGCTCTGCTATCATGGACTGTAAACCTCTGAAACAGCCTAATTAAACAGTTGTTTTGTAAATTGTCTATTTATGGCCCGTCTCTTTCCAGAAAAAATGTTCTGTAGAAACATGTATATATATGTATATATTTATATTTTTATTTAGCATATATAAATATTTAGTTTAAACATTTGTTTATTAGTATTGTATATATAGTATAAAATGATACTCTCTCTATATATACATGTGAGTGTGTGTATACACTACATATATTGCAATAGTTAAATGAAAGAAAAAATTAAATAATGTGTAGAAATTTTGTGCCAAGACTGAACATATAAATAGTTGACCTGGCCTTGGAAAGTACAAGCAGTCTTAGTTTTGGAACTGCACATCTAGCTGTGTTCTGGAGAATGTGTGAGAGTCAAGCAGTGTAAAAAGAGAGGTGATAGACACCCAGGTTGAAGAAAAAAGCAGGCAGGTTTCTTATTTAAAGGTAAATGATCTACATAAGGCACAGGATAGGCATTTGAAAAAAGTCAAACTAAAATAAATTAAAAACAAATATGGCAGCAAAACCACTATTGTGAATGGAAGTGAGGAGTAAAGTGCCAAATATGTTCTCCTGGAACACGTCCTCACACTATCTGTGTGGATCAGTGAGGCACAACAAGATAAAAATTTCCCACGTCACACATCTAGTAAGATGACGTCACAACACTAGATTAGCAACCTTCAAAACAGTAGCTCTATAATATGACATCTTTATTGCCAACAAAGGGACATTTATGAAAAATGTAGTTTCCTATTTTCAGTTTGGGGTCTCTTTAATAATTGTCCTATTTGACTGCAGGACCAGATGTAGTTGTTTGTATATGGTGGGAAGGGCTTTTGTTGGAAGGGAATTGTACAGGTTTCAAAAGCAGAGACACTGGAGCTTCAGACTTAATAGATGGACAGGCACCAAGGAAGGCCAGTGGTTTTAAAGCTTTTTTGCCAGCAAACAATACTCAGAATGCCTAGGCTGCTTTTGGTATGAGGAAAAGTTTTTTGGAACTGGACTCCATTCTTTTTATTAATTAATTAATTAATTAATTAATTAATTAATTAATTAAAAAATTTCATTTTACATTCCATCTAGTGTTCTCTCTCCCACCTTTCCATCTCCTCTCCCTCACCTCCCACCCAGCTTCGACTCCATTCTTGTGTGCCTTCCTACATGTGCTATGTTATCAACCCTGCTACATGATAAATGAACCATCTATGCATTTTTTCTGAAGCTTTTGGTCACAACCTCCATATTCCACGCCTATGTGTAAACATCAGTTGGCTGAGCCACATTGAATATACTATTGTCATTGGTCTGTGAGAGTTTACTTAGTTTGTATAATGGGAGGATGAGGCCTTAATTCCTACTAGTTTTGAAACTGATACCAGACTACTTGTTGGATTTCCAAAATGGCAAATGTTTAACAGCCCACTGATCTGGCCACTCTTGTCGCGCGCTACCTTTGCCGATAAGGAAGACGCGGCAACCGAAGATGTGTCCAGCAGAATCTTTATTGTAGAGCTCTTTACATGTAGATGGAGAAGGACCCCAAGCCCCAAATGCGCTCTGCTTAAATAGCCTGCAGGGGAACGTGCTCGTCTGCAATTGGTGTTCCGCACAATGCCTAATTGGTATACTCTCTCTGATAGGGAGAGCTCTCATAAGCAAATTAGCATAAAGTGGCGCATGCGCAACCGTCATAGCTAATGCTGTAAACAAGACTCAGGAAGCAGGAAGCCAGCGCCATCTTGTAATGGCGATTGCGGCTCCCGACACACTCTAGTCAATGGGTACACATTTTTCTCCCTCACAAACCCTCTTCTCTATCCTAAGGATTTTGCCTCATTTAATAAGGTTTGTCTTATGTGTCTGTATGTGGTCAAGTGTTAAAAACTGTAAGTCATTTCCTAAAAGAGAGTTACATGAATTGAAGGGTTCATATAACTTCATGGGAATTCTAAAGAAGTAGATTAGGAAAATGGCCAGAAACAAAATGGACACAGACCCTAGGAACAGTGTCTAGTCTGCCAAGTCCTGGAGTCATTTTCAGCGACCACCAAAAGCAACCAGCTCTGCACTGTTCCTTAGAAAAGCTCACTATCAAGGCATGGAAAATCAAGTTAGCAGCAGGCATTGCACTCTCAAGTTGGGTCAAGGCTATGAGTCACCAACAGCAGAGCCAACAATCCTGAAGCTAAGCTGTTGAGAAAGGCAATGGCTACCTCCTCAGTTTTCTAGTCCAGAAAGAAGAGCAGCCGTAAAATGCAAGTGACAAAAGTGTCTTCTATAAAAGATATCTTTTCCTTGAGTTGATATTTAAAGATCAGATATTTAAACCAATACCTTTTTTTGCTCATATTTTATACATTAGAAATAAATGCCCGGATCTATGAGTCTATGAGTTGAACATGTATTTTGCTTATACAACATTATGATGTTTGCCTACCTGTTTCATCAATGGTAAGAATTTTTCACAATCAAGCTGTTTATGTGTAAGATTTGCTATATTAAGGTGAAACTGTTTTTAAGATATAATTTTAGAATCAGAGAAGTTGGAAAAATTAATTAAATGAGTGATGTGTTTTCTCTTTTCTTATGTTGTTTTTTGAGACAGGGTTTCTCTGTGTAACAGCTCTGGCTTGTGCTGGAACTTGCTTTGTAGACCAGGCTGGCCTCAAACTCACAGAGATCTGCCTGCCTCTGCCTCCCAAGTGCTTTTCTACTAGCTACCTTTAACTGACAACTTCACAAAGCCTAGAGTCACCTAAGAAGGGACTCTCAATTGAGGGATGGTTAAAATTAGTTTGACCTGTGGGCGTGTCTCTGGGTGTGTGTGTTGATTGATGGTTAATGTGGGAAGGCCCAGCCCATGTGTTAGCACTTTACCCTGGTAGGTGTAGTTGGGTTGGATAAGAAAGCATCCCTTTGTTTTTTGGCTGTACTTTCTTGGCTGTGAGTGAGTTCCCTGGTGATAGGTGATACTGTGTGGAATACAAGCTGGCCTGCCTAAGTTTGCCTCTGTAATTCTCACAATGGTGATAGTAACCTGTATGATGAAATAAACTCTTTCTTCCCCTACATTGTTTTTGTCTTGTGGTTTGTCAAAGCAACATAAACAAACTAGAAGTAAACTTATATTCAATATTTCCATTGATGAATTAAGTCAGCTTTTAAATGTAAGTAGCAATTTATTAAACTTTGCTGTGGTATTTCTATGTCAAAATATAATACAAGGTTAATTAGTTCATAATATAAACAATTAGATAAAATGGTAATAACTAACCTAGATTCAATTAAAAAACCATCCTTCATCATGTTTGATAAAATTTTTATTCCTTAAGCTTTCATAACCGATGCTGAACAATGTGAGTGAGGTGATTATAGGATAGTGTCTTTTTGTTTTTTTTTTTTCTGTGAAGATTCGCCATGACCACAGCAGCTTTTATAAAGGAAAACATTTCATTGAAGGTAGCTTACAGTTTCAGAGATTTAGTCCATTATCATCATGGGGAGAAGCATGACACCACACAGGCAGACATGGTGCAGAAGAAGCTGAGAGTTCTACATCTTGATCCACAGGTAGCAGCAGCAGGAGACTGCTACATTAGGTCTAGCTTGAGCATATAAGGCTTCAAAGCCCATCTCCATTGTGACCCACTTCTTTCAACAAGGCCAAGCCTCCTAATAGTGTCACTCCCTATAGGTCAAGCATTCAAACACGTGAGTCTATGAGGACCATTTCTATTCAAAACACCACAGATGGTACTTATATACAGTTCATTATAAGAATTCAGTTACCATTTAATTTGAACAGGTTTAAAAGCCCAAAATTGTAATTATTTGTTCTGTAACTATAGTCACACATGTATTTGAGTATAAATATGTATATATAAATTCACTTTTCTATCATATATTTAGTACATATTCAATTTAGAAATTTAGAAAGTATGGAAAAGATATGAAAGCAATTCAGCTGTCTCTTCAGAAATAGCCACTGCTGACATTTAGTGTATTGATTTCCAGTGCTTTTCTGAGACTATGGATATGTGCAAGTGTGCCTGTCGGAAGGTGTTACTGTGCACATTTCCGTTTTTAAACTTATTTAGTGATATGACTATGAGGCAAGACATTTGCCTTGAACTTGGAACATATTCAAAAGATATATTGTGCAGGATAACCTTTGTGGTTAACCTTCTTTGGTGTAAGAATATAGGAAAGAAATGCATCCACCTGCTTTCTGACAAGGCTTATCCTGGTTCATGGTGGTGTGTGCTCTCTGGGCTATTATTGGAAGCTGAGATGCTTATTGTAATTAGAATGACAACGATACTTACATTGTTTATTTTTTGCAATTAAAATGCATTTATTTAGCAGCGTATGGTGATTCACACCTGTGATCACAACATTTGGGAGGCTGAATCATTGCCAATTAATTCTAGGCCAGCTTCAGCAACATAGTGAAAGTCTGCATCAGAGAGATAAAAACAAATAAACAAGCAAGCCCTCACCTGCTTAAGAAATATAAGAAGTATTCCCAGCTGATTTTTATAAGTTCTGCTCTGTTGTCTAAAGGAGTTTGAGAGTCAGATTTCTTTCTCTCCAGTTAGAGATTCTAGAAAGAAGCTGGTGAGTAGAAAAACATTCATCAAATCTTTGTGATAGTCAAAGTTTATGGGAACCTAGGGAAATACTTAATGCTTTAGGCAGTTTTTTTTTAAGTGGAATAAAAATCCTATCAAGGAAAGGATAGGACCACTTATGTCATAGTTCAAGATGAAACTAGAAATGCCTCTCTGCTCCACATAGTTCCCTGTCATCCTTTTGTTAGTCTGCAACATCTTCAAATGTCCATTGTTAGAATCATTTAGAGAATAGCAAGGATCCTAACACATGTTGTCTGGAAGGAAGTTTTAACTGATATTTTGTTAATAATCTAAAAGTTAGCTTTACAGCCTGTAGAGATGAATTAGCCCTTAAAGCACTTACCAAGCAATCCAGAGGACTGGAGTTAGGATCACCAGAACCCACATGCACTCCATCCTTGGAGGCTCTCCTGACACTCCTTTCCTGCAGGGGATCTCTGGAGGAAGCTGGCTAGTGAGACTAGGCCTATCTGTGAGCTTGGGTCTGATTGAGAGAACTACTTCAAAAAGAATAAGCTGGAGAGTGGTTGGAGAACATCACTTATATCAAACTGTACCTTACACACACACACCTGTAAATGTGCATTATATGCTCATATGCATCCACATGCATGCAAACATTAATTACTACACGTGAAAAGAAAAAGAATTGTTTTACTAATTACAATGACACAAGTGTTGTCAATAGATTGTTGTGAACCTGGATGGTGCTGCTGGATGGAGACCTTGAAGCTTAGTTGACTTGGACAGTATGGGGTAATGTAGAAACCTTAAGAGGCCAGGGAGCACAGGAGGCCAGTGATGGAGAGTTCACAGTTGCCTCTTCAAGTTCACCTTGGGTCCTTTGATGGTATCACCTAGGGAGAGAGTTCCACCAGAAAGTAATATTTGAAGTAAAGCCACCTCTAATGTCTGGTGGGACTCTAGTTTTGGAAGGAGGAATTTCAGATATAATCAGTAACACCTAAGAACTCCTCAGAGCCTGATCCATGTCCCACCCTCATCGTTGCTGTGGAACCCCAGAGGTGGCAACCTCACAGCTCTCATGAACACCATAATTGACAGTCAAAATGGGGAACTTTGAATCTGTATATTGTAGACATATTTCTTTCCCTCCTGGTCTGATGCTATGTAGCCCCAAATAATCACAGAGAGGCCTATATTAATTAGAAATTATTTGGCCATTGGCTCTGGCTTCTTACTGGTTAGCTCTCTCTTGATTATTAACCTATTTCTATTAAACTATGTATTGCCATGAGACTGTGGCTTACCTGTATTGCTCTAGCCTGTTATTCTTTCATCGGCTACATGGTGTCTGTCTGGCAACTTCTCTTGGCCTTTCTTCTCCCAGAATTCTAGTCTTGTAGCCCCACTTATGCTTCCTGCCTGGCTACTGGCCAAATAGTATTCATCCACCAATAAGAGAAACATATATACAGAACGACATCACCCATCAGTGTATGTTCACTTTAAGAATATTAAAGGAAGTTCAGGGAGCAAATACTTTACACATGCACACACACACACACACACACACACACACACACACACACACACACTATTTATAGAATGGATATGGAATTACTTTATGTTCTGAAAGTGTTTACCTGGATTAGGACCCAATACATTTGATAGGATTTCTACTTAATGATGGAAACTATGGCACAGAGGATGATAAGTAGCAGAGCCCGAAGTAGCCTCCAGAGGGCACTATTAAGCCTATGGCTCACCTGCCAAATGGTTAGACACCTAACATTTTGGTATTAAAAGTGCCAAAAGTTAGAAGTCACATACCTTCCCAAATGAAACCGACACAAAATGAGTAGTTAAAAATTGAAATCATTTAAAATGGATAGTAAAATTAATGAAAAAGAACAGTATACTTGTATGTTTGTAAAGGAATATAATCTATATTGAGTAACACTATCTCTTCAACTGCAAGGAGTAGACAGCCTTACACTCTTCATTCTTTGTTGTTTTTAAAATCCTACTCATGCCAAGCTTTTAGTATATAATAATTAGTAGTGATTTTTCTTATACCCTGTCTATTTTTTTGTGTTTTGGCTGTGAGCCTTATCCTTTACTATCTTTAATATCCTTTACCATCAGGTGCCTGAGCGATCTCTCCAGCCCCTAGTCTGTTTTTTAGAAAATTGTAAGCAGGCTAAAAATAAACAAGCAAACAATTGCCCAGTATCAGAAACTAGCTTACGTTGGAAGTGAGTGAGTCATCCTATAATATTTCAAGATCATTCAGGGCAGCAAGAGCAGAGATTGCTATGAGTCAGAACCGAGAATGGGAAACACACAAATTAAAAAAAACTTGTATCAAAAAGCTGAGTGGTCTTTGGCTAAACAGAATCAGGGCTTGAGATTTGATGGGGGACACCATGACAAAGGCTGTTTCATGTCCCTGAAGGAAGATCCTATTTTTTAAGGGAGCTGTGGGTGTGGTGGGGCTGGCCCTCACCTGTTCCTAGGAAAGCTAATTATTCCAAGCTTCACCAGTTCTCCATTTAGTGATATGTTTTCACTTGAAATTGGCCATGGTGGGTATGTTCACACTGTGGAACACATCACTGATGCAAACCAGGCTCTTTGCTTCTTCCCCAGAGGCAGTTGTGGAATACCCACTGAACCCTGCTGTTTCACATACATGCAACCCAAGGGATTTAAAACATTCCTTCTGATACTTTCAAAGGAAACCGAGAAACAAGCCCCCCCCCCCCCCCCCGTCTAACTTTTCTTATTTCTCTACAGTCAAATTGGTACTTTATTATTATTATTGATTATTATTATTATTATTATTATTATTATTATTATTATTCATTCACTTTTGGGTGTGTGCATTTGTGTGACTGAAAACCCTCTGAGAAGGAATGGAATCAGACCCAAGAACATGGCATCCCTTCCTGAATTCTGTAGCTGGACCACATAAAACTTACATTCCCACAGCCTTGGAGAGCTCTGCTGGAGCGGAGTCCTCACCGAGTTCCATTTTTTTCTCACTGGGCATTTACAATGAAAAACTACTTCCTGCCAAGTGTCCATTAGCCCCCAGTATTTGTGCTAATGAGCAGGCTGCAATGAGGAGAGCAAATGGATGAGTCATAGGGACACTTAGTGGATGCTTCCCGCTTTGTCACTGCACATGGCTGGCTCATCAGCAGCCTGTGTTGAGTCTATATCGCTGCATTGCACAGTGCTGAGAGAGCTTCCGATGGCATGGTGCACCCTGGAAACGACACACTGATTGTCCTGACGAAATTTTCTTCATTTATGCATACATGCATATATTCCAGTATGTGGCTCCATATCCATGTGGAAACACTCTGAAATGAATATATTAAACTAAGAGTTCTTTTAAGGGGCCTGATCTTAAATGGGAAGCTGAGCAAGTCAGATTGAGAGATTTCATTTTCTGAATGTGAACTATAAATAAACATGCTATGGAGAGGTGAGTGAAAACAAGGCCCAGGGGCAGGGGAAGAGTACCGTTTACCTGTAGGAGCCTTGCTCTGTAGAGGTTGGTGTATTATCTTTTGTTTTGTTTCTGTGCCTGCTTAGTCATTGGTATTGCAAATGGGAGACAAGAGAAGTTTATGGCTCTAGGGCTTTGGGAGGAATGCTTCATATTAGCATAGGAGCAGACTGAAGAAGAGCGATTTGTGATTGGCCTCTGGGAAGGGGGTGATATACTTTGTGTACATGGAGCACTAATGGGAACAAAGCATAATTCCAAGTTCATGCAGCTGAACAGTGTGTGCTGGTGACTTAATGAATGGTGAATCTTTCACTGCGGGATGCTTTTATTTTTAAGACTGAGTTGTGTCAGCCAGTAGGAGTGGATATACTGAGGCGAAACTTTGTTTAACCGGGAACGGCAGTTGTGTTAAAGTTGGCATAATTGTTTTACATTTTACTAGATCCACAATGTTATTTGTGCCGTTCAATGAAAGCATACACAATGTATAGCTAACTGAGCAAATTGAGCAAAGAAAAAACATGAGGTTGAAAAAAAAATATAGCATCAAGTCACATGGTTGATGTTTCCTTCATAGGAGGTAAGCTGGGATGTATAGTAGGATCCAAGCTTTTGGATAGTCAAAGCTGACTATTATTTAGTTTCACAAGATGGAAACAAACCAGCTTTCCAGGATAAACATGGCAGTGTCACAGTGAGTGTTGAGGAAAAAGCATTGAGTGAAAAGGTCAGTAATAATTTACAAGTTGAATAATAAGTATTTGATCCTGACTGACATCATCTTTAAGTAATTTTTAAAAGGGTATTGCATTAAACATGTAACAATGAATACTTTGGTATTAAAAGCCTCTACCAAAATTAAATTCAGAACAAGTAAGAATTAAAATGCCTATCCAAATCAAAGCAAACAACAAGGCAAATACCTATCAGTCAAAATAGGAAACATTTCAAATAGGTGGCCAAACTAATAGGAGCCTTTTTCTTGTATGTTAATAAAATGATATAATCTAAATGGAGCAGCAGTTAAAATTACTCAATAGATAAAGATCGAAGGTTTAGAACTAGGTCTCAGGAAGTTGTGACATTGAATCAGATCCCTCACTACAAGATGCATTTATTACCTAACCTCATATGTAAATGAAAAGGGGCTATTTGTGGCACAACCTTTCTTTTTTATCTCTGACTATTGGGTTTGGAATAAGGAATAGAGATTTTTATAAGGATGTGAACCACTTATAATCTGAACTCATGTTTTTGGCTAAGACAATTATAGACTGTAACTTATCAAACACATTACATTGTGCACAGGAATGTTTATATTTGGTGTTTTTTTCAACTTATTTCCCATTACACTTTTTGCCTCTTATTATAATTTACAACAATCTCAAAGATGAAGCCAACCAAACATTCAGGGACACAAAGATAGGATTCAGGGGTTCCTCATAGGAACTTTGAAAGGAGTAGACTTGGAAAGGAGAAAAGTAGGAGGGTGTAAATATTAATTGTGAAGAGACAGGGATAAGGATATCCAGACAAGGAGTGAGACTCTGTCTCTTATGAAGGAGCAACGAAAAACAGTTGAGTATATGTAACAGAGTGGTGGTGCAGCTTGAAGGAGAATGATCTAGAAGTATTACAGCTTCATGTTCTCCACATGCTTTCAGACCTTGTGAGGCCAAGACTTTCTAGGAACACTTGATTTGTGGTGGTTTGGGTTGCATGTGATAGATCATCTTAAAGTGTACCTGGCCCTTTTCATAGAGTGCATATAATTGTTATTACTGCAAATACAGATCTGCAGGAGGCATGCCATACTGTTGATTAGTTCCTACAGATGGATTATTTAAATGAAGTAAATATTGTGATGCTGAAATTAAGATATGAAGAATTGCTTTTATTTCTAAAAATAATGTATCTTTTTTTTTTAATTGAAGAGAGCGTGGAGTGATGTTCTCCTCTCTAAACACTGAGTCTAATCAGATTCTCTCACATTATTTACTTTTAATCCATCTTTGGAAATGATGATCAGATTGTATAAGTGGTTTTGTAGATTTTGATTCTAAGAATCCATCATCCTGTTCAAAGTTTTATTCTGAATTTCATTGATGATTTCCCTCCCTATTGCTATATGCCTGGTGTATTCCATTGAGACACTGAAGAGAGAGAATAAATGGACCTCGACCTAAAATTTGCTTCAGATGTGCACCTTGAGAATGGAACATATGCACCAGAAGGTTAGAAATGGGGTAATTATTCATCTTGGGGCTTTACAAAAAGAGTAAGGTGCTCCCAAGCATGTTCAAAATGGCTCAAAAGAGCATAGAAAGTAGACTGGCTAGGGCTGTTAGGGTGGTTAGGGTTCCTGTGAGGACAGGGCTTTAATTGGCTTGGAGTCCTTGCCAGCACCTGGATATGGAGCACCTGGGCTTTCCAGCTCCTCTGCCAGGTGTAGTAAAGGCAAGGCGGAGTCGGCAGTTTGTCAAGCAGCAGAAATGGAGTGTGATTCTTCATCATGGGCCAAGCTAGCTTCCCCCTCTCTTTTATTTCTGTTCCTTCATTAATAAGGTTGGGCAAAAAAGAAACGGAGTAGGACAAACCCTTAAAACAAGTTCTCATTGTGAACAAATGAGACAAATGATGGTGTTAAAATGGTCAGTTTCATTACTAAGCACTTGTCCTTTCCACTATTGAAGTTTCTTATTACACAGTTATACCTCACCTGATAAACAAGGAATGTGACAGCAGGTGAGGATAGAGCCTCGGAAAGCTTTTGGGTCACACTCCGTTCCCAGTCATGATAATCCAGGTGTGGGCTCACCATAGCCCCCACTTCTCTTGAGGCTTATGAGGAATGCAGACTCCAAGGGCTCTGCCCAGACCAACCGAACTGGAATCTACATTTTAGCAAGTATCCCACAATGAAGTTGTTCTTGAGCTCTGCAAAGTAGTTCCATATGGAAAGAGGTTTTCCTATACATACCTGTTTGATGAAATTCAGCTTCAAAAATAAACCCACCCCAACTTGGTTTCTGATTCAGAAATGCAAGTGGATTTTAATATTTCCCATTTGATGCCAAAACATATTTTTGACTGAAGTTTTTCACTTTTCCATTCATTGTTTCAGTGTCATATAAATGTGGCTAGTACATAGCATGGCATTGATATTCTTGAACTGAAATATTATTTAAGGGTTCTCTTTCCTTGTCCAGACACTTTGGACATGATCTTAACAAAACAGAATCATATGTATGTGTGTGCTGGTTTAAAAGAGAAAACATTCTGTTCTGGTAAATCATCCAAAAAAAAAAAAAAAAAAAAAAAAAGGCAAATAGGACTAGATGCACATTTGATTCTAAAGAGATGCATTTGCATTAACTTCTGTGGGGTCCCAAGGAATATTTTCAAAGTAGATACTAGTTTTCAAGCTACCTATGATTTGCTCAGGCGTGCAGAATGGTTAGATGCCTTTAACAAGGCACAGTATCAAGAGCTTTAACTCTCTGTCACATCCTAAATATGGTACTAGCAATTTAGTGTTCAAAAATATGTGACTATTGTTTGAGCTGAAGAAGTGAAAGCTTCATGGAAAACCCCCACATTTTTCTTTTAACATGTTGGCATTAAGTCCACTATTATAATCTGACGATGATGTGAAGTTTTCTACCTGCAGTGTTTTAGTCTCCTTGTGTAGCAATATTTCCTTCGAGTAACCCACCTTCAAAACTCACTCCGGTTTTGAATTGCATACTTCCTTCTGTCTTCTTTAAGTCCTTCACACATTGGATGCTGTTGTGGAGACCGTCTCTTGTGTCTGCCCTTTCCTCCGACTTAGGTTGTTAAATTGGGCAGATATGGCGTGCTAACAATATTGTCTTTTCAGTGCTTCCTTGGTCTCAGAACATATTGGGTACCTGGGAATAAGCTGTTTGATACACTCCATTGCCCACAGAATGAAACCCAGGAGAGTTAGAATTTTACTGGGTACATAGAAACAGAAGGCTCATTAAACAGCTACATGGGTGATGGAAAATAAAAATAAAAGATGATGATGGAAAAGAGTTGAAAGCATTTGAAGCCACAAGCTTTACTTATTTGCCTAAAGCTAACTTTTAATGCCAACTCTGATCACTCACGCCAAGGTGAAGGTTTGTAAAGGGTGGGTCAATGAGGTAACTGAAGTTTAGACCAAGTTCTGGCACTATTACCTTGGCTTAGGTGTCTGGCAGGAGCTTGCTCTGGACTCTGGAGGAGATCACAGCACAATCATCTGGCAGGTCTGGAGTTTTAAGACTAAATCTTTAATTGGTCTGCTTTTGACCTGGATGTCTTCAGAGCAGCTCTGGTTCATTTCACCTAATCTACTGCTGAATTATGAAGGAGAAAGTGTATGACAATTAGAAACACTATAAACCCCTTCTAGAATACTTGTTCTAAATTCTGAACCCCAGCCGCAACTGTATTTTTCATCTTATATCTAAGAACATTATGCTAAGTCTTGAGAAATCCCTGTATATAAATTTAAACTGAAACAGTTTCAACTCTGCGCATCTTTTCTCAGCTATGAATACACCTGGTAAGTGCTGGGCAATCAGTGACCATTGTCACCACAAAAATTCGTTTGACAGTTATTATGCAAGAGAGATGCTTTTGTCAGCTCCTTTATATATAAAACTCAAACAGAAAAAAATTATAGGCTTTAATTATGTTATTTCCTTTATAAGATCAGGAAACTGCTAACTGTATGTTCAAATGGATAACATTTGTAGTTCCTTACAAATAATGCTTCATTTAATATATCCATGCTGATGTGTGTGCTAATAATTACATTAAGTGTTCTCGTTCTGTCTTGTATAAAAGGGCACAGATGTCCTTTGTATCATTTTTAGTTATAATTTAATGAAACATGAATTTTCTCATTATAATTTATATATAAGATCTCACACTAAAATAACAGTTTGAATGATTACTCTGCTTTAAGGTCACAGAGCCAATTGCCTAATCAATCTCAAAATCCCTGGTAACTTAGTATGGTCTGCAAACACAGAAGCACCTTGCCATTACAGAATATTTATTCAAGCAGAGCACTCTTCCTTAATTGATTTCGTAACTGCGTAAGTCATTTTGATTGCCCATACTATTAACCCCCTCATTTCCTTGGCATCAATCTTGCATTACTGCTTTTTCAGATCTTTGACTTCTGGTTTCTACTTCTGTAGTGTAGTATAAACACTTTGGATAGTAAAAAAAATACTATTTCAATATAGGGTCTTTTAAACTAATAATTTAAGATTACAAACCTGCAATTTATTGAACAGGCATCACAGAACATTATAATATGTACAATTTGCAATAAATATTTATCAGTTTAGTTATGAACTGGAAACTTTTGGAGCATCTTTTATGGGCATGGTATTGTACTTGGAATTTTCCATATATAATTTTGCTTAATCTCAAGACAGGTGGTTTTACCACAGCTCTCAGGAAGGAAGCAAACACATGTCAGAAGTTAGTGACCATCTCAAGAATCTTGTTGGCAACAACCTGAGTTGAGATTCAAATCTAAAAACTCATAAGTCCATCTGGCTTCCCTAGAAAGAAATGGCAAACTAGAATGTTTATTCACAATGTGATATTATTATGATCCACAATTGCCTTGGAAGCCCACTGATTCAGGATTGTTGTAGCTCCTGCACTGTGATTTTGGAGGAGAGTAAAGGCCCTCCCCAAAGAGAATTTCTGATTATAGTCCAGTCTGGGAAAAATGATTTGCCTATTTAGACTAGTCAACTCTCACGAGACTTTAGAATATTTTTCATGGGCCAAGTTGTTGCCAATTTACATTTCATTGGAATCACACTATAATAGTTGAGGAGGGTGTATTTAAAAGATGCTTCTTTTTTACTTGTTGGGGTCCAACCACCCAGCTCCCAAATAAATACACAGAGACTTATTTTTGCTTACGAATACACAGTCTTGGCTTGGCTTGTTTTAGCCAGCTTTCCTAACTTAAATTATCCCATTTCTTTTTAACTACATTTTCCCTCTGGGCTTTTTACCTTTTTTTATTCCACATGCCTTTCTTTCCTTCTTACTCCATGGCTGGCTCTGTGGCTGGGTGGCTGGCCCCTGGCATCCTCCTCTCCTCCTTTTCTTGTCCTTTGATTTCTTCTCCCATTTATTTTCTTTCTGCCAGCCCCACCTATCCTTTCTACTGCCAAGTTATTGGTTGTTTAGTTCTTTATTAGACCAATCAGGTGTTTTAGGCAGGCAAAGCAGCACAGCTTTACAAAGTTAAACTAATGCAACATAAACGAATGTAACACAACCTGGATCATTAAACAAATATTCCACAGCATAACTGTGTGTAATCCATCTTAAACTAATATTCCACAACAATTACTCTGTTGATATAATATATCTTAGGAAGGAAGAGATGGGATAGAGGAAGTCATGGTAGCCAGAGGCCTGGTAGAAGATATGGACCCACAAATATAATCAGTTTTTCTCTTCACGGAGTGTCTGATGCTTGAGAAAGCATTGTGCTGCTGGCTGGAGGCTCTAGGCAAAAAGAACAAAGCATTTTAAGCCCATGTGACCTATCTACTAGAGGTTTGCCTTTAATAATGTCCATCATTGACTGACAATTAAATTCTTTTGAATTGGGACAACCTCATTTGTTACAACAGTTCATTGTAAGAATGTATGGATGTGTTTTGTGTCTGCATAAGATACATTCAGTAAACATTGCATTTCCTGAATCCAGTGCCTTGAGTCCATGTTTCAAAGTATAACTGATTTTCAAATGTTGGGTTTTAGTTACTAAGGTTTTATAAAAGTATCATCATTACAATCTAAGTTTGTCAGCCCCCTATTGTTTATTGCAGGCAGTGTTGTCTGTTTCAGTGGATAGGACCACATGCCACAGATCTAACATTCTTGGGAAAAAGTCACATTACTCTTCTCATTCTCCCTAGTCATTATGCATCTTCAGAACAAAATGAGAAGACTAAGTCATAGGTACAACACATACAGAGAGAAGCATGGCCCTCTGACCTATAGGTAGAACATTTAAATATGTTGAATAAAAGTTAATAAAGTAATACCAGTTAGGATAATCAGCACATGATAAGGCACTATCAACATTTGGGAGTTTGGCATATTTTTTAAAATGCAACATCACATTCTGTAATGGAAAGTAGCTCTGTGGTCAATCAGGATGTCCTTGACTGTTTCACTTTCTCTCAAGAAGAATCAATATGGTATAGAAGAAGCATGTTTATAATAAAGACTCCATTTGAATGGATTCATTAAAAATTTCTTGTGGTATGATGCATTAGCATTGCTTGGACTATAGTTGACTGTACACTTAGCAGGTGAAGTTCTTTATTTTAGACCCCGTCTCCAAGCTTTGGTTCATCATCTACAAAGTAGTGATGACTAAAATACAAATTGCATAGTTTGGAGGATCAAATAAGAAAGCATTTCCATGGAGAATTTAATAGTAACATTTTTTAAAAATCATTGTATCCACATAAAAATACAAAGCAATAAATCCTGATAAAGGTTATAGTGGTGTTGAGCTCAAATTAAGGGAAAAGGGAAGGAATATATGAAATAGATTTAAGACAATATGAGAGTCAATTCTGTGTGGTCCTGGACTAGTTAGCACCATTCTTGGTGTGAGGACTTGACTAGATGATGAAGCTGGATAGCTTGGTGAGGAGGCATTCTTGGGTGGGGCTGGTGCTGAGATGAGGGCCTCTGTTCAGTCTGTCTCACACTCTTTATCCATCCAACAACAGCTGGTGATTCAAGAGCCTTCCTGCTCTGTCATGGTTCCAGGCAGTGCTAATGACCCCCATACAGTTACTGAGCAGGGTGTGGAAGTTTGTGTCTCAGAATTCCCACTATAGTTTGCCTGTTCTTCACATGCTGGGTACCATGGCTAATTAAATGCTGGCTTTTTCTACCAAATATAAAGCCAACTTTTAAAAATGGAAATCCCAGCTCACATAAAGACATGCACCTTACCTTCATACTAGACCATAATAAACACCACTTGGACACCTCAGCTTTCTTCTATAGCTCACAGAGGCTGTGTGCTGAGAGGATGAGCATACAACTGTGATGATACAGGAACTTGATGGAAAGGTTGATATTCAGAGGGTCAATAGCCTTCATTTCATTGTCAGTGAAAATTGCTCTACAAGGAGAGCTATGAGTAAGAAATTTGTCAAAAGGGTTTGAAGGGGCAATCACAAATTGCTGATGAAAGTAGATGAAGCTATGAAAAAGATTTATGAAGACTGATTTAGAAATGAAGAGTATTATGAGACACTCTTGGAATTCCACAGTGTGACTGAGGCCAGAAGGGAAGATATGAGAAACGGGTAGAGCACTGTGCATTGTTTGCCAGCAGACACATTAGGCCCTACAGCTCAGATCTCAGCGGTAAAATTCCTTGCACTCTGGGTGCATTGGCTGTGGAAAATGCCTGTGGTTTTCCCAGCTTGCCCCTCTCAGCAGGCTTGAAGGCAAGTTGTCTCAAAGGCTGTAAGAAACCAATAGGAAAGGAAGCAATGAAACCTAATAATTGAAACAAAATAGAAATAGCAATGAAGTGTTAATTGAAACAGTTTCTCTTAGTAGACTGTGAATCATTCTACAGTGATACTTGCTCATTTCATAGGGAAAGTAGCACAGCAGATCAGAGTCTCTAATACCTATAGCAGGGATAGGGCCCAGCTATCTCCATAGGGATTGGAAGGGCTTCAATGGTAGCATGATTATCCTAGTAAGTGACAGATGTTTCTTCCCTTTAAACCCAAACATCCTTAGCCACCTGAAGCCAAATGTTAATTATATTATATATGAATGTCACATGCCATATAATTCTTATTCTTGACATAAATTGTTACTATAATAAATCAAAGTGGTTTTCTATTTCTTTTAATGTGAAGACTTTAAATGGAGATAAGGATTCTGAACATTTAAAAGACACAAAAGATTTTGAAGACTGCCTGTATTACTTTGTGTACTATAAAATTTCAGTATTGTTTTTAAAAAATGTAAAAATGATTTTCTTATCTCTGTATATAATATACAGCAATCCATGAAGAAATTTTATTTCTTTATGTGGAAAATATTTCAGTCAGATTTAAGAATAAAGTTAGCAAGAAGATTTACAACTGAAATGCCAGTCTCACTGTGATTCATGACATTGTCCATTCATAAATCTGGTATCTAGGCTACCATCTTTTTCTGGCTCTTTCATTAATTTATCTGTAAGAATTAGGATCTGAACATCTTGTTTAATGCTTCCTGAGACAAGCTGTGCAGAATGTTAATGATCAAAACCAGAAATAGAGTGACCTTTACAACTGATGTTTCCATCACAATATTTAGAATCTAGTGCTTTGGCCGCAAAACAATGGAAAAGAGACCTTGTTGTTTTGACTCCTCCAAGATAAGGGAAGGGAACAAATCCCATGAGCTTTGGTTGTTTTCTTGGCATCTGATAGAACAAGCTTATGCAAACATCACACTTTTCTACCTACTGCTGCTTGCCTACCTACTATTGATCATGTCTGCATAAGCCTGCTTCTAACCCTTCCATTCTTGCAGTTTTCTGCTGCTTACTTTCATGCTGTCTGTCTTCATGGAGCTGGGTTTTTTTTCTCTTAATTTTAAATAGGAGCAAGTTTCTGTACTCCTATGCCAGTCACCTGTTTCTTATATTACTCTTTGTTTGCCCTTTCAAGAAACAATATTTGCATGTGAATTAAATAAACACAGGGAATCTACATACAAATTCCATCTTGCCTCAAGATGACTAGTTGAAACTTCATGGACAGACTTACTAAAAGCACACTCATGCTTCCAGCAGACTGTAGTCATCTGAAAATGATGGCAAACAAGACTACCAACAATTTAGAGTTACTAGAACCTAATATCTAACCACAGAAGGCTTTTCATATTATAGTCAATTTTTTTTATTACAATTAAGTTTAGGTTAGTCTACATAATAACAGGTTTCATCATAGCATCTTTATACACATATGGCATTTGCTGACATTTGTTCCCCTCTCTTACTGCCCTACTCTATAGCTCCCCGTTAGATACTGTCTTCCCTGAGTTAGTGCATGCACTGATATTCTATTACATAGAATTAATTCCCGTACTTTCACTTCCTTAGCTCTCACCATCCCCTTTCTAGTTTTGTGACTTACAGACAAACATAAATAGATATGTTTGTGTCACATATACATACATGCAAATAAAATCTATGTTGTGAGTGAAAACATTCAGCATTTGTCTTAATTTGATTAAAAAGTTAATTTCAGCTGTGTCCACATTCCAGCAAATACCAGGATTTCTTTTTCCTTATGACTACATTCATTCTCTTTAGCCATTTATGTGTTGATGGCTAAACAAGTTCTTTTTTTGCATATTGTGGATAGTACAGCTCTGAATATGATGAGAAAATACCTGTGTAGTACGTTGACAAGATTATGTGTATGTATTCGTACATATTTTATTTGATGCTTTCATGTATGGGGTTTCTTTTCCTAGTTCTTTCTTAATGAGTGTGTTGGTATACAAAAAACATAGTGATAATTGTTCATTGGTTTGTATTCTGCTGCCTTGTTGAAAGCGTTTATCAGATCTAAGAGTGTTCTGTGAAATCTTTGGGGTCTCTTATATAGGATCCATGTATTCTCATGCTAGTGGTATCTGCCTCTTTTCTCTTTGTATTCCCTTGTCTTGTTGCTCTGAGTCTGATTATAGTGAAGAAAGGAGTAGACCCCCATGTGTCTTTCCCAGAGTAGGTATTTGCAGTTTTTACCAGTTAGTACAAATTCAGCTACAGGTAGCTCATATGTAGCCTCTCTCTCTCTCTCTCTCTCTCTCTCTCTCTCTCTCTCTCTCTCTCTCTCTCTCTCTGTCGAAGTATTTTTCTTTCTGTTCCTAGCTTCATAAGGGCTTTTATCTTGAAGGGGGTATTAAACTTTTCTGTGCTATGATGGTCATAGATTAAGTCTATCTATTACTAAAATGCATTTATTGATTTGAGTATGTTGAACCAACTTTATATCCATAGGAAAAAACTAAGTCATGGTTTATGATCTTAAGGGTTTTTAAAATTTGATTGTTAAAACTTTATTGAGAGTTTTTTGCATCTTTGTTTATCACTGAAATTTGGCTTCAGTTTTCTTTTCTTGTAGCCATATCTGGTTTTATCATCAGGGTAGTACTTTTATTTTAACTAAATATTTTTAATGGTTTAATGGAATAGTTGATGAGCATTAGTTCTTTAAATGTTTCATGAAATTAGGAAGTGCTCTCTGGACTTTTCTGTATTGAATTTTATTATTATTATTATTATTATTATTATTATTATTATTACTATTATCATTGCTTCAATCTTGTTAGTTTTTAATGGAACATTTTAAGTTCTTCATATTTTTTTATTTGGGGGGATAATATCTGTAGCATTTATCCATTTCATTTAGATTTTACATTACTTTTTTTTTAGTACAATATAGTATGATTTCCCCTTCTTATCTTCTCTCAGATTTCCTTCAATGCCTCATCCATCCAAATCTATGCCCTTTTCCTTTCCCTTTAGAGAACAAACAGGCAAAAAAAGCAAACAACTCAAAATTAAATAAAACAAGCATCCAAAAAGAGAAAGCATGAGAAACACATACATATGCACGTGTGCATGCACACACACACACACACACACACACACACACACACACACACCATACAAACACAAAATCAGAAACTATGATATATAACTAGTAAGGTAAAAATGCCCAATCAAAGCATTATGAGACAAAATATTTTTCAAAATATCATTGAGTTCATTTTGTGCTGGCCATCTGCTGCAGGGAGTAGCGCTTGCCCTAAGTATGGTTTGTGTACCCAGGGACATTCCATTGGAAAACCAATTTTTCCTTTGCCAGCAATTAACACTTTGAGATAGCTCTGCATTAAAGATGGGGGCCACATCCACTTCCTCTCAGCACTGGAACTTCATTTTGGTCATACCTGTGTAGCCCTCTGCATGCTGCCACAGTCTGCATGAGTTCATGTATGCATAGCCCTGTTGTGTCTGAAAGGCCTTGTTTCTTTAGTGTCTTCCATCCCTACTGGCTTTTAAAACCTTTCTGCCATATCTTGAATGTAACTCCCTGAGCTCTGTGGGGGAGAGGTTTTGATAGTGACACCCCTTTTGGGACTGATTGTTCTGAATATTATCTGGCTGGGCATCATTAATTCCCATCTCCTACAGAATGGAGTTTCTCTGATGATGACTGAATGAGTCTGATATACAAGAATATCATTAAGAGTTATTGTATTGCTATATTCCTTTATCACAATTGTTTTCAACCTTCCTAATGCCATAACCCTTTGATACAGTTCCTCATAAAATTATATTCGTTGTGGTGACCCCGTAATCTTAAAATTATATTCATTGCTACTTCATAACTATATTTTTACTACTGCTATGTATCATAATGTAAATGTATGATGTACAGAATATGCAACTCTTGTGAAAGAATCATTTGACATCCAAAGGGGTGATGACCTACAGGTTGAGAATTACTTCTTAAGTAGAACAGTAGTATTTGCTTTTCCCCTAGATGCACTTACTATCTAATCTTAGGTTCTTGACCACCTGAGCAATGTCAAGTTTGGGTTGTATCTTATGGAGTGGGCCTTCAATCCAATCAGATAGTTGCTGGTTACTTACAGACCTTTGGTGGCACTATTGCACCTATGTATCATGCAGGCTGGCCACCATGGAAGATTGAAGGGTGATATTTTAGTTAATATTCCATTGCTGTGTAGAGACACCATGACCATGACAACTTTTATAAAGGAAAACATTTTTATTGGGTGTGGCTAACAGTTGCAGAGGTTTGGTCTATTATCACCGTGGTAGGAAATATGGAGGCTCACAGGAAGACATGATGCTGAAGAGGGAGCTGAGAGTTTTACATCTGAATAGGTAGGCAGCAGGAAGAGAGAGAAATTGGGTCTGGGTTGAGGATTTGAAACCCCAAAGCCCACATCCAGTGACACCTCCAACAAAGCCATATACTACTTCAACAAGGCCACACCTACTAATCCCTGTCAAGTACTGACACTCCCTAAAGACCAAGAATTCAAATATATAAGTCTATGGGGGCCATTCTTACTCAAACCTCCACAACTGGGCAGGTGTTTACATTTCTTCTCTGATAGTTTGCAGAGTACCTTCCAATACTATGGACAGAGGTACAGTAGGGGCAGAGGCTCTTGTTATGCACCAGCATGATCTTTCCATGTTAGTGAGATATGTAGGGTTGTCTTCAGCAATAAAGCCTTACTATCAGTTTGTGGAGAGCAACCAATAACCTGACAATTGTCTGAGGTGTTTGGTAGTTTCCATGGGGCACCTTCCACCAACAGCTCAATTAGGTGTAACTAATTTCTGGTACTGGAGGTTTCATTTTGTGGAGGGGATGTGATATTGGGACTTATTTGGTGATTCTATTTAGATTTATTTCATATGTGTTTGTATTCTAAGAAGCTTCTACTATTGTATGTTCTTAGTGTTAGTTGTTCCTCCCCATAGTCCTCCTTTACCCTCTGTTCCACTTTTTTTAATACAAGTTTTCATAGCACTCTGTAAATGGTCTTTTCTTTCCACAAAACACAAATCTTTTAGTATTGATTCTGTATACTATTATTTTAGTCTCCATTTTTTAATCTCCATTTTAAATTTATTTCTGCCTGATCTTTATTCCTGCCATCTGTTGCTTTTAAGTTTGGGTTGTTCTTATCTTCAGTAGTTAGAGATATATCATTAGGTTATTTAGGTTCTTTTAAAATTTTAAATTGTTATTGTTTTGAAAATTTGTCAAATTTTAAATGTAATTATTAATAACTACAAAATTTTCTCTTAGCTGTAAACTTTAGCATTTGGTATATCCCAACAGGTCTGACAAGTTTTTATTTTATTTTCTTTTGATTCAGGAACTTTTAAAATCTCCTCTCTGATTTTGTTTGGTGACCCACTAGTCAGTCAGGAGTGCATTGTATGATATCTATATATTTGTATAGGTTCTGAAGTTTTTCCTGCTAGTAATTTCTAGTTTCATTGTTCTGTTATCTGACAATGTACAATAGAGAATTTCAATTCTGTATTTATAAGACTTGTTATATGTGTCTGCATACAGAGACCAGTGATTAATATTGACTGTCATCTTAAGTCACTCTCCACCTTATTTTGAGATGCATCTCACCTTGACTTGGAGTTTGCCAATTCAGCTAGAATGGGTGGCTCACAGGCATCAGAGGTTCTCTCATCTTTCTTCCATCTGGTGAAATTATAGGTGTGTTTTATAGACGTGTGAATGGACTCAGGTCCTCATGCTTGCATGATAAGCAGCTTTTTTGACCAAATCACCTCCTCATCCCCTCAAAGCATGTATTTAATTATAATGTCAAGGGAAACAGGTTTATTAATACTGTTTCAGACTGAGTATTTCCATAAATTCTTGGCTGGAACTCAAGCAGAGGTGATGAAATCAGTTCAGTATTCTATAGATTAAGTTGTTTTTTTTTCTGTCCTTTCATTAACTCCACCCACACATGAATTTTTATGAAACTTTCTCTAAGTTCATATAACTCTACCAGAGAAATGACTGAAGAATATTTGATGTATAAACAAATGTCTCCCTGACATGTCTTCTCTTTGGAGGAGCTAGGGAATCAAAACCAAGACCTTGGACTGCCATGTTTACACTCTATAACTGACATGCACCTGGTGTCCTTTCTTGTATGCATTAAACATTGCTTTTAGTTATCAATATCAACCTAGCCAAGACTCTGAAGTTTCATTTATTCATGGAATCATATGCCCATTGAGTATTTTTCTCATTCTACATAAGTGTGATTTGAGAAGAGTTATATGGTTAAAAGCTGCTTTCTCCTCTGAGTATGCAGCGTAGAGGAAGGGAATGACTGGTGAATCACAGTCCAGTCCTTTTGAATGCTTCCTTTGACGGTCAACAAGCCTAAAGCTTCACACATTAACTTGGTCATTAGCAGTGTCTCTTGTGACCCATATCAGAGTTTAGTGAATTCCTCATATAATATACTATTTATTAGGTTATATGGATACATCTGTCAAAATGACTTAATGATGTTTATTTTAATTACTTAGATAACTAAACTTCCTAGGGTAGGCCTAGATCAACTTTTCCTATGTCGATTTTCTCTGACATTAAATTGTGATGTGGTTCAGTGAGTGTGAGTTATTGATGTTCTTTCAGAAGACCTGAGTTTAGTTTCTAGCACCTACAAAGAGTATCTCATGACTTCCTGTAACTACAGGTCTAGAGAACTGGATGCCTCTTCTGGTATCTTTAATCACTGCACTCACACCACACCACATACAAATGCACACACTCCTACACAGACACAAACTCATACACACGTAGAGTTGACTCAGTGGTTAAGTGACTAGTTACTTTTTCAGAGGATCTGGGTTTGATTTTCAGCACCCACATGGTGGCTCACAACCATCTGTAAATCCATTGGTGGGGTATCTGACACTGACACTCTCCCTGACTTCTATGGGTACCAGGCATGTAGGTAGTGCATCTTAAAATTTGTGAATTTTAAAAATGGCCCAAATTCTAAATTTGGAATTTCTGGAACCATTTAGCATTCATATTCTTCATCATTTGGAATAGTGGTAGGGTAGTGGATATTTGTGAGGCAAATAGAATAAACTTCTGCTAATCTTAAAACAGAAATAGAGAAAAATCAAGGGCTTTAGGTGTCATGTGGTGACAAAACTTGAATATATTTTGGAAATAAAGGGGATTAAGTGCATCTCTAAAATTAGTCATTTTCTGAGTAACACAGAGTACCTTTATTAATATGTAAATTTCATTAGGCAGAATCACAGAGTCCTTAAGAGATCTGACTGAATATGTTATGATTCACATTCAGTCAAATCCTGTCTAAAAATTCATTTCTCAGAATGAGTAATTTTTCTGTTGGTATACTTTTTGAACTAATAATGAGACCTGTTGGATACAGACAATGAAACTAGACATACCATATTGAATTAGTTACTTTTATGTTGCTGTGATAAACACTATGGTCAAAAGCAACTAAAAGGAGAGGGTTTATATTTTGATGTATAGTTCCAGAGAAATAGAGTACATCAAAAAGTGAAAGTCCTCCCCAAGTCACATACTCCCTCTAGTAAGGCTTTATGTCTTTAAGATTCCATTAATGGGGGACCGAATATTTAAATACATGGCCTTATGGGGGGACATTTCTAATTCAAGCCACATGATTTACTTCCTAACAGCCTCAGATACATTGACGAAGGTTTGATCGGAGACGTGGGCACAGGGGTTCCTGACTTTATCAACAGTTCTATTCACTGTTGCACATAAGTTCCCAGTGATGCTGGCAGAATAAAATGATTCATATGCTAGACTTGCAAGCCAAGTTCTATGGAACTATGGGAAATATCATGTCTGATGGGATGAGGACTGCCCCATAGATATTAGACAGAACATGACCTAGCCGCTCACATATTTATTAAGGAGTTTGCATTTTGTTCATGAGGCCATGGGGAGCCATTGACAGATTTTTAAAGAAACATTCAGCATGTTCCAACTGTTACTAAGAGAATAACTTCAGCAGCTGTGAGAATCAAAGATGAGAGCAGCACTTATTTCCTAGTCATTTTGATTGCTTGTGAAGTCCCATATAAATATTGCATAAATCATATTGCTGGCATAATACTACTGAAAGTATATGTTTGTATTATAGAATTCAACACAGAAGAAATGAAACAAGATTTGATTGGTACTTCTTTTAAATTCTATGTTATTGTTACTAGTAAAATAAATGGATCATAGTGTAAAGTGAAGATAGTAATAACTGACCGTGTTTGATAAGGTGTCACATTGAAAGGATGATCATTGTCTAGTCCTATACTCTGAGGAAACCTTGCAGTCATGATTTTCAATCCATCCAACAAAATGGCTGTTCTACTCCCAAGGGAGGTACTAACATTGACTCATATTAGTAAGCTAATTCTTACTAGACAGAAAGAATCTAAACAGAAAGAAAATCCAGTGGAATTTAATAGTTAAAAGATTGAGTATATAGAACAAAGAAAGCACATTAACAGAGGCAAGAGGAAAAAAACCCACATCATGTGTAAAAGAAAACCCATCAGAGTAACAGCTGATTCCTCAATGGAAACTTTGAATGCCAGAAGAGCCTGGAGTAATACATTCCAAATCCTAAAGGACCGTGATAGCTAATCTAGACTATTGTACCATGCAAAATACCTGCCAAAATTGAGGGAGAAAGAAAATTTTGTACAATATAAACAATCTAAAAATATAGGAACCAATATTTTCTGCCGAAGAGAGGAATTGTCATAGCCATGAGACGATAGAAAGAAATAAAAGTTGTACTTACTAAAACATAAAGTACCACTGGGAATACAAACAATGGTAAAATTTCACAACACTTGAGACTGCAATTAACACATACATTTCAGTGGTAACGTTAAATATCAATGGTCTCCATTCTCTAGTCAAAAGATACAGGCTGGCTGACTGTTTCTAAACAACAACAACAAAAATCCATGTATTTGTTGTCTACAACAAATATATTGAATCTTTAAGGTCAGATATCACCTTAGAGTAAAAGAGTTGATAGAAGAACTCCAATCTAAGAGGACCAGGAAGCAAAAAGTTATTGCTACATAATATATGACAAAATATACTTCAAACAAAATCCAATTAAAAGAGATTAAGAGGGACATTTAATTTTAATCAAGGAAATAGTTAACTGAGAATACATTATTATCGTGAACATATATGCACCAAAAATTTAGTAAAAATATACTTCTGGATTTAAAGACATAGACTAACTTCAACCAAGTAATAGAAAGTGATTTCAACACCTTACTTCTCCCGATACCTGAATAAAACTTAAACAGAGAAAAATCATAATTTAATTGAGATCATACATCAAATGGACTTAATAGTTATCTACAAAACAATCCACCAAAACATCAAAGATTACACATTCTACTCTGCATCACATGGCAGCTCCTCTCAAAAGTATTAAAGTCTAAACAAATGTTTATAAATTAAAAAAGATTGAAATAATTCTGCATATCCCATCTGACCACAATAAAATAAAACAAAATTGATAGCAAAATTATCTCTAGTAAATACACAAATTTATTGTACTTAAACTTTTACTGAATGATGAATGGGCCAAATAAGAAATCAAGAAAGAAATAAAATATTTTTAGAATAAAGTGAAAATGAAAACACAACAGAACACAATGGACATATTGAAAGCAGCCCTAACAGAGTAATTTAAAGCTTTAAGTGCCTGTATTTAAAAAAAATCATAAAGATGTCTATGTATGTTTGCATGTTTGTTTTCTAAAGAGAGAGAAAGGGTATAGAGTTACGTAGTAGGGAAGTGGGGAGTATATGGGAGATAAAAAATCAATATCAAATTGTATAAATTTTCAATGAAAATAGTAAAAATAAATGACTTAATGATGCAACTTAATAATTTTGGAAACAAGTGTGAATCAGATCTGAATTCAGTCAATGGCTAGAAATAAAATTGGAGCACAAGTAATTTAGATACAAATAGTAGTATAAAGAGTCAACAAACTTAAGACCAGATTTTTGAAAAGATACGGAATGATAGATCTTTGGCCCATCAATTCTAAAAATAGAGAGGACCAAATTTAATGGAATCAGAAAGAAATGAACAGATAACATTGTAATAGAAGTAAAGAAATTCGGGGCATTATAAGAGAATCCTTGAAAACATGTACTCTATTACTTTGGAAAATTTAAAAGGAATGAATGAATTTCTAGATTTAGCCAAACCATCAAAATTAAACCAAGAAGAAGTCAACAAGTCAAACAGGCCCATAATAAATGAGGAGAGCAAAATGATAATGAAATGTCTTCCAACTAAAAATGTCCAAGGTCAGATATATTCACAGCAGAATTCTACCAGACTTTCAAAAAAGATCTACAGCCATTCCTTCTTAAGCTATTGGAAAAGTGGAAACAAAAAATAAAAATAAATAGAAATAAAAATTATTTCTATGAAGCCAGCATCTCTCTAATAATAAAGTTTAGTAAAGGTACATTAACAACAACAACAGCAACAACAAAAGAAAAAAGAAAAAAATATAGTCCAATATTCCTAACAAACGTGAATTAAAATAACTTGGAAATGTAATCTTATTTCAATAAGAATGTCAAAGATTTAAAAAGAAAGGAATAATAATATAAAACAAAACACAGCAGTAACAAACGCTAGAGAGAATGTGAAGAAAAGGGTACCCTCATTTGCTCTTGGTCAGGATTGTAAATTGGTTCAGCCACCCTGGAAATCAGTGTGAATAATCCTCAAAATTAAAAAAATGAACCCACTGTATGACTCATCAAAACCACTTCTTGACGTATGAACAAAAACTCAGCATCCTACTTTGCGGATGCTTGCTTAGCAATATTCATGGCTGTTCTATTTACAATATCTAGAACATAGAAGCAACCTACATGTTTCTTCAGCTGATGAATGAGTAATGAAAACGTGGTACATATACATTCACTACTATTCAGCTGCAAAGAAAAAATCATGAAATAACTTGCAGATAAATGGGTAGAACTATGAAAGGTCATATTGAGCGAGGTAAACTATATCCAAAAGGACAAATATTGTAGTCTTTGTATGCTCAGATGTTCCTAGCCTCAAATCTTCAGATGTGAGTACATAACCTGAGATACCCAAAGAAACCACAAAGTAAAAGGCAACCTTTGCAGTGATGGGGGATGGGGAGTGGGGTAGTAATGAAGTGGGTAGTATTAGGGTACAAGTGATCCCAAGAAGTGGGAATAATGGGAAGGAGATCTAACTAGGAAGGGAGTATGGAGATAAAACAGGAAAAGGGGGAGATAAAGTAAGAGAAAAGATATTTAAAGTTATAAGGAATTATATTATTAGCCATGAGCATGGGGACCAGGGGAGGGGGGGAGGACTCTGGTGTATAAAAGTATACATATACAGTTTAGATGAAACTCTCACATCTGGGTTGACAATGCTTTCCCCCAAAGCCACAGACCATCTAAAAACCCCAAAACATGGCATGGGATACCCTCTTTTGAGTTGTTTGTCAGGAGACAAACAGGAGAATCCTCAAACTTTATAGGCTATTGCTTTTGTCCTTTGTCATCTTCCAGAGGTTGAAAGTAAGCCCTTATTGCTGAAAACACCAAATGCCTCTTTCAAAGGAGGTAAAAATCCAACATTTCTTCCCAGCTATGACACTTATAAACCATAACAATGGCCAGCATAGAACATTAACCCCAAGGGTGCAGTAGTGACATACATACCTTAATGGTAGCCAATAATTGGACTTAATAATTTAATTAGACTTAATATCTGTTTAGGAAGAGGGAAATCATACCTAGTACCAGAACCCAGGGCTAATGAAGTTATGGATATTAGAGGAGAACATACAACTATCACTTTTCTAAACCAGCATAATTTCCAACATTTTAAATATTTGTTCTTACATCCATAGATAAATGTAGTTTCCATCCCTCATCAAGAAAACTCATCATTGCAACAGATGGAGACCATTACAGAAAACCACAACTAATCAAACTATAAAGCTGTGGAATCTAGTCTCAACAGATACATCTGAAACTCAACTCCCACATCTAAGGATAAGGGAACATTATAGAAGAGTCACAAACATTGTAAGAGTCAGAGGTACAGGGATCTTGATATGAGAATGTGTCTCCTAGAAATTTCAGAAGCCACAACCATAAACTCTTAACAATGTGAGTGCCTAGAGGTGACAGGAAAAAGGCTGGCACCAATAAACATGCTAATACTTACAATGCAAAACTCACATGGCTTGAGTGTGACAAAGACTAATAGGCAATTAAGGAATACTGAGATTAGAAGAAACAGTCTTCCCCCAGGGAAAAGCATATTAGTTGGGTATCCCATAACATGGTCATTCCTGAAAAATATACATATAAATAATATACACACTATGCATATTGAGTTTATGTATTTAGAAGTATATACATTTATGCATGTCTGTAGTAACAATTAAGTAAAACAAAGCCATGAATTTGAAAGAAGCAAGGGGGTTTGGGCTAGAACAAAGAAGGGGTGAAATTAGTTTCTCAATTTTCTGCTTTATAGTTACTTAACAAGCTTTCTTCTGAAACCTAATAACTAATTGCCTTTATTATCATCAGAAACATGGCAGGTTTTCTTCTTGATTTCTAGTACTTCAGATCTAGTTCATTTCATTGCAGCCATAGTAGTGGTAAAATATTCATGACTTTTAGTTCTAGTATTGAATGCCAAAATCATGATGTGACAAAGATGATTTTTAATTACGACAGAGCCATTTACATTTTCTCATCATTTCACTGTCGTGCTAGAACACAGAGTACACATACATGCAAATATCATTGGTATTTTGAGTGAATATTCTTGGATATCAACTTTCAAGTTTCCCTTACTATTTCTGTATGTTTCTAGTGGATTTTTACAGGTTTTATGATTTTGCCCATTAAGAGAAGCACAATAGAAATGTTTATGATGCACCTTTAATTTCATTCTAGCTATGATGCACTTTTAATTTCATTCTAGCCAGCTATCTCAACCTGCACTGTTGACCTGGTAAATACAGTTTTCATTGTTTGTATTAACCAATCTGAAAGGTAGACTGCAGAAAAAGATTTTTGTTGAATCACTGTCAGTTTGAAAATGTGATATTAAGGAAGTGCCTTTTCAATGAAAAACAAACATATTTTAACATCTTATCCTTATGATTAGGGACAAATGTACTCAAGGCAATGAGGATGAAGCATTGTTTATTCTTTCCGCAGTAACCCCTGTGCTACTCATACTATCATAAGCCAGTGAGAAGTCCTGTCCAGAAGGACTTTTCCTTTGTTAATTATATAGTCTGGCTGAAGACCTCAAAGAGAAAAATCTATTTGAAGATAACTAGATAAGTATCACAGGAAACCCATGAGGAGGATTTTGTAAGAGATGTCTGTGCCAATATTGAAAACCCGAGTTAATGGGAATTAGAGTATGAAACAGGTGCATAACATAGTCTCATAAAATTTCAAAGTATCCTTGTGAAGTAGAATAACCTTGGTGTACCTTTGTGACCTTCTTGTCTGTATAGGTTAACCTTCTTTGGTCTTTTCTCATTTATCCCAACCCAAGTTCACATGAAGGCCTATATTAATCTGGTTAAAGGGCTCCTCTTTATTATCTTAAGCAATTTCTACATACCTCCATCCTAACACTTACCATGTGGCAATTATATTATTTGCTAATGTGGCCTTTTTCTCATGACACTAGATATCTTCAAGGAACACTGAAGAACCCAAAGATGAAGGCATAGTCATAAAGATCATGTATATAGCTACATTGGCCAATGGTATTTGTGTTGAAAATGTATATGCATTTTACTGGTACATCTTTTGGGAGAATGCTTATCTGCCTTTTGAACCCTGCCTGCATTCATGTGGTCTTTTAATGAGGACATAATGCATGTATCATCGACCACCACCCCACTGAAAGGAATTCAGACTGTAAGTCTAGGAAGCTACATGGTAGAAGCAAGGGTTGGACCTCTACAGAGAGCAAAGCCCTTCTACCTGAGAGAAAAATGTATTTCACCTATTTTTTTTGTTGTTGTTGTGCATGATACAGTAAAACAATGTAATTTGCCAAAATAAACATAAATTAACATATGAAAGAAAAAAGCTTTAAGCCATGACATTGTTTGCAAAGGTAAGATCTGAGTCATACATTTACATCTAAGTTCCTAGGAAATAAAAGAATGAAAATGGAAGTCTTATTATATGTTACTTTATTCCCCAATTCTATGTAAAGCATTTTATCCTTTAACTCTGAGCTTTTTAAAGTGTAGCCATATATGACAGGTTAGTAATTACTTGTGATAGCTGTATTGGGTGTTTAACTGTGTGTTTTCTTGCTGTGCTCCTTAATAACAATGATAAGGACCACTATTGTCTTAGAACCAATATGGCCTTGTATAATCACCATAAGATTTATGATGCTCATGATTTATTTAAGTAGAAAAATCTAGCATTATTACAGTATTAGTTCTCATAGATTTTTTTAAAGTGTCAGAATATCCCTTTTTTTCAAATGAAATCTTATGGCAGAACCCCAAGAGAAACACAAGTCTCTTGATTGAGGTGAGAAACACAGGCTCTGAGACCTGTCAATTTGGCTTCTCTTGTTCTTGAAACCCAACAGCGGGGGCTCTAGAATACAACGTGAAAGTTAAAACAGTGAGTGTCCCATATGGACTTTAGACCATATGCTCTCCTTTGCTTAGGCTTTGATAAGATTTGGACAGCAGACCATGATTGTATGCTTTGGCAAATCCCCATACATTTATATAGATTATGAAGATTGGCAAAACCACATTCCAGAAAAGTTATGAAATGTTTAGACAGTCTCTGGTGTATTTTGCTGATATTTATAAGCATATGAACCCCGGTTGCTTGGTGATTTAATTTAAAGTGATAATTTACTGGCTAGAATAGATTGGTATAATCCTATCCTCATGAATAAATTCAAGAACTTGAATTTACCCATTAAAAATTTTAAATATCTGCCAAGCTGGGAAGAAAACACAAAGGCATATATGAAAAGAAGTGTTGGAGAGGCAGAAAGGAAAATGGAAAATTAATTCAGAAGAGTTGGAACTGTTCTAAAGTTGAACTTATTCTTTAGATGGAAATACTTAATGGAGCTAACAAGACTTTTAGGGAGTGATTTCCTGATTGATCCCAGATTTTGGAGATGTTCTTTCCAAATCTCTGTCTGCGGTATTTTTTTTTTTTAACCATGGAAATATGGATGGTAGCTTAGTTACTAATACTGCTTTGAAGATTAACGTTCTCAAGACAGGCACCTTTGAGTTCACAAGGAGTGTAGAATCTACAAAAAGTAATGCTGCTTGAAATACAAAGCAGGCATTTTAGCTTACTCCATTGAGTTAATTAAGAGCCGCAGAGAATTTAGGACTTAAGCATATGTTCCTTTTATAAAGGAGATAAGAATATTTACAGGACAAGGTAAAACTACATTAATAGAATTTGTTTTCAAGGTTCCTAAATGTTTCATTCATAGTTCTGAAGCAGTTTAATTTCTTAGTTTATGAATTACAGAAATCTGTCTGCAAACTTGTTTATTAAAGAAAAATTGATGAGTTCAGGTTAATTTCTTCTCTCTCACCCCTTTCCTCCCATTCCTTACTTATTCCCCTGTCATAGTATATATGGATGTGCTTAAAAACAAACCTTGCTTTGAGTATTTTTCTGTAGTAGTCTGTAAGAGTGCCCTGGTTCATCAATGGCTTTGTAGGTTGACACAAATATTGGTGATATTTAGTGTGGAAATAGGCTGTTTCAGTAAGTGATTGCAACTGTGGGAATTCATGGTTTATGACATACCAGAACCACATTGCTTTGAGTGTGGATCTGGGTGCGGGCAAGTTGTCTTTTTAAAAAGTAACAATTATTACTTTGTTTTGAGAGTAAATTGTAATTTTTTTAACTGAAAGAAAAGATAAATTGGGCTTTAAAGAATATAAGGATAGAATGGATGGAAGATATAAAGCGATAGAATTATATTTTAGAGTTCAGGAGTTTCCTCCAAGATCGGCCATTTTCTGTCTATCCTTGAGAAAACTGTTTAAATGCAGTAATTTCATTTTCTCTTTATTAATATTTAAATAGACTACTCTGCACAGGATTCTTTAGTATAGCTATGAGCACACAGTAAATGTTCAGCATTGGTCACTCTTACTGTTTCATGGTATACTAAGTGCTAGCCAACATATTATCTTATTGACTTATGAAACAAGCCATAATGTAAAGAGAATAATGCCATATTACACATTGGGTAAACAGGCTACAAGACACAAGAAGGCTACATAAATGTTAAATGGATAATTTAGGCTTTCATATTTTCAACCCAGGTCAGTTAGATTCCACCCTGTTGGGGTATCTGACAATTTTAGAAAAGTTTGGCATGCCATAGAAAAAGTGTCATAATGAGCAAGCTGTGCTGGTTATTGTTTTGTTATAAGTAACAGAGACAAAATAAGCACATATGTTAGTATGTTTTTGGTACATAACAAACTACCCTCAAAAGTGAGTGGTGTACTTCATGTAAGTACATTGACTAGATAGGACAGTCTGAACTAAAACTGGACATCAGTGTGTTACTGGGTTGGTATTTTTTCAATGGTGGCTTGCAAAGCAAATGAGCTTCAAATCTCTCTCTCACCATGGATCAGTGTGGTTACAGACCATATTCTTCTCGTGGCTCCAGAGGGTAGACTAATATGCACATGTCATATTTCAAGCTTTGAGTTGCATACAGCCTGTTATCATCTTAGTAGTCTGTGCCAAAGGTGAGAGATGGGGACACATGGTCCTTCTTCTGTGGGATGAACTTGAGAGACACATGACAGGTGGGATGAAGAAAGAATTGAGGAACTGAAGGTTCATGATATCATATAATGTAGTCTTCTTTGCTCTAATGTGTTGGTCACAAGGCATTCAATCAATAAGAACTCTGTTCTATGAACTGCTGGAGAATCTGGGGTCCTTCTGTTTTCTATCTTATTCCATTGCCTGATTTGGCCTCAATTCCTAACGTTAGGAATTCAACATTTTTTTTTGTCAAATGCTAGATGACAAATATGTTATTTTTTGTGGGCCATGTGGTCTCTGTCTCAAATTCTCAACTCTGCCAATAAAGTACAAAAGTGACAGTAAGCAGTAAGTACATGAATGAGCGTGGCTTTGTTCCAATATATGTGTGTGTGTGTGTGTGTGTGTGTGTGTGTGTGTGTGTGTGAGCACTGACATTTGAATTCTTTGTGATTTTCATGTGTCATGAACTACTTCTCTGATTTTTTTCCCAGCCTCTAAAAAATATAAATCCACATTGCCTGCCAACTATATAAAAATAGTCAGGTGGCTGAACTCATCCCATGAGCTGCAGTGTGTTGACTTCTGCCAGATAGCTTAAATTATATGCTTTAAAGGAACAAATAATTGAGAAGTCATCACAGCTGTGTCAGTTAGTGGGAAGTAAGCATGGGTAAAGTAACAAGAGACAAAAAGTTTGTGGAGGCTAGAATTTAAAGAACTGTCAGAACCAATGCTTGACATTTCTATGTGTGTCTAAATAGGGGGGTTTAGTTGCATAGTCAAATGTAGCTGCAAGGGATGCTGGGATAGGTAGTCTTTATTCTGCCTGCCCAAACACAGTAGGTTCTTTTGCTGTGGATGAGACGTGTAACAGAATATGGGTGGACAAACTATAACACACTCATTTCTACAGTACAGATTTAGGGGTGAAAGGCAGAAAATTGAATTTAGTAAATGTGTAACTGGATATGATTAACCTGTTACTAAATGATGATTTTGTTACCATGAAGAAATCTCTAGTTTGAACATGGTGTAATCAACCTCTTTTTATTTTATTTTATTTTTGACAAAGGAAAACAAAAACTTGAGTCAAATCTTCATTTGTAAACTATAAATTTTTAATTAAATGGTATGGAACAAACCATTTAATCCTATTTGTTCACTTTCAGATTCTGTTAAACAATCTCTATTCTGTGTTTGTAAATAAATTAAATTTTTGTTGGTTGAAATATTTTGATTAACAGACTGATTT